>JAJKFI010000024.1:7798095-7850676 GCA_029204185.1 Lerista edwardsae
TCTCTCTCTCTCTCTCTCTCTCTCTCTCTCTCTCTCTCTCTCTCTCTCTCTCTCATTCTCTGTTTGTGTGTGTGAATTTGAGGATATTCAATGCCAGGCCTTTGAACTTTGCTGTGAAATGCCCCCTCCCAAACGTTTCTCACCACCACCAAAAATCTGAAATGACGCTTCTCATTAAGCTACTGATTAGACCAATTAAAGCTTGCGGCCCCAGCTGTTTGGCAGCGTCAGCATACACGGCAAGAGGATCTTTAATTGGGTGTAATTAGTTTATCTTTTACTCGGATGGAACAACCCAAAAAAATTGGGTTGCTGCAAGGGAGGAAAAACTGGAAGCCTTTCCAAATGGAGCCGCCATTTTAATTTTGCCCTTAAAGAAAACTGAATGCTCAAAATAATAAATAGGTAAAAATGGCGACCTGGAACACTGATGCTTTGTTGAAAGACTGGGATATCACCTCTTTTCATCTTCTCATCAGGGCTTGGCTAAGAGTTAATTCTCGTCTTCCTTTCTCACATAAGTTGCTCTGAACCTTCCCCTCCACCTTGACTGAAAAGCCTTGATGATAGCCGACCACAAATATATACAATTTGGCAACTCCCCTTGTTTTTGTCTGTCATGCCAAGATTAAAGGGCTGCCGGCTGTGCTCTTTTGAGCTTTTCAAAGTGAACATAAAGGCTCTCGAGTCTCTGATGACCAGACTCACTATGGCCTTAATTCAAATCTGAAGCGCCCAAAGACTCCAGGTTTGAAGTTTTCCTATTCGTTAACCTCTTCACTGAACCGAATATTCCTCCGATTCTCTAATTAGGTACAGTCTAAGCTTTAGTAACTTTTGGAGTTTCCTCTCAGCGAACTCAAAAGACCATGGTTCAAAGAAAGAGCCGGAAAGGACACCTTATCATTCCCAATCTAACCACAGTTTGATTACTGGACCAGATTAAGGTAGGAACCTTGGTGGGTGAAATTAACACTGCCCAACTGTAAGGGGCTTACAGCTTCATTGTAACCTAGGAGCAAAATGTTCTCATTGAAGGACTTATTTCTGCGATGTAGCATCCTTTTGTCTGAAAGCACAAACGTGCCTTTGTGCCTTTGTGCCCACCTGCCTGCTGGTCAGCAAGGTGCAGTAGTGCTATCTAGCGGGTATGCTGGGCGGGACTTACGTTTGATCGGCAATCCGCCCGTTGCGTAACACCGCGTTCTGCCGCTTTCCCGCCCGCTGGGGTGTGCAGGAAAGTGGCGGAACGCGGTGTGATGCAACGGGCGGACTGCCAATCAAACGTAAGTCCCGCCCAGCGTACCGGCTGGATAGCACTACTGGCCAGGTGAGTCTCACTGTCAATACAAATTGGTCAGCCAGGTGAGTCTCACTGTCAATACACATGAACAGACAGCAGGACCATCCTAGAACATTCCCAATACAATATTGTGTATTCCCTACACAATAGTATTTGTGTGATTCCAAGTAAAATCAGAAGTGGTGGTACCATTATGAATGTTCTCATAGAGAACCCCTGTGATATGCTTCTCTGTATTCTCATCTGCCTTGCACTGTACATGCATGTATGCATTCCCTCCCATTGCAAAGGCAACATTGCTGTGCACAATGCAACGGTTGCACATGAGAACCTACAGAATGTGACATGGTGTTACAATCAAGGCTTTTCAGTGTGCGTACCAGAGATGGGAAAAGAGACTTGAGGCTCGAGTCTCTGACTCAAATTTTCACATTTTTTGCTGACTCATGTCAGACTCAAGTCTCACATGTCAAAGACTTGAACAGTGACTCAATTTTGGTCCGCTGACTCGAGCCTGGATCCATGTGATTCTATGTGGCACACACAATCAGCATGTTTCCCTTTACACAGGTGGGGAGACGCCTCAGATCATGTCTGCCCACCAGTTTTAAGGGTTGCGCGCTGCTTAGGGGTCCCCCTTTGATAGTGTCTGTGAGGTGAGGGGGACTCTGCTGGCCTTACAGAGACCCCCTGAAGTTGCAGGTACATCCAAAGAGGCTCCCCAGTGCAGAGTGCAGCCCTTTTAAAAGACTCGAGTCCAAGTCAAAATGAGTCATTGACTTCCATGAATCTAGTCGCCACAGCCACACTCTATAACTTGCTCACAAGAAGAGTCCCAAGGTGATGGTGGCTCAATCAATCAATTAATCAACCAACAGGTACTTATATACCGCTTTTCAACACCAAGTTCACAAAACGGTTTATAGGCAAATAGTAATAATAATGACTCATGACTCAACTCAGACTCAACCTTAGTGACTTGTTTCCAACACTGGTGTGTACATACATGCAGTATGTTCATGAGCACAGCCATTTCATATTATCTTCTATATGAGAATTGGTTAGACCCGTATTATTCAAACTGTTGGTCGGGACCCACTTGGTGGGTCGTGACATGATGTCAGGTGGATTGTGGAAAGCTGGGAGCAGCCATCTTGGAAACTGCAGACCTGACTCTTGTTATATTCCTTTTGTGAGTGTTAATAGTTTGAATTTTCAAGTGAAGTTTTTTTTATTTTGTTTCAAGTTCAGTGCTTTTTCATAATATTGTTTCCCAATCTCGCTTTCTCTCAGGGATGTTTCATGGTTGTGCAATTGCTGCAGTCCAAGAATGCCAATTTGTATTTCAGGAGTGTCATTTTATGATGTTGCAATGACAGCACTTCCTGCTTTGTGATGTCACTTCTTGCCACTACATCACTGCCCGGTAAATGACACCACTTCCAGTGGGTCCTGACATGAGTACCATTCTAAAAAGTGGGTCTTGGTCTAAAAAGTTTGAATATCACTGGTTTAGACATGGTTCCATGTCACTTGAAGTGACCCTTTCTCTTTGGGACCAATTTGTGCCCAGTTCTAACCCCTGCTAACTGGTCAAGAGGCACTTTTTCAAGTGGTGTTCCTCTTATATTTAGCAGGGGGAGAGAAATTGTCCCTCTTTACCCCTGCGCAGTCTTTTCTAGTGGCTGTTGCTGGTGGTGCTCTGCAGTTTTTAGATTGTGAGCCCTTTTGGGACAGGGAGCCATTTAACTTAATTATTAGCTTGTAAACCGCTTTGTGAACTTTGTGTTGAAAAGGGGTATATAAATATGTGATTGAACAATTGATGGATGGATGGATGGATGGATGGTTCCTTGGTGGGGACACCTAACAGGAACTTCAGACCACCAACTTCTCTTATCTCCTAAGCTGTTGCATATGGATCATATGGTAATTCTGTTTGCTCACTACCTGGTGGTGAAAGGCCCTATATCTTATTACTGTTCCCTTGGGCTATACCATCGACTTGTTTAGAATTCTGTCAGAAGAAATCAGGGATGTTTTTACAATGGCAAGGGGGAGAGGGGTGGGTGAAAAAGAAAAACAGAAGTGTGTGCAGGAACTGGCATGTCTGTTCCCAAAGCTACTATTAGTTTTGGAAGGAGGCCAGGAAAAGAAAAGGTTACCCACTAACTTAACATCTGTGAACAAGGGGTCATACTGGGCACAAAAGCGAGGAACTCAAGTTGTGCTCCTCCCACCCCAGCTGATGCTTTAGGTAGGTCTGTGTATTTTCCGTGTGGCCACATTTGGAATACTGGGTGCAGTTCTCATTACTGGATCTCAGACAGGATTATCACAGAGCTGGGGAAAGGTGCGCCCAGTGCCTGATTGTGTATTGGAATTCATTGATGCAACATGGGCTAATGGCCATTGTTTGGTTTTGAAAGGGTATTAAACAAATGGAGGAGGAGATGTCTATCGGTGTAGAGGCGTCACTGAACAGAACCATAGCCAAAGTGGGGCAGCACGGTAAGTACTGCAGATGCCACAACGTGGCATGAAACCAGCCCCTCCCACTCGCAGTTGGATCTCACCAGGAGAGGTGAGAGGGACGGCAGCCAGGAAGAGGGCCTTCTGGTGGTGGCCCCCCCAACTTTGGAATACCCTCCCCTTAAAATTGAGAACTGCTCCCGCTTTGGTAATATTTCGGCGGGGGCTGAAGACCTTTTTTATTTCAAAAAGCTTTTAACTGTTGACAGGCTGGCTGGCTTTCTTTTTATACTATGATCCACGGGGTTTGTTTTAGATTTTTATTATTTTAAAATGGTTTTTAATTACTGTTTTTTAATGTCAATATTGTATTTTAATTGTTGTAAGCCGCCTTGTGTGCCCATGGGGCAGAAAGGCGGGGTATAAATTAATTAATTAATTAAATAAATAAATAATCTATTCCGGGCAGCAACAGCAATGCCATCGCCACCTGGAATGGCTCTGAAGAGGGTTGTTGCTGATTGCTTCTAAGAGAATGGCCCTTAACATAAGAACATAAGAACGTAAGAAGAGCCCTGCTGGATCAGGCCAAAGGCCCATCTAGTCCAGCTTCCTGTATCTCACAGCGGCCCACCAGGTGCCCCAGGGAGGCATGAGACAACAAGATGCTTGCATCCTGTTGCCACTCCCTTGCACCCGGTACTCTGAAGTAGCCCACCACCAATGTAAGGAGGTTGCACAATCCATCATGGCCTATAGCCCACGATGGACCTTTCCTCCAGAAATCCGTCCAATCCCCTCTTAAAGGCGTCTAGACCAGATCCCATCACCACCTCCTGTGGCAAAGAGTTCCACAGACTAACCACCCGCTGAGTAAAAAAGTACTTCCTTTTATCTGTTTTAACTCTCCCAACCCTCAGTTTTAGCGGATGCCCCCTGGTTCTGGTGTTCTGAGAGAGGGAAAAGAACATCCCTCTATCACACAGAGTACTGCGGCACCTGCAGTGCTTGCCATGCGCCCCTTTCTCAGTGGCTATGCTACTGCCACTGAATACTAATCTGGCCTCACTTGTGATGCTACTCCTGGTCATCAAGCCCTGCATATTTCATGCCCTTTGCTTGCCCCATTTACATTCTCCCCCACCCAGTGCTTATGTGTCTATGTACCTGCCAAGTGAAGATTTTATTATTTTTCTAAATGTGGGTTTTCCCACTTTTTTAAAAATAAAATTCTACCCAAAGAGACTTACATTTGGGAACATAAAAACACTATAACACCAAGCAAAAGTAAATAGAGAACATATAGCTGTGGATCTGGGTTGCAATCCTGATGCCTCAAAAAGGCTGCAAATCCTACCCACGCTAACCTGGGAATAAAGCCCCATTAACTATAATGAGACTTACGTCTCAGTAGATATGCATATGATTGGGCTATAGCAGTATTACTCATTCAGGATGCTACATCACTGTTTCCCTAACAGATTAGTGCAGATACCCTTATTGAAACGGCAATCGAAAATGCAGAAGTTTGCATAGCAAGGCCATGGCAGAGCAGGTTATTGCAGAAGAATATATTCAGACATAAGGCTAGCTGAATACAGCTGGAGCCAGAGTGAAGTCCAATGCACTTGTGTGGCTGACTGGAGGGACAGAAGCCAAAGCTCAGGAACAGCAGCTTGGCCAATAAAACTCATCAAGGAAAGAGATCCGGAAGAAGCAAGCTCTGGAAAAGTTCCAGCAAGACCATCCTGAATGCGAGAGGAAGTCCGCCCAGTGCCACTCTGGGCTGGAATGTTAAACTGAGTTCCAGTCCAAAGTTATTCGCGAAACAGATTGATGGAGGTTAGAGGCAGGAAAACAGGCACCCTTGTTGAAATCTGCTGCCCAAAGTAACTGCTTATCATTGCTTCCTGGTAAATGTTTTGCGTGTACAGCAGGAATCCCGTGGGATCCAGAGAACTGCAGGTAGAGCTTTCCAGATTCTTGTTTCCACTGAAAAGTCAGGCATGTACAAGGGGGGGGGAATCCAGAATGGCCATGGGATACGGTGTGGGGAGCTGTAGGTGGAGGGGCGATCAGTGGAAATCAATCCCCCTCCTCCAGCGGTGTCATGCAGCCGGAATGCTAGGCGGGAGGAATGGGTGAGCGGCAGCCCGCCTCTTGCGTTCCGGTCCGTTTCGCTGTCTTCCCTGCCCCTGGGCTGCCGCTCACCCGTTCCTCCCGCCCAGTGTTCCGGCTGCATGACGCCGCTGCTCTCCTCCCTTGCACAAGGAGAAGTGCCTCTCACACGTAAAATCCACTCTCTGGATTCAGTCCTGCATGTTTACACACGTCTGGAAACGACCTAATAGCCGGATTTCCCCCCCGCATTTGTTGAATCACATGGGCTAGGCTGCCGATGTTGCTGCACACTCTGTGTAGACGGACATGCTTGCTTCCACCTGGTCAAAAAAATACCTTTGGAAAAGATGGTAATAAAGATCACAAAGTTGGAAGGGACCTACAAGATCCTTGCATGCATCGTGTGTGCCATTGGCAGAGCTGCGTCTTCTGGGCTAGCAAAAGATAGGATTGGGCGGCTAGTGGGGTTTATTACGCCGCAAGGAAGGGGTCTGCCTTCAAGTTGTCACAAGATTCTGTTGTTTTTGCTGCAATGTATGTAATATGGCTACTTTGATTGGATTATATCAATGATAGTCCTGACTGACAGCCCAATCCTAACCAGCGCCGGTGTAGCAAGGCCGGCGCAGCAGGGCTGTATCCTAAGCCCATTAGGAGGGAGGCAGCAGTAGCTCAGTGCAGGGTACGATTATGTTTTCCCCTTGCCCCCAGGTAAGCCCCAGCCAGCCCTATGGGGTTGCTCGGATATGCGCCTGCAAATATGCAGGTCCACATGGGAAGCAGTGGCCTGAATCGGAGCCGCCCAGCCAGGGGACCGGGGCAGCGGCGTCATGCAGCCGGAACGCTGGGCGGGAGGAACGGGTGAGCGGCAGCCCGCCCGTTGCGTACCGCTCCGTTTCGCCGGCAAAACGGAGCGGTACGCAATGGGCGGGCTGCCGCTCACCCGTTCCTCCCGCCCAGCGTTCCGGCTGCATGACGCCGCTGGACGGGGGTTAGGATATGGCGCAACAGCCGTGGTCTGTCTCTGCCCCCGTCGCCACCCACTGTGCTGCCCTGTTACGCCTCCAGCAAGCCTCTGGCACGCCCTTGGCGAAGTCCTGCACCGGACAAGCCACACTGGTATAGTATAACCAGTATAGGATTATACTCTGAGAGTGGACCTGTAAAAAGGACAGCCCCTTCCCTGTTATGATGTGAAACTATTACAAGCCAGAAAAGCAAACTCCTATTGCAATTTCAAGAGGCGAAGGTTTATTAGGACATTCATAAGGTCAGAAGGTGTTAATGATTGCCCAATCATTGCAGTGGTTTCATGCTCTCTCTCTCTCTCTCTCTCCCCCCCCCCCGCCCAACCTGTTTTGCTTCAATTTGTTAACACAGCTGGAAAAATTGATATGCAACAAACAAGCAAACCTTGGTTGGTCCCCAAAGTCTTTAAAATCTAATCACTTCTCCCAGCAGTGCGGCTAAAACAATTAGAGAACGTGTTGACAAAGAAACAAAAGACAGCAAAAGCATCCTTTTTGGAGAGGACAAAATGCCTTGAACCTCTTGTGTGACCCACTCTGGTGTCCTTGGAGAGACTCTGATGTATTACTTTGATGTCAAATGGGGACCTTCCTGGAGGGGAAGGAGTCTTGGGGGTCCTGATTGCTGAAGAAATTAGGCTTAAGCCGCTTTGTCTAGCTGGTGGTTTTAAAGATAACATTATTGAAAACCAAACAATGCCTTTTGTTTTCAGTGACTGCAGTTCTTACTATTTGCAGGCAGGGTCACATCAACCTGAAGGTCCATTCTAGTGATGTGCTGATTTGCTCATTTAACTCCTGTGGTGGAAAGCATCAAGTTCCACTATACTGACTCCCCATATTTGGGTTGTGTATGCGCTAAAAAAAAAAAAATTCTGGGTCGAAGGAATAGAATTTCTGCAACAAGAAAAATGGAATCCTGCTAATCTGCACTATTCCTCATTGAGAGTGCAATCCTAAACCGGAGTTAGGCTGGCATAAACTAAGCTGGCAAAGTGTGGCCAGCACAAGGGTCCACCATAAAGTGTTTTTGGACTACTCTTGGACTCAGGGAGGATGGCTCACGTCTGTGTGCTGGCCTCTCTGACTCCGAGAGTGGTCCAAACATACTTTATGGCGGCCCTTGTGCTGGCCAAACTTTGCTGGCTTAGTTTATGCTCAGGATCATTGATTGCATTGTATATATTGTTTTTAACTGCTAATATCAGGAAAGGATTGTGCAGGAACTAAAGCCTTGCACTTAAACTTCTGTGACTTCACCAGCAATTGGTCATTGATTGACATTATTTTATTTTATTTTGAAGAATTTATACCCCGCCTTTCCCATGCCGAAGCAAATACCCACGGCGGCTTACATGGACAGGCTAGTCTAAACCACCATTTTTGAATGGGATTTTTACAAATCTACAGTATTCTGCAAGTCACCGAATCCTCAGTCCCAGATGTAGCCTTCACAGTGTGGTTCTCTCCTCTGGCCGTGTGACATGGAGCTTCAGCAGGTGATCGCCAGTCCAGCCTGGACAGGTGTTCAAGGTTGGACTCCGTTCTTTTGTCGGCTGGGCTTCTCACCACATTCCCACACTGGTTAATCAGCTCCACAGTGACTCTGTTCTGCCACAACGGGTACTGCAGCTTGTCACAGCCTGGCATTCTGTCTCCTATCCCAAAATAGACCACAGATTATCCTGCTTAGTTTCAGGCAGTACCAGCGGCTCAACCATCAGTCCACACCTCCTGCCAATCTTTAATAATAACAATAATTTTTGTTCATAACCTTAAGGATTCGATTCAATGGATTTTATGGGCGACTACAGAATCACAATAGACAAACAGCTTTGCCAATACTGGTAGATGATCCCTTATCCGGACATTCAAAATCCAGACTATTCTGAAATGCAGACAAGACTTCCTAAAGTCTGAACGTTGGAAGGTCTTGTGTTCATTCCCATGTCCAGGTTGTAAGTTCTATTCTCTGCTCTGTGGTGTGGGCCATTTAATTGTTGAAAAATGTCAAAGAGGCCAGCAGACACTCCAAATGGGTCACAGTGAAAAGAAAAGAGGAAGTATTTCCTATTATATTTATGCAATTGTTCCAAAATTTGGAGAAATCCAAAATCCAGACACCTTCCTGTCCCAAATAATCTGGATAAGGGATACTGAACCTGTAGTTATTATTATTTTCACACATCATTGATTCGCCCACCATTCCTTCAAGAAGTTGAATACCTCTCATCCCACGTTATTCTCAAGCTGGATTTCTCGTAGTAGGTAGCTGAGAGATCGACTGGCCCAAGATCACCCAGTGAGCTTCAGGACCGAGCACATCAGGAAGAAAGGCTCTCGCTACGCCCTCGCTACGCCTGATGTGCCAGTGGAGTTGATGGAGGAAGGACTGCTAGAAACAGAGCTGCAGAACTCGGACGGGTTTTGGAGCCATTTTCAACCGCGGTGCTCCTTGTACACTGTGGGTCTTTTGCAGAGCACCCATGTTGGAACGCTAGTCGAAAATGACTGACAGCACAATTCTGAACCTGGCAGCGCCCAGAGGAATAGTGGGGCCGAAATGGTGACTTCTGGATCCTAAGCCTGCTGTGATACCACCAGAGGTCTCCTGGGGGAAGGGTGTGTTTGCGCCCTTACCCTGGGGAGACAGCAGCCAGCGGCAATGGGTCTTCTCGGCTTTGTGCCTGTGTTTAAATGGGCACACAGTCAAGGAGGCCTGTTTTGGGCCGCCCAGCTCAGCTGGGAGGATAGGATATGGTGTCAGAGGCTGCCGCTGTCTCTGTGCCCCACCCAGGCCTGATACTCCCTGCCCCCACCAGTTCTGCCCCTCCCCTGCCCTGGGAATACTTACTGGCAGCTGGTGGTAGAGGAGTCCTGTCTGGCCAGTCGTCCAGCACTGAGGCCCAGTGTCAACTGGTGCTGGCCCAATACTGGTGTTCCTTTCCAGGTGCCATAAATGTGCTTTACCGCACCCCCAGAGCCAGCAGTACCATCAGCAATGAGGGCCTTAGGATTGGGCCCTGAGTCAGATTGTGGGGCTAAGCCCGACTTTGTGGGAAAGGTCAATTTTGAGGAAGGATTTGAAGGAATAGAGAGGTGGCATTACATAGGGATTGAGTTCAGGGATTGAGTCCCGGGCAGTGGTGTCATCCTACCGGTACGCTGGGCGGGACATCCGGGTGATCGGCAGCCCGCCCGTCGCGTACTGCAGCGTTACACCGTTTGCGTAACGTACACAAGCGGTGTAACTGGTTACGCAAACGGTGTAACGCTGCGGTACGCGACGGGCGGGCTGCCGATCACCCGGATGTCCCGCCCAGCATACTGGTAGGATGACACCACTGGTCCCGAGCCTAAGGCTAGCAGGGAAGAATGACAGACATGACTAGACTTAGGGGGGATGGTAGACTGGGAGACATCTTGAAGGAATATGACTCAAGCTGACACCATGTCCTAGTTGTTATTAGAGAATAACAACTGCCTGGGGGTAGGAAGAGAGGCATAGACCTAATTGTGGTTGTTTAATTAGATTTTGACATGAGAGGAAGGTTTAGCTTTGAACCTGGCTTGAGAAAGCCACACAACTGTCTGTTTCCCTTACAGGCAGATTCCCATGTTCAGATCACACACTCGGCTTTTGGGAAGGATTAGTTTCTCGTCCAATTGTTTAAACCACGATGGCATCTGGATTTATTTGCCTTGTTAATTAGCAACTTCAATCCTCAGGTCAACGGCCAGTGATGTCATGCAGGGGGAACGCGGGGGAACTCAGTTCCACTAGTTAAAATTAGGGCTGACTCCACTCACTTCACTCTCCCTCCCCCCCTCCCAATTCCTCTGCAAAGAGCTTTTCTTCTTGGTTGGCCGGCACTCAAAGGGTTAAAGAGAGCGACTCCGGATTCCTAGGGGGGCGAAGGGGGAAGGGCTGCAGTGGGGAAGTCCCGTCCTGCACAGCCCCCTTCCTCGCTCCCTCCAGCCACACTCGTGGAGTCAGCAGCCGCTCTGGTGAGTCTGCAGCCCACTGGGGAGAAGGGGCATCCTGGGGGTGCGGTGGCGAATTGAGGGGGCCCCCGAAGGGGAGGGAGGGGAGCCGGGACTTTTTGAAGCTGCCCTCCTGATGTGCCCGGCAGAAGCAGGCTTTGGTGTGGGGAAGCGCCCAAGGGTGCCATCCGGAGTGGTGCTGCCCCTCAGCCCCTTCCACACGTTCCTGCCTCATTCTGCTCAGCCAGCCTCGGCTTCGATGCTGCTGCCCCTGTGCCAATTTTCAACTTCCCTGGCAATTTTGAATAACTCCACCTCGCCTAGCCGCGAAGACCAAGGAAAGGCTTTTGCCGCTGTCTCTCCAGTCCAGAGCATTTCACTGGCGCTCTGGGTATGAGGCTTCTTTGGGAGACTGTCCCCATCACTATTGGAGCTGCAATCGGGGAGGGGGGAATTCTTCGCTTTCTGTTCTGTAGGTGCCAGGCGCTGTACAGAACCGGCTGGCTCTGCCCACTCGTCGCTGACATCATCGCTGGCTAGGAACCAGCCGCGGGTAGACCTGGGCTCCACCTGCCTCCGGCTTATGACATCACTTCCGGTGGGCGGGTCCTGACACGTGCCAATCAAAAATGAGTTCCTGTTCTTAAATCATTTAGATGCCACCACTGTCTACGGCCAGCTGTGCAGACAAAAGTGTGGCGTTGCCAGTTGGCCACACATGTTCACATCTGCTGGCTTATGAGTTTTCATCACTTGATGTACAAAATTGACATACAGTGTTGAGCACCCTGTGGTCTGAAAGATCCGTGACTATTAAACAATATTCTCATGCCCTAAACTAGATGAACCTTCCAGTTGTACTTTTTATTTTATTTTATTTTTGGATAGCCCAGGCTTGGAAGAGTCATAAGTTTCTGATCCAACCACCCCTAGTTACAAGTCCAAAATATGCTATCTGGGCCTGTTAAACAACAGACTCTATTTTGTTTCCATTTTTGGCTTTTGGGGAATACCTTCTTAGAATTCTGTTGGTGCTACTTATCAGGGTTGAATTACCTTCACAAGGTCTTGAAAAAATCAAATCTCTAAGGGCTCAATCTTAACGGATGGCTACACTGTTGAAATAGGACAGGAAGAGGGAAGCAGTGGCATTGCTAGGGGTGTGCGAGGGGCAGATAACCCCTGGTGACACAGTCAGGGGGGTGACAGCACTACTGGCCAAAAATGTCAAGATTTTGATATTTTTGAATAATACCACCATCATAGATCTCATTTGATGTGTAATTTAATGCAGAATGTAATGAAACAAACAGTGTAATGTAACATCTGTCTTATGTTACAAAAAGTGGATTTTCTTAAGAAGGGCAGAAGATTTAGCCGAGAGGGTTAATGCCTCTGTTTGCCTGAAGATAACAACTGAAGATCTCAAGGTCGTGAGCTCGAGACTCCCGGAAGTCTGTGTGAGCGGCAGACCTTGCAAACTGCGGCTGATTACAAGCTGAGTTTCAGCTGCCTCGTGGGAGGAGGAGTGTGCTGAAATCAGCTGCATCTCTGGTGGCAGCAGGGAAGCCTCATCAGCCAGCAGACGACAGACGGGTGGCTAAAGAAAGAAGGCTAAATCCAGAAAGAAAGATCTGTAGGAGTGTTGTTCTTGAAAGATAGAACATTCTGTAAATTGTAAAAACCTTCGGGTTTGTGAGAAAGTCTGCCTATGTAAACCGCCTCGAGTTGTAATCATTAGAGAAATCTAGTGACTTTAAGAAAGGCGGTATATAAATACATGTATTATTATTATTATTATTATTAACTCAAAACTAACCAACGAGACAAGGATGAGGCCAGGTCTGCCACGGTGCCAGTAAAACCTGGGCTCTGGAGCTTTGGGTGCTACACCCACATGGTGCCACCAGATGCGGTCTGCACCCCCTGCACTCCCCAAGTAATGCCACTGGAGCCAGGCCCAACGTTCTCTACGTGTGTGTGTGTGTGTGTGTGTGTGTGTGTGTGAGAGAGAGAGAGAGAGAGAGAGAGAGAGAGAGAGAGAGAGAGAGAGGCCACTTTTGTTCCCTTTAAGAAATTAGTTCCTAGTGCCTGATGGAGTTCTCCTTCCTGTCAGGTATGGCATCAAGGGTTAGTTGCAGATTGTATAAACAGAGCAAATTCATTTCTGTGTGCTTAATGAGCCAGGCCTTTAAAGGGGAGGGCACCAGCTTGCTTTTTCATCATCCATTTCTGGCCTGCAACAAATCCATGCCAAGACAATGCTAGTAGTCGCACAGGCCAGCTGCTGTAAGGCACAAAAGTACCATTTCAATTTAGGATGAGATTCTTCTTTAGTAGATCTTTACCTTAAGGCAGCGGTTCTCAAATTTTTGAAACCGGGACCCACTTTTAAAGAATAGCATTTGTGTCAGGACCCACCGGAAGTGATGCCATGAACCTGGAAGTGATGTCATAGACAGAGTGACATCATCGAGCAGGAAGTGGCGGTGTCTGCTGCTTTCTAGCCCATTGTCCTGTGGTTCTCAAAATTTTTGCACCAGGACCCACTTTTTAGAATGCCACTCATGTCGGCACCCAATGGAAGTGATGTCATGGCTGGAAGTGACATCATCAAGCAGGTAATGCCGTCAGTGTGATGTAATCAAATGATACCCCTGGAATGCAAACTGGCATTCTTGGATGGCAGCAATGGCACAACCCTGAAACATCCCTGACAGAAAGCAAGATTCGGGCAAAATATTATGTAAAAGCACGGAACTAAAAACAAAGTTGTTTTTTTTAAAAAAAACCCTCATTTGAAAATTCCAACTGTTAAGATAGCAAGAGTAAGGGCTGCAGCTTCCAAGATGGCTGCTCCCAGCTCTCCGCGCCCCACCTGACATCAGGTCTTGACCCATCATGTGGGTCCCGACCAGTAGTGTCATTCAAATGATTTAGGAACAGGAACTCACTTTTGATTGGCACTTGTCGGGAACCCGGAATCAGCCATGGAGCCCGTTAGGATCCGGAATGCCCGTTTGGGTCCGTTCCCCCTGAATGACATCACTGGTCCCGACCCACAGTTTGAGTAACTCTGCATTCAGGGCAGCCAGAAAACAACTCACTTCTCAATGAAAGCATTAGCACGAACTCTAGTACTGTATGATGAGAATAATTCATTTCCCATAACTTAGAAAAGGCTACTGTATGCCCGCTATGAAAAATATCTTTGTTCCTTCTATTGCTGTCTGGCAAAAAAAGAAGGCAGAAACCAGAGCCAAACTTGGACTTGTGGCCGTCTGTTCTGCGACATAAGTAATGGGAAAGGTTAATTTAGGTAAATCTGGGGAGGCTTCCCTTGTGGATGCAGATGAGGTTTAGGAAGACTTAGAGGTCCCTGCTGATTCTGAAAGCAATCCCCGCCCTTCTTGTACGTTCAGAAAACCTCTATTTCGGCCAGACTGGGGAAAAAAAGTATTAGTGGGCAGATCCAAAAACTCAGATTACAGCTTTTTTTTTCTCTGGAATATATGGGGAGGAAAAAGAACACGCTGGTAGACAGATGTGAGGGGGCTGCCACAGCTGGATGCATTTAACCGCTAAAGGGCTTGCTTTTTTTTCTTGCAGTCGTGATCTTCCGCCAGAATGAGTCCTCCGTCATAATGTCATAAGATGAGAGTAAGTCTGTGAAGCTCAGCACAGTTACTCCCATATTCCTCGAGTGCAAACCGGCCCGGGACCTGGCTCTCGGTGAGAAAGGTTGGACTGCCGTTGGCTTTGTTCATCACAACTTGGAAACCAAGCCCGTCTGAGCTGCAGCCAAGGACCCGGCAGTTGTACGTTTCCTGCGTTATTTCAGACAGCGCTGATTTCATTCACTGTGCTTGAAAAGGTTTTATCTTTCTGCATTGCAGCGTTTTCTGATCAAGGGACACGCTCGGATGAAGACTGGATGTAGCATGTTCCTCCAGCACAGCCAGATGCATTGGCAGCCGCCGGTTTTATCTAGTGCAATAGGTGAGCGGCAGGAACAGTAGCTTGGCAGCTGTCATCTTTTGAGAACAGTTATATATGGTGGCAGCAAATGGGACTGCCTGTCTCAGAGCACAATCCTAAGCTGCACTGGGACAGCACAGGCCGGCAGGCATATGCCATATCCGGTGCAGCTTGGAACTGCCCTGGAGTCTCCATGGGGCAACAACCCGTTTGCCTCCTTGTCCCAGGGTAGGCGCCAGCTGCACCTATGGGCTACTCTATGTAGCAGGTGCAGATCCGAGTCTCCAGTGCAGCCCAAATTGCGTGCCCCCCCCGCCTGCCCAGTTCCTCCCACCCTCCTGCCCTCCCCCCACCCAGAACCTTCCAGGAGCGACACACTGCTGGCTTCTGCTGACACTAAGGCAGTGATATCATGTAGCCAGGACGCTCCAGAACGCCGTTCCGGTTGTTCCTCTAGGGCTAGCTCCGCCCACTGTAGTCGTTGCTGCCACGCGCCCCTGCAATACGCGAATGGGGCTGGCCGCGCCTGCACCCTGCACGCCCACAGCCGGAGGTTTCAGGCAGGCAGGCAGGCAGTGGACCGCGGGGAAGCGAGGACGCGCAGAGGAACTGCCAATAAAATGTGCATCCCGGTAGCTACTTCCTGCGTTCTTGTTGTTAGCGCAGGTGGATTCCACCACTGCACTAAGGGGCTAATGCGGCTGCCTGAGTTGGTCCTGCAGCAGAAGCACTGGCACGAACGTGCCTTATGGCATAGCATGGGGCCAATGCAGTGGCTTGTGTCGCCCCCCAGGGTGCCTTGGATTGCGCCCTGAGTGGTGCTTGTCAGCCATATTTCCATAAACTACTCTGAAACCTCTTGCTATCACCTACAGTACCAATTGAGGTAAAAACAAGTGGATAATAAAAAAGGACCAGGATTTAGGGCCCAATCCTAAGTGGGCCAGCAAAGGTGGTAAGCCCTTCCCGCCAGCGCTGGCCTTAGCAAAGTACCATAAGCAACTTCTGCTGCCGGCAGTAAGGGCTTCTGCATGCCACCAGCCCAGCACCAGGCCCCAGCGCCCAGAGGAGCTGATGCAGAGCTGCCCAGTGGTTTTTCTGGGCAGGCAGAATGGCACGGTGAGGGCAGAAATGGGTGGGGGAGGGGCACAGCGGGCAGTGGGATTGGCAAGATCCCACTTTCCTTGTCGGGCTGCAAGGCCTGACCCAGAGGTCCTCAAGTCTGCTCCAGTGCAGACCTGAGGCCCATTGGCGGGCCTGCACCCAGCGGTGTCATGCAGCCGGAATGCTGGGCAGGAGGAATGGGTGAGCGGCAGCCCGCCCGTTGCGTACCGCTCCGTTTCGCCGTTTTGAGGGGGCGGGGAAGACGGCAAAACGGAGCGGTACGCAACGGGTGGGCTGCCGCTCACCCGTTCCTCCCGCCCAGCGTTCCGGCTGCATGACACCGCTGCCTGCACCCTTACCTGGGGGAAGGGGGCTCTTGTCCCCTTCTTCCCAGGTGCTTCCAGTGGCTGCCTGGCTCCCACAGGATGCAGTGGTCGCCGTTTTGCTACAGGGGCCAGGAAGCGTAGGATTGGGCAGCCCATCAGATTTTCAAAATTCTACTGAGTTTTTTTCATCTTCCATATTAGCTATATCCGTTTTAAAAATGCCCAAGTTTAAAATGAAATTGGAGCTTAATGCAACCAGCAATCTCTTTGAACTGAACTTCTGATGGCTCTCGTACATGAACTAAGGAAATTTTTCTTTGTAAAAAAAAAAAGAACTGGGGAGAAAAACTCTGCAAGGTATCAGGTTTGGACAGTGACTGTACGTATGTGTGGAAGGGTGGGGAAATGGAGCTCTGGAACTCCTCCCACAACAGAAGTGGTGACATCATCAGCAGGACGGCTCAAACACTGATTTCAAAACCTTTTTGTAAAGGACCTGAGCAGAGAGGCATCAGGCTCAGCAATGGGCAAACTGAGAAATTTGCCTAGGAGTCTATATTAATGTCTAGGCCAGGGGTTCCCAAACCGTGGGTCAGGACCCACTAGTGGGTCATGAGCCAAATTCAGATGGGTCATGAAGCACCGAGAGCAGCCATATTGAAAGTATGGGAAGATGGGATGCTGGAAAGGGGAAGGGCTGTGTGGCTGTTTTGCTGGTGTCAAGGTTGTAAATAGGCTTTTTTCCTTTCTGATTCACTTAGCGATTGGAAAATGGCTGACAAATAACCCAGTTTGTTGCTGCCTTCTCAGGAAAGCAGCAGGCTCTGGAGTCACAATGACAGCACTTCTGGCTGTGACATCACCTCCAGTAGGTCTCTGACAGATTGTCATTCTAAAAAGTGGCTCCCAGTGCTAAAACAATTGAGAATAATTGCTCTAGGCCATTTCTTTGCATTTCCTAAGGGCTTCTTGAGAAATAGTATGAGTATCAGGCTGTACTCTGATGCAAATTTATCTGGGAGTAAGAGCACAATCCTAACCTGGAGTTAGGCCAGCACAGTTAGGCCAGCAAAGGGGCACCATAAACTGCGTTTGGACCCCTCTCGGAGTCAGGGAGGATGGTGCACATCTGTGTGCTAGCCTCTCTGACTCCAAGAGTGGTCCAAATGACTTTACGGTGTCCTTTGTGCTGGCCAGACCTTGCTGGCCTAACTGTGCCAGCCTAATTCCAGGTTAGGATTGTGCTCTAACAGTGCAATCCTATGGACTGTGCAGCATTGGCACAAGGGGTTGTACTGATGCCGCACGCTTAGTGCCGACGCGGGGACGCCGATTGGCACCCCCGCATCGGCGCTAAGGCAACGGGACTGGTCCTGCAAGCCCGCACAGCGCCTCCCTAGTGTCAGGGATTGGCAGGAGGAGGGCGGGACATAGGTGGGACGTAGGTGGGACATAGGCGGGTCCAGGATTTGGTCCAGGATTTGGCTATGCGGCCCTGATTCAGGCCGCGTGGTCTCCTCGGATCTGTGCCCACTATTCAGCGGAGCCCATAGGAGATTCTGGAGCCTCCCCTATGATAAGGGAGCAAACGCTCCCTTGTTGTGGGGAGGCTCCAGCCTGTCCTAAGCAGGCTAGGATATGGCGCTGGCCCATCGGCCTCACCAGTCTGGCGCTGCTTAGGATTGCGCCCTGAGTCATATTGAAAATGGTGGGTCTTACTTACATAGGCTAGCACTCTGATATACTTTTATAGTTATTTGGGATTTTTGGTATTCCATGTTTGGTATTCATGTTTGGTATTCCGGCAGCAGCAGGGCACCATTGCGCGGAGGAACCCCCACGCTAACCCATGCTGTTTGGCCCTCCCTCCCTCCCTGGTGTCCATTTTGCTCCAAAATGGAGCTATTCCGGGTGCAGGGAGGCAGGGCGGGGCGATGCACGGGGGCGGAGCAATGTGCTGGGGGCATGGTTTCATCGCCCTGCTATGGGCGCACTCGGCGCTCGGTTCGTCTCTGAAGTCAGGTTACACAGCACACAGTAGTTATTTGAATCATCCCACAGTCATGGACCTACCAAAAGCCCTGGGTGCTGCTCCTGGAGCAGGGGTGGGGTGGGGATGAGGTGGCTTGCTTCTCAGAAAGGTGAGCAATTTTGGCCTGCCCCCCCCTTTGCCATCATATGGCTCTGAAATGGAGCCTGGAGTGGTGGGGTGGTGGTGGAGCAGAGTGGTGCATGGGGACAGGGAAATAGCAGAGGGTGGACCTCCTCTTCCTCTGTCCCTGGGCAGCCTTTTGGCTGGGTCCACAACTGTCACCCCAAGCATGCTTTATGGTGCATTTGTGAAATGCCTGAGCCGGCACAGAAGACTTTTGCTGGCCCATCCTGGTCTTTGGATTCCGCCCTGAGTGAATTCTAAGTATTTTTTTTTAAAAAAACACAACATGCATTTGATATGGCCAACATGCAAATTAGATGACAATTGTGCCCACTTAATGGCAAATGCCCATGTGTACCGGAGAGCTTTGGCTGAGGGCACATGATTCTGGGGGTCTCTTTGATGCCAACTGCCAAGGATTACCCTCCTGGCCCTTGTAATGCCACCTGTGCGTTTTGTCTGCAGATTGTTAGCTACCGAAGAAGCTTGCAAGCACTGGGCTCTTCTCCATTACTGAGAACTCTTGGCTTCCTTTTCTTCAGAGAAGGGTCATGCCCTTTGCTGTCTCCCGAAGATGTTTAAAATTGTCTTAATTAACCTGAAAGCTGCTTATCAGAAACACTCCACAATATCAGCCTGTGCTGCATTGAAGATAATCACAGAGGCACAGTCAGCATTTAGAAGCTGGGGGAACAGCAATCCTCCCGCCGCTAATGAAAGCTTCACTTCCTTAATCGTCCGCTTTTAAGTCACCCAGGCTTTGTTCAGGCCACTTGCCCTGTCACTAAAGGGAATGTGGAAGAAGGGAGGTGGGGAAGTTAGAAAAAGGGCAGAGGGACGATTAAGGCTCAGTCGCTTGGTGGGAGGTCAGATGAGGTCAGCCAACATCTCACACTTACTTTAGAACAAGTCCAGTGACATCGAACGTGGGGCTAACCCGGGACACAGAACGTAGCATGAGAGAAATCCCAGGCAGTGTTTTGTTTTGCCAGGACCCTGGAAGGGTAAAATTTGGAGTGCAAAAGCTTGTCATAGATATGCCCCATTAAGATTAGAACAACAATTTAAAAAATCAACTTTAAATGTCTTTATTCAAATGTTTTCTTCTCCTGCTACTTATTTCCTACTTATTGTACTTCATGGGCAGCCAAATCCTAACCTGCATTCGAGCAGGCTGTCCGTTAGGCAGCTGCAGCTCATCTTGGGGCAAGGGGATATTTTCCCCTTGCCCCAGGGCAGTGGTGTCAGCCTACTGGTTCGCTGGGCGGAGTTTTCGTGGTTGCTGGGCGGGTTTCCACGGTGATCGGCAGCGTGCTCGCTGCGTTCCATTGCGTAATGGCGAAAGCCCGCCCGCTGCAGCGGGCATGCTTTCGCCATAACGCAACGGGACGCAGCGAGCACGCTGCCGATCACCGTGGAAACCCACCCAGCGACCGCAAAAACTCCGCCCAGCGAACCGGTAGGCTGACACCACTGCCCCAGGGTAAGCCCCAACCAGCCCTATGGGGCTATTCGGATCTGCACCTGCTAAAGAGCAGGCGCAAATCCAAGCAGCCAGGAGGGGCCTGGATCAGGGCCGCCCAGTCCAGGAACGGGGTTAGGATCTGGCCTAACCAGGGGCATAGCTAATGAAAGTGTAGCCCAGTGCAGAGGGCAAAATGTTGCCCCGGAAGTGACAGCACAACAGGAAGTGATGTCATAGTTATAGTTTCGTTTTCAAGTTTTTTTGGCCATAACCTTTGATAGAATAATGATATTACACTCTGGTTTGTTTCATTACATTCTGCATTAAATTACCATTCCAATGATCTATAGTATGATGGTAGTATCCATTACATACCAAGGTATGTAATGCTTGTTGAAGATTTAGCCGAGAGGGTTAATGCCTCCGTTTGCCCAAAGATAACACCTGAAGATCTCAAGGTCGTAAGCTCGGGACTGCCGGAAGTCTCTGCGAGCAGCAGACCTTGGAAACTGCGGCTGATTACAAGCTGAGTTTCAGCTGCCTCGTGGGAGGAGGAGTGTGCTGAAATCAGCTGCATCTCTGGTGGCAGCAGGGAAGCCTCATCAGCCAGCAGACGACAGACGGGTGGCTAAAGAAAGAAGGCTAAATCCAGAAAGAAAGATCTGTAGGAGTGTTGTTCTTGGAAGATAGAACATTCTGTAAATTGTAAAAACCTTCGGGTTTGTGAGAGAGTCTGCCTATGTAAACCGCCTTGAGTTCAATCATTAGAGAAATCTAGTGATATTAAGAAAGGCGGTATATAAATAAATGTATTATTTATTATTATTATTATTGTTGCCCCCTAAGGCTTGTTATTCATTGCATACCAAGGTATGTCAGCTTGTTGCCCCCCCCCTAAAGCTTGTTGCCCGGTGCAATTGCACCCTCTGCACTTCTTTAGCTATGCCCCTGGGCCTAATGGCCTTGTCAGGTCTCCACCATGGGCTGGATGTTCCATGGATCTGCCCTCCTTCCGCCTCGTTACGCCTCCTGCCTGCCTCCAGGTTGCAGTAGTTTTAAAACAAAATGTATAAACATGGAAACATGCAACTAAAAAAGATCCCACATACATTTAAAAGTTATATAAGGGTGTTAGTCTATGCATGTTTACTCAGAGGTAAATCCCATTGTATTCAGTAGATTTTACTCCCAGGTAAATTTGCATAGAATTGAAGCCTTACTGTATTTTAATTTTTTTACTTATTTATTTTACTCTAATTTTATTTGTATTTTATTGTTTATTTTTTTTTAATATACTGTAAATTTTAACTGATAGTTGTGAGCCACATTGGGCATCTGTCCTAGCGGAGGAAAGGCGGAGTAAAAATCTTTTAATAAACAAGCATTATACAGTATGTTGTTTCATAGGCAGCCACTTGGAAAAGACAATGGTTTGCCTCTTGCATTAACAGATCCCCCTCGGCAAATTTCTATGCCTCCCACTAAACGTTTTGCTAAAAGTGGAACCAATGCATGGGTTAAAATGGGGTTAAATGTGGTCTTTGACTTGGCAACATTGAAGGCTACTGTTCTCAGCATACACAGTTAAAAGTGGGACATTCAGAAAACTGGCCAACACACTGTGGGCGCAATCCTAACCTGGAGTTAGGCTGGCACAGTTAGGCCAGCAAAGTTTGGCTCTCACAAGGACACTGTAAACTACGTTTGGACTACTCTTGGAGTCAGGGAGGATGGCATTGATCTGTGTTCTGGCCTCTCTGACTCCAAGAGTGGTCCAAACATGCTTTACAGTGTCCTTTGTGCTGGCCAAACTATGCCGGCCTACCTGCAGGTTAGGATTGCACCCTGTGTGAACTATGCATATACCTTAGTATTTTCCCTCATCTCCTGAAATCTCTGCAACTTATGTGCAGGATGTGCAGGAACTCCTCAAGCAGATGTGCAGGAACTCCTCAAGCTAATGCGGAAAAAAAAAGTTCCCTGATGGTAGAAATTTGGAAGAGAAGCCCTGGATTCCAAAAAATCAAACTAAAACAAAACACAGCCCAGTGACACACTTGCACACTTACATCCTGGGAGAAAATCAGCACAAACCCCTTCTCGCTCATGTATTTGCCAGAACTGTGCTTACACTAATTTCTAGATTTTGGCTCTCTCCATTTCCATGCAGCTGTGCTAGTTTGCGTCAAGCCAACATGGACAGAAAGAAGTTAATCTCTTCCCTCATCTTGCGTTTCAAGATGGGAAAATGAAAGGAAGAGAGAAAAGGCTGATACAGTGAAGCAAACAGCACAATTAGCAAGTAAACGCTGCAATCTCTGCCTGCAAAATTACAGCTGATTGGGGGGGGGGGAGGCTGGATCTACTCTCAGCTCCATGTAGTTAAGATTGGGTATCTATTTTGTCGCAACTGACTCAGGAATGCGATTGACATCTGTCTGCTGGGATACAAAGTTCATAGGTACAGACACAACAACAAAGACCTGTGTTCACCTGTGGTTCACCTGTGCTTAGTGCAGGCCAAAAGGAAAACTTTAGGGTGCAGTCCTAACCTGGAGGTAGGCCGGAAGAGTTAGACCAGCAAAGATTGGCCAGGACAAGGGACCTCGTAAAGAATGTTTTGACCACTCTCAGAGTCAGAGAGGCCAACACACAGACGTGCACCACCCTCCCTGACTCCAAGAGTGGTCCAAACGTGCTTTACGGTGTCCCTTGTGCTAGCCAAATTTTGCTGGTCTAACTGTGCTGGCCTAACTCCAGGTTAGGATTATGCTCTTAATTTGATTTTCAAAAAATACATAAAGAGTCAACATTTTATACCAAATCTCAGAGGGGGCCCTATGTTAGCAAAAATGATAAAACAGTAGTTCTCAAACGTTTTGGCACTGGGACCCACTTTTTATTTTTTATTTTATTTTGAAGAATTTATACCCCGCCTTTCCCCTGCTGAAGCAAATGCCCAAGGCGGCTTACACGGCAGGCTAGTCTAAAAGACCATTTGTTTCAATGGGGTTTTTACAAATCTACAGTATTCTTATAGTCCTCAGTCCCAGATGTAGCCTTCACAGTGTGGTTCTCTCCTCTGGCTGCGGGCCATTGAGCCTCAGCAGGCAATCGCAAGTCAAGCTTGGACAGGTCTTCAAGGTCATATTCCGTTCTTTGCCGGCTGGCTTCCTCACACATTCCACCGCAACTCTCACTTGCAGTGAGCTAATCAGCTCCACAGCAACGCTGTTCTGCCACCATAGGTCCTGCAGCTTGTCACAGCCTGGCATCCGTCTCCCATCCAAAAGCAAACCGCAGATTCTCCTGCTTAGCTTCAGGCAGTGCCAGCAGCTCAACCATCAGCCCACACCTCTGCCCCTCAGTCCATACCTCCTGCCCCTGCCCCTGCCCCTGTCATTTTCAGAATGGCAGGCATTCCAAAGCATTGCCTTTGTTGCCTTTTGCAAAGTGTTTGCAAACAGACAGGTGAGTCCTGATTGCAGTGGGGGATTTGAGTACAGTTTGCTACTATCCACGGTTTTGGGTGGTGGACGGAGACTCTTTCCTTCAGATTGCAGCCTTGGTTGTGGTTGTGCAGTTTGTGGTAGACTTCCAACACATCCCTTCAGCGGCCTGTGCCTCTTGTCGAACATCTGGTGTTCTTCAGTGCAATTAGATTTAAGAGTTTGGGCAGGCACAGACCGACACAAACATTTTGACATTAGCAAAGATCCCACTGAGGTAATATGAAATAGCCAGAGTTGTTTTGACTAGATTTCTCTAACGAGCAGAGGGAGTAGGACCCCGCTTAAAACACGAATGTTTGGGAAACGTCTGCTGCTTAGATTCCATTTTAAACAGGAGGAAAAGCAACAATGGCCAATGTGGTTTAGTACAGATGTAACGAGTAGGAGCGGTTTAAGATAATGTAAACAATCCGGTAAGGAGGCACTTTGGGAAATCTATCAAAATAAGCCAAAAGGAAGCTAAAAGGATATTGTATTTAGAGAAACAAGGAAAAATAGTCCACGCCGAATTTTCGTGGATATCTCCAGCAGCTGCAGCGGATTCATTATACATACATATATAATCTATGCAGTAGTCCGGAGGGAACAAAGGGAAAATTGCTCCATTAGAGAAACCAAACAAAACTCAACCATGGCAGCAGGGAATTGAACGGCAGAAAAAGGGAAGGAAACAAAACCGTCCATTTTGCTTCTCTCTCTTTTGATAAGAGTAGAAGTAAAAATCTCTCGAATGGCAATCAGTAGCAATTCATAGCTAGTGGTGGCACTGGGAAAAAAGGAATACAGGAAAGAGGAGAAGCAGCATGTGACATGGGATAAACCTTCCCAGACAGGAGAATCTTTGCATCTCACACAGAATCGTAACAGGGGTGGAGCCCAAGGGGCACCTGCTCCAGGCACTGGGCTAAATGGGGGGCACAGGATTGGCCCCAGGCTCCGCCCTTATTACAGAGGTGACTGCCTTTGCATCGTAAGAGGCAGGAAGGCAGTCACCTTTGGGCTGTCCCCGAAGGAGGAGGTGCTGGCAATCGCATGCTCCCCCTCCTCCAGGGAGACACCAGGGAAGACTGTCTTTGCACCTGGAGAGCATAAGCAGTCTCCCACAGGTTCTCCCTGAGGGAGGAGGCACTGGCCGCCTCCTGCACCCGCTCCTCCTCAGGGAGAACCTGTGACGTCACTGCTCTGGGAGCGCAAATGGGCAGAGTCATGATGTCACTGCCCTAGGCGCTAGGGTAGAGCGTTATGGCTCTGATCTCACAACACGCCAATCCTAATGAGGACCAGCATTCAGAATAACTGTGGTCTTTAAGCATGTTTAGACCTATCACAGGGCACAATCCTATTTGGCACGTTGGGCCAACTCAACGCATGGTCAGCATACAACTCAACGTGTGGTCAGGGCAGGGACCACAAGCATGGCCCCTCTCCCCCCATTAATGGCTATGCAAAAGTTAACTTTGGGAAAAGACTACTATCAAAGCACAGGATGATGGTAATAAACAATGCAGGTTGGCCCTGTATCTGTGGTTCCCGTATCTGGGGATTCAGTTTTCTGTGGATCGCCCCCACTGCACCACTCCTTGTGTGGCCATTAGCGTTGTTAAAAAGCTTACCAGGCATTTAAACCTGTAGGGCTGTAGAGCAGCTGCCAGCAGCCTGTACGCTTGATGAAACTAGCTCTAAGAATAACCAGGAAGCGATTAATAGGAAGCAGGTGGGGTGCATAGATTTCTATTCTTTTTTTATAGCGTTCCCTGTCTCTGCGGATATGGGGGCCTGCTTATACTCTTATACTTATAGGTGATAGATAATACTTATATGTATCAAAACAAAAGCCTGCCATATAACAGCAATCTGCATGGAGGGGTGAGAGTTTCCATCATGCACATTCAAAGGTAAAGGTTTCCCCATGACCGAATGGTCTAGTCGTGACCGACTGCAGGGAGCAGTGCTCATCTCCGTTTAAAAGCTGAAGAGCCAGCGTTTGTCCAAGGACAAGCTTCTGTGGTCATGTGGCCGGCATGACTCTATGCCAAGGTGCACGGAATGCCTTTTCCTTCCCACCAAAGTGGGACCCATTTATCTACTCACATTTTTTACGTGCTTTCCAACCGCTAGGTTGGCAGGAGCTGGGACGAGCACTTCGTCACGTGATCTTGAACTGCCAATCTTCTGCTCAGCAAGCTCGCAACTCAGCAATTTAATCTGCTGCGCCACCACGTCCCACATCATACACATTAACAGGCCTCAAAAAATGAGGGATTCCCAGAGGTGGCCAGCAACAGACTTGTGCAGGGGTGCCAACTTGCCCCGAACATTGGGGGTGCTGAGTGGCCACACCCCCTGACATAGCCACATCCGACATGGCCATGCCCCGTAACGTAGCCACGTCCAACGTGACCACGCCCCTGTTATCGTGGTGCCCCCATGTTTGGCGCTGCACCGGGAGCGTGACTGTTCCTTGGAGTGGTCAGGCACACTTTGGCCTGATTGCTCCCATGAACAGGCTCGCTCTAGCCCAGTGCCGTACATGGGGGTGGCGCGCTGACAGGCCGCCCCCTCGGAGCCCCGACTATGGCGATAGAGCCAGCCTCGCTTGCCGTGGTCCATGCTCGGAAGGGGCTGCCTTGCATCGCGGCACCCGTGTTCGACATTGGGCCGCCCAGGAGTGTGCCTGTTCATTGAAGCGATCAGGCATGCTTCGGCCTGATCGCTCCGACAAACAGGCGCGCTCCGGCCAGTGGTATCAATCAAATGATTTAGGAACAGGAACTCACTTTTGATTGGCACCTGTCGGGAACCCGGAACCAGCCACGGAGCCCGTTAGGATCTGGAACGCCCGTTCTGGTCCGTTCCCCCTGAATGACATCACTGGCTCCGGCCCAGCGCCAAACATGGGGTGCCGCAAGGCATCAGGAAGTTGCGAGGCCTTGGGAAGGAGCTCATTGGTTCAATTGCAACGTGACCACTGCGCATGTTCGCACTGCCCTTGGTTCAGCCTGACCACTACGACAAACAGGTGCACTCCGGCCCAGTGCTGAACATGGGGGTGTATCAAAAAATATTGATGGTGCTCACGGCATACCAGCACCCACAGAGTTGGCGCCCCTGGACTTGTATTTACAGAATGCACTTACACAAAAGTAAATGTTGATTTCCACACACACTATTCAGTCAGAGGCATAGCTAATGAAAGTGTAGCCTAGTGCAGAGGGCAAAATATTGCCCTGGAAGTGATATCACAGCAGGAAGTGATGTCACAGCTTAATTTTGGTTTTTTTGGCCATAACCTTTGATAGAATGAAGATATTACACTCCGGTTTGTTTCATTGCATTCTCTATTATCTTTCCAATGATATATAATATATTGTATTATTCATACATGCCAAGGTTTTCACCATTTTGGCCACTAGAGTTAAGCTCAGATTGTTGCACCCTAAAGCTTGTTGCTTAGTGCAATTGCACTCCCCTCACTTAGTGCAATTGCACTCCCCTACACCCCTGTTTTCAGTATTTATAGCACCTTTTAAATTCCATTGTATGCACAGATCATGCAAAATGATGGGGAAAGGAGAGAAAGTAATGCCAGAAATCGAATCATAATTTTAATACATCATGCATAATAGCAAACAGAATTTTTTTTAAAAAAAAAATCTTTGTCAATTTTGGCATTTTAAAAAGGAGAGTTTAAGCCCTGGGTATCTAAGCCAAAGATAATCATTGACCATTTTTTTAATAAATATTGCAACAGAATAAATGATTAGCTTTCTCACAGCTGAGAAAACTATATAAACCTATTAAATCTTTGAAGAACTGTAACATTTCAAGTTAGCTTACAAGCACAAGCATGTCTGGACCAACAGCTGCACTAGCAGAATACATACAATAAGGTAAAGATGCCTATTACTATTTGAATATTTTGGATGTCTTTTCTTCTTTCTTTGGGAGGAATTAAAGGGTATTTACTATTTTGCCTACACTGTACATAATAAAATTAATCTTCTTGTGTTCCAACATGGCAAATCTAGTCCCAGAACTTGGGTTTTCCATGCATCTGTCCAACGTAGAAATTGCCACTTGCCTGCGAGCTTGGGGCAAGTAAGAATCAATTTTGATTGATTCAATTTTGTGAATCGTATGAGAACTGGTTCTCTGTTGTCTTTCAGGCTACCATTGTACCACAAAGTACAATTGATAGGTGGGCTTATAAATGTGATATACCTCTTCCTCTTGAGAGCCCTTTTCGCCTGGGTTACAACACTGGGCTAGACAGATCAATGGTCTGTTGCCCGGTACAAGAGAGTTAGAGTGCAATCCTAACCTGGAGTTAGGCCAACACAGTTCGGCCAGCCAAATTTGGCCGGCACAAGGGCCACCATAAAGCATGTTTGGACTACTACATGTTTGAATAGGCACTTATTTGTGCATAATTATAACTGTAAACTGCTCTAAGCCCCAAATTTTGGGCACAGGAGAGCGGGTTATAAATTTTACTTAAAAAATTAGTATTTGAACCGAATTAAAGAAATTTGGCAGCACATCTAGAAGAAAAAAAGCATAATTTTAATCCATTTCCCAAAGCTGAGTTAGACTATCGAGCATTCCATCATTCTGCCAGAATCAACGTTTCCTACCCAGGCACTGAAGCTGAAAACATTACTGGGGAAGGTTGATTCTGGCAAAGCCGTGGACTGTGTAAACCTCTCAGCACTGCCCAGTGTGGCCAAAATACAAACGAACGCCAGCCAGTTGCTCTCGTTCTTCTCATCATCTCACCCTGTTCCTGCTGGCATGGCCGCCAGTCAATCTCTAACCTACTATAACAGACCTCAGGAAATGTGCTCATTCCAACGTCTGGAGAATTTCGTTTTTGACTTCTTTGAGGCTGGCATCACCTGGGTGGAATTAATTTTGGGTTTTTTTTTGTTTTACAGTGAAGGTCTGGAGTAGAGCAACCAGCATATACCAAATTATCCGCTGCCGCCCATGCCTGTCTGATAAATGTATGGACTTGGTTGCCATGGAATTTGGGGGTGCTGATGAGTTTAGGAGCCCAATCCTGAACTGACCGGCTCCAGCAGGAGCAGCACTACCAAAATGGTGACCGCTGCATCCCACAGGAACCGGGAAGCTGCTAGGGGCTCCTTGGGAGAAGGGGGCATTTTTCCCCTTCTCCCAGGGAAAGCTCTGTCACCCGCAATGGCCCACCCGCCTATTTTGCTGATGGTGAATTGAGCAGCCCCATGTTGGGTTGCCCAAGCCACTGCTGAGGGTAAGATCCAGTGGTGAAAGCCACCACTGGGTGCCCTCCGCTTGAGGCCGGCTCCTCCTCTCCCCCTGCCCAGTTGCTCCTCTCCTGCCCCCCACCTCAAACGGGCTTACCCGTGGCCAGCTGTGCTGGAGCGTCCGTCAGCCAGCCGCTTGCGTTGGGGGCTGGTGTTCAATGAGCACAGTCCCAGTGCGAGCATAGCTGTGGATGTGCTTTATGGCACATTTGCGACAGTGGTGTCATTCAAATGATTTAGGAACAGGAACTCACTTTTGAGTTCAAATTCAAATGTTGAAAAAAAAACAACACCCGGAAGCAGCCACGGAGCCCGTTAGGATCCGGAACGCCCGTTCTGGTCCGTTCCCCCTGAATGACATCACTGATTTGCGACCTTTTCACCAGTGATACACATGTACCTCTGGCAATAAGGGCCTTCTGGATTGGGCCCTTAATAGCTTTGAAAGGGGATTAGACAAAGTCAGGGAGATGGGGAGTTTTCTTGATGGCTACCAGCCATGCTATCCAAATAGAACCTCCAGGTTCAAAAATAGTCTACCTCTGAATGCTAGTTATTGGGGGGGGGGCAACTGCAAGGGAGGGCTAAGGTCTTCCTACCCCACTTGTGGGTTTTCCAGCACATGGAGATAGATTATAAACCTAATCCTTATCGAGCGGAGCCGACATTTTTGAAAAAAGAATTACACATTTTCAAGGACGATACTGTAAACGGAAGGGAAAAAATGAAGGACAAAAGCCATCAAAACGATAAGCTTAGCTAGTGCCGGCTTTACGATTCCTCGCATTATTCTTTTAATGCCACGGCCTTTGTGTCAAAGTGAGAGGCTGGGTTGTGAATTTTTCTTGTCCTTGGAAGCCAAACTTTCTCCAGAGACAAAGAGGCTCCTTTATAGCCGTGTGAGGGTCTGCCATGAGGTGGGAGCAGCAAACTGTGCAAGCCCGGGCAGTGTGTGTGCTGACATTTTTCATTCCTCCTGTCCCACAAGTATTTCTCTTTCAACAGGCCCTCTGTGTGGAGCGGGAAAAGGAACTTTTTTGTTAGTTTGAGTACATCTGAAAATTCCGCCCGAGTTCCCAATTTCTCTTTTGAAAAGCAGCTTTGGTCATACAGAAATATTTTTCACACACCCTTCTTTCCTTTCCTTTTTTTTCTACAGTAGAAAACACGTATTGTTCTTCTTGGCCCACTAACAAATAGGCCCATTAGAATAAATGGCTTGTCCTCTGGCGTCCAAAGAAAGCCACATCAACCATTTGGCCACAAGCGATAGCTATGGCTCTGCACTTCAGTAATGCTCGTGGGTGGATCTGGGCCCTGAAACTGAAGCATTTCAAAGCTCCCCCCCCCATTGTAAACACTAATGACCTATTCATGAAGAAAAGGGCAAGAATGTCGTATAAGAGGAACGTTCAGATGTCAAAGTCAGCTGAAGAAGCGATGCAAATCAGTTGGAGAGGAAATCAAAGACATTTGGAGGAAGTCAGGGCAGTCTGAGCAACAATACTGAGAACCCAATCTTATCCATTCCCCCCCCCCCCGCTGATTCAACGGTGCCAATATGGCAACTGCTCTATCCTATGATGGGTGTAGGCAGTGGTGGTATCTAAAGCAGGAGGAACTGGAACGCTGGGCAGGACATACATGTGATTGGCTGCCCGTCCATTTGATTCCACTGCCTGCCCGCCCGCCGCGCGGGCTGCCCTAGCCTCAGAGGGGGCACCTGCTCACCGGGGGGATGGGTGGGGGGCGCGCCGGATGCCTGGGCGAGCAGCGGTGGGGCGCGCCAACCGGGGGCAGCCCGCATGGCGGGCGGGCAGGCGGCGGAACTTAACGGACGGGCTGCCAATCAACCGTACATCCCACCCAGCATTCCTGTTCCTCCCACTTTAAATACCACCACTGGGTGTAGGCAGTTGTGGGGGTCTCCTCTGGGTAACCCTGCATGGCACTGGAGGGTCTGCTTGGACCTGGGCTAGCTAAATAGGTCTGCATGGACTTGTACGTTGGGATTGGGTCTGAGAAGGGGGATAGGATATCAGCAGTGCTGGCACCACTGATTCTGCCCCCCTCCCAGACCTGACCTGATTATATAATAACAATAACAATAAAGTAAGTAAATTATTTACTTACCTCTCCTCCCAGGCTGTCCATCTATCTCCCCCATAGCATGCAGCACACACTCCAGCATTAACTTTGCATACTATGATCTGGCAGGGGGCAGGGTTAGGCCCTAAATTTTGCAGGGTTGCAGGGACGAACGAAGCCCCAAGTGCGCCCATGGCAGGGCGACAAAACTGCGCCCCCAGCACAATGCCCCGCCCCCGTGCATTACCCAGCCCCACCTCCCTGTGCCCGGAATAGCTCCATTTTGGATCAGAACGGACGCCAGGGAGGGCAGGTGGGCCAGACAGAGTGTGGGTTAGTCCGCGGACCAGTGGTGTCATCCTACCAGTACACTGGGCGGGACATCCGGGTGATCGGCAGCCCGCCCTCGCGTACCGCAGTGTTACGCTGTTTGCGTAACCAGTTACGCTGCTTGCATATGTTACGCAAATGGCGTAACGCTGCAGTACGTGACGGGCGGGCTGCCGATCACCCGGATGTCCCACCCAGCGTACCGGTAGGATGACACCACTGCCGCGGACTCTGCGCAATGGCGCCCCGCCACCCCGCTGCTGCCGGCGCCCATGGCTCGCACCACCCCAGGCTACACCCTTCCTCCGCCTCTGCAGAGTTGTCCTTGTTCCTTAAGCTAAACATTAGTTTTAATAGCTCATTCTTAATGGAAAATAAAACTAATCAAAAACGTATGTCAATAAATGTGCTTCCTTTTTTCTCCCCTGGCTGGGATGCTCCCCCCTCCCCCCTCGCTCCTGTTGTGATTTCCATCTGCTCCGTGCAACCATCCCTGTGTCAGCCCATAGTGGATGTGGGGTCCCCTTCCACAGTATACAATTCCCATGTATGAACACAAGCCTTGTAAATTGGACAAGGCTGCATGTCCGGATATGATGATTCAGCCCTAGAGAATTTTCTCTTGGCGTTCGTAGTTTGAAATGTCAGGGCCTATCAGGACTGTTATATGGCATTGTTACCAATGGAAAATAAACTTCAGAGCAACAACCAGGAGCTCAACAATTGGCTTCGTGATGTAAGAAGAAATGGGAGAATACATTATTTTGTTACCTGTTTCCTGTCTTATCCCTTGAGAAGTGCTTAGTTTGCACCTGATACAGTTCTAATTTGTATACAGTGAAATCAAAACACAATTACTGAGTTGTGATTTTTAAAATTAAGAAATGAATCTGTTCTATATTGTACTACACTGAGGCAAGAGATGGTGAAGCTGGTGGCACTAATTGGCTGAACTATCATGATGTCACAGAAGGGATGAAATATTTCTAGCCATCATTTGCTGAGCTGCAGAGGCGGATCTACAGGGAGGGCAAAGCTCTAAGTTTTGCAAGAAGCCTTACCCTGTCATGTAAATTGCTCCTCTCAGTGGTGTCATTCAAATGATTTAGGAACAGGAACTCACTTTTGATTGGCACTTGTTGGGAACCCAGAACCAGCCATGGAGCCCGTTAGGATCCGGAACGCCTGTTCTGGTCCGTTCCCCCTGAATGACATCACTGGCTCCTCTCCCTTGCTGCTGTAGCCAGTAAGCAACACCAAGATATTGCTTTACGCTGTGAGGATTAGCTAAAATGGTGCAGGAGAGGAGTGATTTCCATTGCAAGGTAAGGCTTCTTGCAAAACGTAGACCTTTGCCCTCCCTTAGATCTGCCTCTGCTGAGCTGCTGTGATTCTGTGATGGTTCAGGACCGACAGAATGGCCTAGAGAAGGAGGACTGAAAGTGTCAGTGATTCAGATAAATGAGGAGGAGGCTAGAAGGAGTTGGAAGGCACAACTAACTGCCCAATGCAGTAATGCCTAGCACAATATTATGGTCCTTTCAGCAACCATAAAGCATCTTGCAGCACGACCCTGGCAGCACAATCTTGAATTGTGCTTAAATCTTAAATTGAATTGAATTGGCAGCACAATCTTCAATTGAAGCCAGCGGGCCTGGGCCAAATCCAGTGAACCTCGGGTGCGTTGGGGAGCCTCCCAGGAGGCAAAGGCACATCCCCTTGCCCCAGGGGAGGTTCCGGCCACCTTATAGGGTTCCTCGGATCTGCGCCTGCTATACAGCCATATCCCAAGCCCCAGTGGTGTCAGCGGTTCGCTGGGCGGAGTTTCTTCGCTCGCTGGGAGGGTTTCCATGGTGATCGGCAGCGTGCTCGCTGCCTCCCGTTGCGTAATGGCGAAAGCCTGCCTGCTGCAGCGGGCGGGCTTTCGCCATTACGCAACAGGAGGCAGCGAGCATGCTGCCGATCACCACGGAAACCCTCCCAGCGAGCGAAGAAACTCCGCCCAGCGAGCCGGTAGGCTGACACCACTGCCAAGCCCGCTCTCCTACCTGGGCTGGCGCACCCGTCAGAGTTTGGCTGGTGCAGAGGCAGCTCAGCCCCCGTGCTCCCAGGCCAACGCTACAAGTTTGCACTATGGAGGGCCCAGGATTGCGCCCAGAGACTTACAGCACAATCTTATATCCCCCTTAGTGCCGTTGCTGCACTCTTGCACCGGCCGAACGCTGTCGCGAACGTGCCGGAAAGCGCATCTGCGTCGGCGCTAAGGCACCAATACTTGGGCGCTGCGGCAGCGCCGGCCGTGCACCAGGCAAGTGTTGGCGCCGCTTGGTCCGTGCAGGGCCTCCGCGAGGGCGTTCCAGAGGCGTTTCGGGGGCGTTACTAGGCGGTGCAGTGGGCAGAGACCGGGGTTATGATGTGGTTGTGATGCAGGACGGCCGTAGTGCCAAATCCTAAACTCCGTTCCCGGCATACATGGCGGCCTCGATTTGGGCCGCTCCTGTCCACGTTCCTCTGCGCCTGCAAAACAGCAGGCACAGATCCGAGCAGGTCCATAGGGGTGACTGGGGCTTACACGGGTGTAAGGGAAAAACCTCCCCTTGGCCTGCACTTCGCTGCTCCTGCCTGCTAATGGGCCTTAGGATATTGCCCTGCTGTGTCGGCCTTACAAGGCCAGCACTGTATATAGGATTGTGCTCTAAATGGTTCTGGCAGTTGATGCCTGTGCCACCCTGTCGATGCAGTAGCTGATCTCAGGCCAGGGCTGAGCAGTGTGGGCAGCATAACACCGCTGAGTGTGGGGGCAGGGAGAGGGAGAGAGAGTAGAATGGGGGCAGGACAGGCCCAAGGAGAGGGACTGATGGAGGCCTCTTCTGCTGAATCCTATTCCCCGTATAGGGCTCGAACGCCCGACATGGAGCTTCTCAAATCTGATTCAAGAACCTCATTGAGCAGGCTGGGGCTTTACTCGGGGTAAGGGGACAACCTGCCCCCCTTGCAGCCACTCTCAGAGCAGTAGTGCCTAATCATGTCACCACAATTACTTCTTGTCCGGGGGCCACATTTTAAGGCACAAGAAATGACGCCATTGGAAATTAGAAGGGGGATACGGCAATAATAAAAATAAGTACATTTGCTCTTATTTTATTTTAATATTCCCCTTTTGATTTCCTTCTTGGGTTATCGGTCAGGGAATAAGTCCTCCTATTATACCTAGGGATGTGTGTTTTTTGGTGATATTTTCCCCAAAGGTTCTTGATTAATTAAAATAACAAATTGCAGTGTTATGGGTTTTTATCAGTGGTGTCATCTAAATGATTTAAGAACAGGTACTCACTTTTGATTGGCACGTGTCGGGACCCGCCCACCGGAAGTGACGTCATAAGCCAGAAGTGAGGTCGTGGCAGGAAGGGACATGAAAAAGCCCTTTTTGAGGCCTCAGATGATTTTAAACTGACCCAACAGTTGCAACAGTATTCCACAGCACCCCCAGAACATGTTAAGGAGGCCTGGCATCATGTGAAAACCCCAGAGCAACTCATTTTTCAGTGGCAAGGAAAGGAAAGGCTCCGCTTGCTGCCTGCCTGCCTGCCTGCCTGCCTGGCTCTGAGAACATGCAGGCAACTCAAACATGCAGGAAATTCAAACGTTGCAGAGGGCAGAGTTGACGAGTGGGCGGGCGAATGGGCGGGGCCAGCTGTAATCCTAGAAACCGGTACTCGCGTACCCCCGCGTACCCCCTGCATGACATCACTGGTTTTTATTCTACATTCTCATTCCAAGTTCTCATTTTTAGTAATTTTAAATGTTTTTAAAGTGTACTAGGTAGATGATACAGGCGATAAAGTGTGAGCAGATGCAGCTACAGTAGTATTTCTAATTGGAAAAGTATATTAATTTCTGGAAAATATCCTAAACACCAAAATGCGACATTTCGTGTTTTTATTCAGATATTTTAACCACCAAAAGCCAGTATTTAACCACCAAAAGCCAGTATTTAACCACCAAAAAGCAGTTTCCAACCAAAAAATCCCCACCCCTGACTATACCTATCTGTGTGAAAGTGACACTCCTATCTGTATACACTCATATCTGTGACACCAGGAAGCCATAAAATAAAGAAAAAGTGCACTGAGCACATGACACTTCAGATGCCTTGCTTGCTTGCCTGCCTTCTTGTGTAACTTAAAGGGCAAGACACATTCATATGTTCATGAGACAGCTGTGCATTCATAAGAAGGACCAACTGCATACTCAGGCTTAAGACTACATAGCACAAACTGCAGTGTGACTGTGAGTGAAGCACTGCATGCAAGAAAGAAAGTAGTCAATACTTTGCCTGATGTGAGCAACTGGCGAAACTAAAGAAATAAAAACACAAGCAAAATTAATTGACATGCAAATAGACTAATGAATTTCCCACAAGCATCAAGCATCCGCAGATTGTGGTGGGGAAAAAAAAAGATTAAAATTCCAGCTGCATCATTCAGGATGGAGAAATTAGTGAAATTACATGCAAGTGCTGAATCATCAGGAGTGTTTATACTTTGTAAGGCTCAGCTAGCACTGCGCTGAGAAGGTCAAAACCCTGGCTCATTTGAGATCTTGGGAGGCTTGTCATTGATCTTGTCTGGACCAAATTTTGGCTGAAAAGGTCAAATTTGTTTACCACTCCGTGTCAAATCCCAGTTCTACTAAAACCCATGGCAGGTTTCCCATGGACTCCTGTGAGATTACGATCTGGCCCTTAACAAGGAAGAATACTCCTTTCTGAAGTGAGGAGTGGACATTCTTTCTAAGCCCATAGAGGCTGTTTTATGTGCCATAGAGTAGTTCAGGCTCCACCCTTAAACATCAGCTTTGGCTGCGATATTTATAAGGCAAAGAGGTGGAAGAGCACAGGCAGAAATCATTGGCAAGACAAGTGCGATGCGGGAGGAATTTCTCAATCAAGTCATGCTGTGGCTTCAAAGCAAGCAGCCCAATTTCCATGATGCAGTCCAAAAGGCCAATGAGAAATTAGCCTAGTTTTACTTTTTTGGACAGTATTAGTGCCTTCACATGGGAGGTATTCATGCAGCAGTCATAATTTCCATTAATCTGATGTCTTTTTAAAAAACTCTCCAAGGTTTGCACTCTTTCCTGTGATGTGCATAAGTGCAGAGGCTTTGTGAATGGTTTCCATTCTCATAAATGCCACCTCCCCATGAGTGATGCTCGGTTGTGCGCCTGATGACAGTCCTATGTAGCGAATAGCTGCAAAATGTGACAAGAATATGTCAGGGTGGAGAGGCTGTCCAGGGTTGTCTCCAACCCACAGGGAGGAGCTGTGCCCAGCCAGCCTGGCTTTATGCCACCTTCCGCACTGACACACCATAAGAACATAAGAAGAGCCCTGTTGGTTCAGGCCAAAGGCCCATCTAGTCTAGCTTCCTGTATCTCACAGTGGCCCATCAGTTGCTTCAGGGAGCACACAAGACAACAAGATGCCTGAATCCTGTTGCCCCTCCCTTGTATCTGGCATTCTGAGCTAAATTCTGAGGGAAAATTCTGAGGGAAATATGAGGTAAATAAAACAAAGTTTTATATAGGGACGTGGTGGCGCAGCGAGTTAATCCGCTGTTGCTGGGCTTTCGACCGCAAGGTTGTGAGTTTGAGACTGCGTGACAGAGTGAGCTCCCGTTGCTTGTCCTAGCTCCTGCCAACCTAGCAGTTCAAAAGCATGTAAAAAATGTGAGTAGATAAATAGGGACCACTTCGGTGGGAAGGTAACGGCGTTCCTAGAGTCATGCCGGCCACATGACCATGGAAGCTTGTCCTCGGACAAAAACGCCGACTCTACAGGCTTTGAAACGGAGATGAGCACCGCCCCCTACAGTCGGTCACGACTAGACCATTCGGTCGTGGGGAAACCTTTACCTTTTTTAAAAAAACAAAGTTTGCTATCCTAAGAACATAAGAAGAGCCCCACTGGATCAGCCCCCCCCCCCCGGGAAAATTCTCCATAACACAGTTTGAAACCACAGTACAAGTGTGGTGAAGTCGATGTCATCATACTGAAAGGAAAAGCTAGTGAGATTCAAGGCGATGAGTTTGTGCATCAAATTTGTCCAGGTGCCACATGGAAGCATGTTTATTTAAATGGATATCAAGGAGTCCTGCTTGTTCAGCAGTTTTCAATATCGAACTCAGATTTCTGAGACAAAACAATAGTTTGTATACAGCTGTGCTAATAGCTGCTGTCTGTAACCAGAGGAAGTTTGCTTCGATTCCAACCATCTGGAAATATTGCAGCCTACAGCAAAATAACTTTCTCATTTCTCCAAGTGGGGGGACAAGTAGCATGTCTTTTCTGTAACTGTGCTGTGTGGAGAAAACAGATGTCCGTATAAAAATGGTCATGAATATTATATGCAAATGACCTTCATTGTTTCAGGAAAGAAGACTGGATCTATGCTTCCACCCACACACAGTGTTTACACAGCCCGTTCCAGAGGCTTCAAAATGTTAATGTGTAAAAAGAACGTATAGTCGTAGGTAGACTTTCCTCTCTTCTAGTTTTTCTCAGATTGGCTTGGAATATGCCAACCTATCCTGCTTAATTGCTGGTCCAGGTTGCCCTGGGGAAGCCAGAGTAGCCTGATGTCCTTTTCCCACCTTCGTCACCACCCTGTTACACCCACCCCTGCCCACCCCTTGCCCGTTCAACCCACTCCTGCCCCATTTCACCCACCACCTGACCAATCCGCCCACCCCTGCCCTGTTTCACCTAACCCCTGCCCTGTTTCACTCAACCCCTGTTCTGTTTCATCCACCCCTGCACCATTTCACCCACCCTTGCCCCATTTCACCCAACCCCTGTCCCATTCCACCCACCTCTGCCCCATTTCACCAAACCCCTGCCCTGTTCTGCCCACCCCTGCCCTGTGTCACCCAATTCCTGCCCCATTTCGCTCAACCCCTGACCCATTCCACCCATCCCTGCCCCATTTCATCCACCCCTGCCCATTCCACCCACCCCTGCCCATTCCACCCACCCCTGCGCCGTTTCACCCACCCCTGCCCATTCCACCCACTCCTGCGCCGTTTCACCCACCCCTGCCCATTCCACCCACTCCAGCCCCGTTCCACCCACCCTGCCCCATTCCACCCACCCCTGCCCCGTTGCACCCACCCACTGCCCATTCCACCCACCCCTGCCCATTCCACCCACCCCTTCCCTTTTCCGCCCAACCCCTGCCCCATTCTGCCCACCCCTGCCCCATTCCACCCATCCTTGCCCCATTTTGCCCAACTCCTACCCTGTTCCACCCACCCCTGCCCCATTTTGCTCAACCCTTGACCCGTTACGCCCAACCCCTGCCCTGTTCAACCCCCCCTCTTCATCTCCCTCTGTCAGTTTACCTCCTCTGGCAGTTCTCCATAGATCCACCTATGCATGTGGGAAGGTTCCAGCCTTCCCACTGGCACTCCAGCAGTGCACATTGCTGATGTGCACTTTACAGATGCTTTACAGTAGCCGCAGTCCCAACAGAACATGCATTCTATTAGATGGCAGGCCAATATGATTGGGTGGCATCACAATCACAACATCCCAATCCTGGCTTTGTCTACTCAGGTCAATCTAATTGTGTTCAATGGGCTTTCTCCCAGGAAAGTGTATAGGATTGCAGCACAAGTCTCAAGGAGTCCATATCTTTCCCTGACCTCTACCCAAGGACATTTTGAGTTGTGATGTGAGACAATGAACAGGAGACCTTAAGTATATATTGCCACAGGGGATGGTGATGACATCTGGCCTAGATGCCTTTAAGAGGGGATTGGACAGACTTCTGGAAGAAAAATCCATTGTGGGCTATAGGCCATGATGGATTGTGCAACCTCCTTACATTAGTAGTTGGCTACTTCAGAGTACTGGGTGCAAGGGAGTGGCAACAGGATCCAAGCATCTTATTGTCTCATGCCTCCCTGGGGCACCTGGTGGGCCACTGTGAGATACAGGAAGCTGGACTAGATGGGCCATTGGCCTGATCCAGCAGGGCTCTTCTTTTGTTCTTATGTATTGCTGAACAATGTCCTCAAAGTATATGAAGTGTAAAAAAAAATATCCAGTGATGTATACAACATTCCATAAATCGAAACTACTCCATTTCAATCACCAAATGGAAGCCCAAACTATGGGAAGTTATTCAGGGCAAACTTGATATTTTGTATATTTTATAAATTATTACACAGTAATTCTTTGATTGTGTTTTTATGATCATTGTACTTTGAATTGTAAGCTGCTTTGGGTCTCATTATGGGGAGAAAGGTGAGATAAAAATATGGTAAATAAAAAAAAATAGATAATCTAATTAACAGGAGTACTAGAAAGGAAGGCTTCAATTTGGCAATTGAAATACTTTCCCCAAACAGCCCAGTGTCTAAAGCAGGGCTCTCACACCTAAGACCCAAGAGCTTTATCAGGCCTTGTGACAGTCTAAATGAGGCCTGCAGCACCTCTGTGACAGTCCACAGCAACGAAGGAACCATCTTCATGGTCAATCGGATGCCCTTAGATGGGCAAAAGGGCTGCCTGAAGAATGGCTGCTACATCAGCCACTCCCTGTTCCAATGAAATTAGCAGGGATTATCTCAAGGAGGATGGAGAATCTCAGATGCAACTTGCGAACTCTTGTAACCAAAGGGGAGGCATGTGGGAGCCATGATGGTGGTTGCCCTCAGTCAGTGGAAAACAAGACAGGCATGTGTTCAGAGTGGTGGGGTCCGTGCTGCTTTGATATGTGGGTTGGTTCAGGGGTCAAACAGTGGTGTGCAGATGAAGAGGGTCCACCTGTATTTCCTGTTGATTTTTTTTTTCACAGAATGCTTTTGGAACAATGCTGCATCATGACAAAGTATTGTTCAAAGTGGGTTTCTGGGGGGTGGGGATAATGGCTGCTAGTTCCTTCAAGAAGCTTGACCATGTACTAAGTGCTGTCTCACATAGAGCAGTGATTTTCAACTACTTAGAACATAAGAACATAAGAAGAGTCCTGCTGGATCAGGCCAAGGGCCGATCTAGTCCAGCTTCCTCTATCTCACAGTGGCCCACCAGGTGCCTCAGGGAGCCCAGGAGACCACAAGATACTTGCATCCTGTTGCCACTCCCTTGGACCCGGCATTCAGAAGTAGCCTACTATTAACGTAAGGAGGTTGCACAACCCACCATGGCCTATAGCCCACGACGGACTTTTCCTCCAGAAATCTGTCCAGTCCCCTTTTAAAGGCATCTAGGCCAGATGCCATCACCACCTCCTGTGGCAAGGAGTTCCATAGATCCATTACCTGCTGAGTAAAAAAGTATTTCCTTTTATCTGTTTTAACTCTCCCAACACTCCATTTCAAGGGTCGAAGGTATTTGGGGGAGAATCACATATTAATATGGCCATTGGGGGATGTGAGCCCTCCACTGGTGGTATGGTGTGCCTTGTCAATTCTCAATTCTCAAAAAAACTGATGGTGTGCTTGATAATTTTAGCACCTTCTCAGTGTGCCATGAGATGGAAAAGGTCGAAAATCACTAAAGAGGCTTCCCACACAATGGCATGGAGCCATTGATAGTTCTGACTTTCGGCACTGGTACTTGCATTGTATTGGCTGCTTGTATGTTTGCTTCCTGTTTTCTTGGGAACCCTGTATTCGTCTTCCTGTTCAAAAGATACTTCCTGTTGCAGGGCATGGCCTATAGGAGAAGTTAGACCATGCCACTTAACTAGGAAGAAAGAGAACAGAATAGAGGATACAGTATTTTATGGGATATTCCAGTCAGCTTCCAATTTGTGCATCAACTTGGCTTTGCAGTTGTGGTCTAATTAGCAAAGTTGTGGTCCAGAAGGAATCGCTGTTTAATAAGTTTTCCATTTATTAGAGGCAGAGCTTCCAAAACATGTCCAGTCCGTAGAGAGTGCATTAAATATGCATCCTGACAGTGCTACTAAACGTGGCAGTCTCTCTCTCTCTTTCTCTCGTCCACGCACATGTGTGCAAACGCATACACGCACAATTTAAATGACCGTAATTAGGGTTTGGACATTCCTTTTCACAAATGTGTGGCAGGAAGGAGAATTGCATCACCTGAAATCCTTCCAATCTCACTGTTCTGGGATCTGTTCTTTTTCCATTGCTAACACTTTTCATATTGCTAGTAGCCTTTTTTTTTTTTTTTTTTTTTTGCACTTTGGGCTTTCTTCTGCTATTGCTACACCCCAGACTAGGGTGATTTGCTAGAAAAGGGCATTTAGTTTTCGGTAATACCTTGTAAAGTTCTGACCTACAGCCACAAACACAACACACAATTATTGATTTTAGATTTTTTTTTATGTTCTTCTTACCCAGCGGATCATTAAACTGCGGAACTCCTTCCCCGAGGCGGTACTGATAGCATCTAGCCTAGGTGTCTTTAAAAGGGGACTGGACAAATTTCTGAAGGAAAAGGCCATGATGGGTAGTGCAACCTCCATACTTTTGAAGTAAGCTACCTCAGAATGCCAGATGCAGGGGAGTGGCAGCAAGGTGCAGGTATCTAGTTGTCTTGTATGCTCCCTGAGGCATCTGGTGGGCCACTGTGAGATACAGGAAGCTGGACTAAATGGGCCTTTAGCCAAATCCAGTGGGGCTCTTCTTATGTTCCTCTGTTCATCAGTTCCTGCCATCTATATAGATGAGAATGCAATCCTAACCTGGAGTTAGGCCAGCACAGTTAAGCCAGCAAAGTTTGGCTGGCACAAGGGCCATCTTAAAGCGCGTTTGAACCACTCTCAGAGTCAGGGAGAATGGCATATGTCTGTGTGCTGGCCTCTCTGAGAGTAGTCCAAACATACTTTACAGTGGCCCTGGTGCTGGCCAAACTTTGCTGGCCTAACTGTGCCGACTAACTCCAGGTTAGGATTGTGCTCTAAGGGTTTCTCCTTCTGGAACAAATGTTCTCTCTAGGTATATCCTAACAACCGATAGATGTACAAGCGAGGTCTGTGTTGGAAAATTCTGACATCTCCTCCTCAAATTCGTGTCAAATTCGTGTCCACCTGGACACGAATGCAGTGGAGAAGAAGTAGGTGGCAGCAGCATAATTCTAAACCCACATACCCCAGCCGTAATCCAAATTGCCCCCCACTGGAGCTGTTATTAGCTGTGTACACAGGTACCTCTTCTTTTATTATTATTTATTTATTTATTTATTTATTTATTTATTAGATTTCTATCCCGCCTTTTTGCCCAGAGGCACCCAAGGCGGCATTACAATATAAAAATACAGTATAAAAGTTAACATTAAAAAGCAATTTAAAAACAATATTAAAACAATACAATAAAACAAAATTAAAACAAAACAATACAATTTAAAAACAACAAGCCCAGTGGATCATAAAATAAAATATAAAAAAGTAACAAACCAGCCAGCTAGCCAGCCTTTCAACAGTTAAAATCTTTTTGGAATAAAAAGGTCTTCAGCCCCTGCCGAAAAGTTAACAAAGAGGGAGCAGTTCTCAATTCTAAGGGGAGGGTATTCCAAAGTTGGGGGGCCACCACCGAGAAGGCCCTCTTCCTGGCCGCCGCCCCTCTCACTTCTCCTGGTGGTGGCACAGTCAAAAGGGCCCCCCCAGATGATCTAAGAGTACGGGTTGGATTATATGGAAGGAGGTGGTCCCTCAAATACCCCGGACCCTAGCCGTAAAGGGCTTTAAAAGTCAAAACTAGCACCTTGAATTGGGCCCGGAACAGAACCGGCAGCCAGTGTAGTCGCCGAAGCAACGGCTCGACAGAGTCAAACCGATGTGCCCCAGCAACCACCCGAGCCACCGCGTTCTGTACTAGTTGTAATTTCCGGACCGTCTTCAAAGGCAGCCCCACGTAGAGCGCATTGCAATAATCTAATCTAGATGTCACTAGGGCATGGGTCACTGTGGCCAGGTCCGCGCAGCTCAGGTACGGTTGCACCTGGCGAATCAGCCGAAGCTGAGCAAAGGCTCCCCTGGCCACCGTTTTATGTTATGTCTGATTTAGGGGGCAGTCATTTCCAGTGCAAAGTTGAAAAGAAAAGGGCGCCAATTTGTTCTACCCCATGTGAGCTTTGAGCCTTCTGCGGCGGAGTGGCAAATAATACCTTAAACTGTGGGTCGCGAGCCAATTTCAGGCTGATTGCAAAGCACCTAGAGCAGCCAAACTGAAAATATGGGAAGTTGGGCTGCTGGAAAGGGAGCAGGTTGTGTGGTTGTTTTGCTTATTTCACGGTTGGAATAGGCTTTTTTCCCCTTTTTTGATTCACTTTGCTGTTGGAAAATGACTGACTTATTACTGCATTATCAGGAAAGCAGCAGGCTCTGGCATCACAATGATGGCACTTCTGGCCATGACATCACTTCTGGTGGGTCCTGGACAGATGGTCATTCTAAAAAGTGGGTCCCAGTCAGTGGTGAAATTCAGCCAGTTCTCACCAGTTCGGCAGAACCGGCTGCTAATTTTAGGTTGGGAGAGGGAAGAAAGGCAGCGGATGGCCCTGAAGGCCGCCCTGAAGGACATAGAACCGGTTGCTAATTTATTTGAATCCCACCACTGGTCCCAGTGCTAAAACGTTTGAGAACCACTGCCTTAAATGAATGCAGCAGTGCATGTATGAGCCATGAGAAGTGAGGTAGGAGAGGAATTCTTTCCCGTTTTGGAACACTAGTCATATTATGACATTTGTGATTATTCTTTCAAGGAACTCTTCCAAAGTTGACGCTATGTCTAAATATGGTCTACAGTATAATTGTCACTTTTTAATTCATGTTAACTTCTCTGATTCATTCTAATTAGCTCTTTAGTTTAGTCTGCTAAAACTAAAAATGCAAGCGTAGCAAAATGCACTGGATGCTTTTGGGGATGCATTTTCATATGGTCTCTACAGTCCCGATTTCTGGGTACTTGACTTTGGCAGATCACTTCCCCTGTTTTGTCCTTATTTTTTGACTTTTGGGAATGTGGTTGACTTTTGTTAAGTGGTGTTTGTGTGTGTTGCTAGTCTTGTTCTTCGGTTTTTGGTTCCTAGCTCAGAGTCTCTCAAACAGGGGTTCTTAACCTTTTTGCAATTACAGGGGAGCCGACCTGTTTCCCTTCAAAACCAGAAATTTTTGGCTGAAAACCAGAAGTGACGTTTTCAGCCCTCAGAAGGCATTCTGAGGGCCAGGAAAGTCACATGATCATGAGCTGCTTCCCCAGGCCTCCGAATACCCTCCAGGCACACCTTCAGTTGTGTTTGGTGGGTTTAGCGGCCATAAAATCCACGGATTTAAACATCCACAGTTTTTGACATCTGTAGGGTTTCTAGGAACAGAAACCCTATGGATAATAAAGGTCTACTGTGTATACAAAATGCTTAAGAAAGAAGCAGACAATTCCTTTTCTATAAATAAAACCAGAAGTTCCGCACTTTCAGTTTTGACAAGAAGCAAGTTAAGTATTTGGGGTTTTTTTTTGGGGGGGGGGTTGCATAGAGGTAGAGAAATCAAGATAGCATCAGGCTGTGTTCCATGGATAAACATGTTCAAGAGGCAATTCTGCATGTTTTATTCAGATAGCTGTTTCACCCGTGCCCCTTTACAAGGGAAGAAAGAAAATGAAAAAAAATAATATTGCAATGTCATATGTGCCTTGAAAATTGAGCTATTGGAAGGAAATTTGGTGTGTACATTCAGGATGCCATTCAGTGCTTCTAGTTCACACCCCAGCTCAAAAGTGAACAGTAGATTGCAATGTGACATCTGAAGCAGTACTTTACTCGTGGGGAAAACGGAAAACTGAGTCTGGGAGTGAGACTTGCCACAGCCACACATGGAAGACCCATTGAAGCCCCTCACGTCCCTGAAGCGAAGGCCACCAAAAAGCCCCTCCCCATGGCATCCCCGCGACTTTGAAAAGCTCTTCACCAGATGTATTCATCAGTCACAGAGCTTCCACGTCTACCTTCTCTGCAAAAGAGATGCATATAAAATTAACTCCGAAGACGATGAGCTAGTGTGTGTGTACTCAAGCGGTTGATGTACAGGAAAAAAACAATTGAAGGAAATAAGGTGAGAAGAATGAAAGATGACAGGAGTCCCTATGACTACAACTGTTATTATTTTTTTTTTTAAAGAAATGCCTTGGCTGATCTCAGATTGTGTGCAGAGTTGCTAAAGTGGGCGGGGGAGGAATGAGATCTGCAGGAGATTGCAGGTGTCGGACTCTGGGATGATCTTCAACCATCCATGGAAGGAGCAAGTTCTCGTGGCTCCAAGCTCTCTCTCTCTCTCTCTCTCTCTCTCTCTCTCTCTCTCTCTCTCTGAAGTCCAAACTATACATGGTGGTGGTAGAACATATTTTTTCCCCTATTCTAAAAAAGTGCACCCAGCTCAGGGCAGGCTGACCAGAGGTGGATCTAAGGGGGGGGCAAATCTGTAAGTGTTGCAAGAAGCCTTACCCTGTCATGTAAATCCCTCCTCTCCCTTGCTGCTGTAGCCAGTAAGCAACGCCAAGATGTTGCTGTTCCCTGTGAGGATTGGCTAGAACAGTGCAGGAGAGGAGTGTTTTCCACTGCAAGGAAAGGCTTCTTGCAAAATTTACAGATTTGCCCCCCCCCTGAGATCCGCCTCTGCAGCTGACACACCCAATGCTGCCCCCCTAATTCGATGATGTGCCAGCTTCTGCTCCCCCTGCTCTCCAATGTTCTAGCTCAGAACGCCTCCCCACTTCCCTTTTCTTCTCCATCCCCCTCCACCACTCCTGGGAATAAGAGGAAAGGAATGGATGTTGGTGGACCAAAATGGGCACCCCGCTCTAACCTGCCACCTAAGGAAACTGCTTCAGCTGGCCTCATTGAAGAGTTGCCCCAGCTTTGGATCAAATTCTTTCCAAAGCAGTATCCCATGCCTTTAAAAAATTTCGCCTCACCAACAACTCTGCCAATCAGTTTAGGCTGAGAGAGAGCAACTGGCCCACAGTCACCCACTAACCATCATCACTGAGTGAGGTCAGACCACAGGTCTTTCCAATCCTAATCATGCATGCTAACCTCAGAGCGCAATCCTAACCTGCAGTTAGGCTGGCACAGTTAGGCCAGCAAAGTTTGGCCGGCACCAGAGCCACCGTAATGCACATTAGGACCACTCTTGGAGTCAGGGAGGATGGCGCACAACTGTGTGCTGGCCTCTCTGACTCCGAGAGTGGTCCAAACAAACTTTATGGTGCCCCTTGGGCCAGCCAAACTTGGCTGGCCTAACTGTGCCGGCCTAACTCCAGGTTAGGATTGCGCCCTCAATGCCACTATAGTTTTCAACTTCATTAGTATAGAGCAGATCTGTCCCAGAAGATAGTCTGGATCTCAGAAACCAGAGGAGAAACTAACTGGGGGGGGGGGGAGAATAAAGAAAGAATACTGGCTTCATGAACAGAATAAAGTGGTTGAATCCTGAGGGGGTAGCAGAGGTGGAGCATCTGTGCGGTGTGGGGTGGCATCTGCTATGGGCACCGCTGAAGGAGTAGGTGCTTCAGAGAAGGCGAGGGGGAAAAGGCCAGAGCCTAGCATCCGTTTGAAGCCTGCCCTCCCCTGCATCTGTTTGGCTCCAAAGTGGAGTGTTGGCAGACACTGGGGGTGGGGAGGGGTCTAGCAATAGGGACACAATGACACAGGGTGGGGTGTCACCTTGCCCCCAGCACTGCCAGAGCCCATTATAGCTCTGGGTAATGGGCTCTGGCAGAGGAGTCTGGGAAAGGATGTACCACCTGCAAGTGACTGCATGTTTGAATGCTTCCCTTTATGATAAACTCCTTGCAAGTAGAAAACCAGCACAGAATGAAAAGGGCAGCAATAGAACCATTCTCTGCTAGCCTACTCCTGTTTTTTATATGAAGAAGCACCCAAAACTAGAACCCCTCACCTGTACTCCCAAGTGAGTTCTACAACCTCATTGTTTCGCCACCTCATTCTCCTGCCTGTCTGCACCAAGCCTCAATTCCCATTCTTTTGGACCGGTGCCTAGATCAGATGGGCACGAGGGCATCACTGCCAGGCCAGACAGCTGTCAGCAGTTTCCGTTGGCATTTTGCAAATACCAGCGATTCAAAGTGAGGATTCCAGTGGAACCCACATAGTCTGGGTCAGCACAACGTGCCCGCAAAGTGCCTCACCTCTGGGGCTGAATTTGCATAGATTCCAAATATTTTGACCTCATCGCCATCCTTCTCTGTCTCCCATTTTCCCAAAAGTCTCAGACTAGTATCGTGGAAAAAGTAATACAAGGCTACCTTACTGTGTTGTTGCTAGCCACGTTTTTAAGCCTCAACTCTCTCCACTGCCAAACCACAAGATGGGAAGGTAATACTAGACTACATCACCAAGTTGTTGCAATGGCTTCCTCCCTCTCTTTGCTTCAGCCTCCTCCCCAACCCGTCAAACTGCAGCATGAAGATAATAACACAGGACTACACTGTAAAAGGGCTAGAACTTCTGAAAATGTTTTACCCCTAGACGTGGTGGGGAGGAAAGAGGGTAGGGGAATAAGCACATGATTTCTGCCTCACTTCTGAATTCAGGATGCTATAACCACTGTTTGCAATTGTAACTGTCTTGCAGGAAGTGCTGTTCTAGGCCTGGGAGAGGTACATTGCCCCACTGCAGCAGAGTGGTGCCATCTCTGCTGGGGGGGGGGGGTTGACCACGCTTTCCTCCAGCACTTGACTGTTTTCAAAAAGCAAAAGTTGTGCACATGCCACGGAGGGGGTGACAGTGCAGGTGTGCAGGGGTGTGTGTGTGTGTGTGTGTGTGTGTGTGTGTGTGCATGTGCATGCGCCATGTTGCTCTACGCCATATCCTGGCCCTGGGCAACACAACTTTTTGCAGTATGTAATGCATACTGCAAAATACATGTTAGGATGGATGGATGGATGGATGGATGGATGGATGGATGGATGGATGGATGGATGGATGTGAGAGCTGGACCATAAGAAAGGCCGAGCGCCAAAGAATAGATGCTTTCGAATTATGGTGTTGGAGAAGACTCTTGAGAGTCCCCTGGACTGCAAGGAGATCCAATCGGTCAATCCTACAGGAAGTCAAGCCTGATTGCTCCCTGGAAGGACAAATCCTGAAGCTGAAGCTCCAATACTTTGGCTACCTCATGAGAAGAGAGGACTCTTTAGAAAAGATACTAGGAAAGATTGAAAGCAAAGGGAGAAGGGGGCGGCAGAGGATGAGATGGTTAGATAGTGTCACCAAAGCAATGAACATGAAATTGGGCGAACTCCAGAAGCTAGTGGAGGACAGGGAGGCCTGGTGTGCTGTGTCCATGGGGTCGCGAAGAGTCAGACACGACTTAGCGACTGAACAACAACAACAAATGTATGTATGTATGTATGTATGTATGGATGGATGGATGGATGGATGGATGGATGGATGGATGTAGTGTTCGCGCGTGTGTGTCCCCTACTAGAACTGCCTTTCCTCTGAAAGAAAGAACTTGGCACGGACCCCACCAAAGTGATTTCCAGACGGCTAGAAGAGACAGTGACTGTTTTGCATGCCATAATTAAATCTCTAGAAACAATTATCATTCAGAATAAGCACAGGCACAACCATTAGTCATGGCTTGCCTCAGAGGTTGGCCAGACTGGGTGCTCGTCAACGGCCAACAAGACTCCCTATCTCAGAGGACAAAACAGGCACACTGCCTACGGTTAGCAATGGCCCTTGCTCCCCTGCTCTCCACTTCCCATTCCTTACTGGTTAGACATGGGTCGTCTTCCCACTGCCACCATCCAAACTTAGGAAGCCCAGTTAGGATGCAACTACTTAGGGAATGGCCACCTCCCTTAAAATCTGAGCAGTGCCCCCTGAAGCCAAAACAATAGTAGAATTCAGGCAGTCGCATAAGTGTGACAATTGCTACTTAATCCAATTAAATTTAGACCAGGCAGGCAGTTCAATTAAAAATATGAAGAGTCCATAAAAAGGCTGAAAAAACAAAGCTGTAAAAAGGGGACATCTAAAGGGGCCAAAGCAACAAACATATATAAAAAACAACAACCTGGTACAACAGAAAGCGGGGATGAGGCAGGAGGTGCAGATTGATGGTTGAATTTCTGGTAGTGAAGCTGAAGCAAGAAACTCTGTTTTTGGATGGGAAGATGGAATTGTCAGGCTGTGACAAGCTGCCGTACCCACTGTGGCAGGACAGAGGCGCTGCTGAGCTGATTGGCCACTGCAAGTGAGAGCTGCAGGGGAGTGTGTAAGAAGGCCAGGATGCAAAAGAAGTAAAGGGAGTATGACCTTGAGGACCTGTCCAGGCATGACTTATGACTGCCTGCTGAAGCTTGATGGCAGTGCAGCCAGAGGGGAGAACCACACTGTGAAGGCTACATCTGGGACCAAGGTTTCACAGAATCAAAGAATGGTGATTGCTGGTTCCGGAGGCTGCCAGGCCATCTCTAGTGTCTCCTCTAGGTGTCTCTGCTGGGGTCTCCTTGGTGGCATAGGTTACCTCCATCCCTATCCTCTGCATGGGCCAGATCCTCCCCTCCTTTTTCCCTCCGTCCGCCCAATTCTGTCCACTCTCCACCTCCCACGATCCTGAACAGATACACTGATGCTGCTGGAGAGCCGGCCGGTAGGAGCACCCATGCTGAGGCGGTGCGTTGATGGGCATGGTCCCATTGCCCACGCTCCCTCCTTTCCAGGTGCAGAGAACAAGCTTTATGGCACGTTTACGGCACCCAGAGATAGTGCTGGGCTAGTGTGAGTCAGGGCGCTGACTACAGGGTCGGACTCTGACCTTCACTGTCTTTTCTCAGAGTCTATTCAGTGATTGAGCTGACTCCTGTATCACACAGATATCACAACCCATAAATCTCAATGGTATAAACCAGTGTTCCTCAAACTAAGGGTTGGGACCCACTAGGTGGGTCATGAGCAGAGGCGGATCTACAGGGAGGGCAAAGCTCTAAGTGTGGCAAGAAGCCTTACCCTGTCACGTAAATCCCTCCTCTCCCTTGCTGCTGTAGCCAGTAAGCAACACCAAGATGTTGCTTTTCCCTGTGAGGATTGGCTAAAATGGTGCAGGAAAGGAATGATTTCCACTGCAAGGTAAGGCTTCTTGCAAAACTTAGAGCTTTGCCCTCCCTTAGATCTGCCTCTGGTCATGAGTCCATTTCAGGGGGGTCGCGTAGCACCTAGGGCAGCCATCACTGAAAATATGAGAAAAAGGGACACTGGAAAAAGGGAGGGCTGTGTGGTTGTTTTGCTTGTATCAAGATTGTAAATAGACTTTTTTTCCCCTTTTCTGATGAACTTTGCTGTTGGAAAATGGCTGAGAAATAACCTCAACTGATTCCTGCATTCTCAGGAAAGCAGCGGGCTCTCATGTCACAATGACGGCACTTCTGGCCACAACATCACTTCCTGTGGGTCCCAGACAGATTGTCTTTCTAAAAAGTGGGTCCCACTGCTAAAAGGTTTGAGAACCACTGCTGTAAATATATGTTCATGTAAGTGATGCCTGGAGCCCTGAATATCCAATGTGACAGTCTCACCCCAGCTGAAAATAGGGTTTGCATTTGAAAAACCTTAATTAAAGCAGTTTTCAAGCAAAACAGTTTACAGAATGCTGTGGGGTAGCGACCCTTTCTTTTTTGGAAATAGCGGGTGACCTCATACTCTGACTACCACTCCTAGTACTTTTGCACTGCAGTTTGCACAGCTCTTGCTGCTGGCAGTGAATATATAGAAGGGCAGAAGCAGTGACGTATCTGCGAAAATGCATAAAAGTGTGAAAACCCCCAGGGCCAATAAAATGTTTGGAAGACAGCAAATGTACTTTGGCAAGAACAGATAAGCTTGGGTGTGCTACAATGCCTGGGTGAGGAGCCGAAGAAAATCGGAACGTCCTGCTTTTTGCAGTGAAATGCGTGAATGTAATTGCTCATGTATTTAGATTATAGGTGCTAATGAGGAGGATTTGGCACGAGGCATTGTGAAAGCTGACCCAACTTGGTCCATTACTGGAGAAACCGGCCAAAATCTGCATTATGTTTGCTTTGCTTGCGATGGAGAAAACATGTGCCAGCACATGGAGAAGTCAGTGTCAGGGCCAAGCGGAACCATGCGCAGCTGTCCCCAACAACAGGCCTCTGTGTGTGTGTGTGCACGTTCCAGTTTGGGGTCCCTGAGATCCATGGCTGGAGCTGGAGATTAAACTGCATTAAGGAGGACGTACCATATAGGGACGTGGTGGTGCATCGGGTTAAACCGCTGCTGTTGGGCTTTCCGACCAGAAGGTTGGCAGTTCCAGACTGCGCAACGGAGTGTGCTCCCGTTGCTTGTCCCAGCTCCTGCCAACCTAGCAGTTCGAAAGTATCTGAATGCAAGTAGATAAATAGGGACCATTTCGGTGGGAAGGGAACGGCGTTCCGTGCGCTCCGGCGTAGAGTCACGCTGGCCACATGACCACGGAGGTTTGTCCTCGGACAAAATGCCGGCTCTACAGGCTTTGAAACGGGGATGAGCACCGCCCCCTACAGTCGGTCACGACTAGACCATTCGGTCGTGGGGAAACCTTTTTACCATTTTGCTGGCCAGAACAAGGCAGGCCAGGCCCCAGAAGCATAGCTGGTGGAGACAGGTTGTGGTAAGTATGGCAGGCTCCACAATGTAACTAGCCCCTCCCTCTTGCCATTGGAGCCACTTGGGGCAGTGATGGCAACACACAGCATGTTGCTGTTGCTGCTCCAAATGGCTCCGATGGTGAGCGGGAGGGGCAATACATGGCGCATTATGGTGCTGCCACACGTATTGCCCCCCCCTCTGGCCATGCTTCTGCAGACTCTCTATATTTATGGCCGCCCTGACCAATCCAGGGGCTTCATCTTGCCAACCATGTGTTGATAAGAACATAAGAACATAAGAAGAGCCCTGCTGGATCAGGCCAAAGGCCCATCTAGTCCAGCTTCCTGTATCTCACAGCGGCCCACCAGGTGCCCCAGGGAGGCATGAGACTACAAGATGCTTGCATCCTGTTGCCACTCCCTTGCACCCGGTACCAGTAGCCCACCACCTTTGTAAGGAGGTTGCACAATCCATCATTGCCTATAGCCCACGATGGACCTTTCCTCCAGAAATCTGTCCAATCCCCTCTTGAAGGCATCAAGACCAGATGCCATCACCACCTCCTGTGGCAAGGAGTTCCACAGATTAACTACCCGCTGGGTAAAAAAGTACTTCCTTTTATCTGTTTTAACTCTCCCAACCCTCAGTTTTAGTGGATGCCCCCTGGTCCTGGTGTTTTGAGAGAGGGAAAAGAACATCCCTCTATCGACTCTATCCCTTCCATGCATAATTTTGTATGTCTCAATCATGTCCCCCCTCAGGCGCCTTTTTTCGAGACTGAAG
>JAJKFI010000024.1:7855676-7876762 GCA_029204185.1 Lerista edwardsae
TTTGTGAGGCAAGACTTACCCTTACAGAAGCCATGCTGACTTTCCTTTAGCAGTACTTGTTCCTCTACGTGTTTTAGGATTTTATCTTTGATGAGGCTTTCCACCATCTTACCCGGAACAGACGTTAGGCTGACCGGCCTGTAGTTTCCAGGGTCCCCCCTTCTCCCTTTTTTAAAGATTGGCGTGACATTGGCTATCCTCCAATCCTCTGGCACCGTGGCCGTTTGAAGGGACAAGTTGCATACTCTAGTTAAGAGGTCAGCAACTTCGTTCTTTAGTTCCTTAATTACTCTTGGGTGTATACCATCTGGGCCTGGTGACTTATTTATATGTAGTTTATCAATTTGATCTAAAACATCTTCTTTATTAACCAGTATCTGATTTAATTCCTTCGTTAGGAAGGGCTGTTCGGGCTGTGGTATCTGCCCAAGTTCTTCTGCTGTGAAGACGGACGCAAAGAATTCATTTAATTTCTCTGCAATCTCCAAGTCCCCTTTTATCTCCTCTTTCCCTCCCTCACCATCCAGCGGGCCAACCGCCTCTCTGGCAGGTTTCCTGCTTCTAACATATTTGAAGAAGCTTTTATTATTCCCTTTTATGTTGCTAGCCATGCGTTCCTCAAACGCTTTCTTGGCCTCCCGTATCACCTTCTTACTTGTCTTTTGCCAGAGTTTATGTTCCTTTTTATTCTCCTCACTGGGGCAAGACTTCCATCTCATCTTTCCCTCCCTCACCATCCAGCGGGCCAACCGCCTCTCTGGCAGGTTTCCTGCTTCTAACATATTTGAAGAAGCTTTTATTATTCCCCTTTATGTTGCTAGCCATGCGTTCCTCAAACGCTTTCTTGGCCTCCCGTATCACCTTCTTACTTGTCTTTTGCCAGAGTTTATGTTCCTTTTTATTCTCCTCACTGGGGCAAGACTTCCATTGACGGAAAGAAGCTTCCTTGCTCTTTACAGCTTCTCTAACTTCGTTTGTCAGCCATGCAGGTACCCTCCTGGACCTTGTTGAACCCTTCTTTCTTTGCGGTATACACTCCCGCTGGGCGTCTACTACTGTCACTTTAAACAGCCTCCACGCAGCCTGGAGGGATTGGACTCTTTTTACCTTCCCTTTCAATTTCTTCCTAACTAGCCTCCTCATCTGAGGGAAATCTGCCCTTCGAAAGTCCAGGGTTCTTGTGTCAGATTTGCTCTGCACTCTTTCCTGGACATGCATGGCAAAACCAATCGCAGCATGGTCACTGTTCCCCAATGGCTCAGTAACACATACATCCCTCACTAAGTCCCGAGTGCCACACAATATTAAATCCAGAGTCGCCTGTCCTCTGGTCGGCTCCATGACTAGCTGCTCTAAGGCACAGTCATTCAACACATCAAGGAATCCGGTCTCTCTTTCTTGACCAGAGCAGCAGTTGACCCAGTCAATATGAGGATAATTGAAGTCCCCCATGATTACAATCCTGTCTCTCTTGGTCACTGCCCTGATTTGTTCCCTCATTTCAAGGTCACCTTCAAGTTTTTGGTCGGGAGGACGATAGCACACCCCCACTATTACATTGCTCTTACGGCCTGGTAGTTTAACCCACAGTGACTCCACGGAGGAGTCCGGCCCACCTTCAGTTTCTACTCTGCTGGATTCTATCCCTTCTTTGATATAGATGGCCACCCCTCCGCCAACACGCCCTTCCCTGTCCCTCCTATAGAGTTTATAGCCTGGAATTGCAGTATCCCACTGATTCTCTGCATTCCACCAGGTTTCCGTTATACCTACTATATCAACGTTTTCCCTAGCCACCAAACATTCCAGTTCCCCCATCTTTGCTCGGACACTTCGGGCATTCGCATAATAACACCTATATATGGGGTTCTCTAACGAGGGACTGTTTTTTGATCCCTTTCCCCCTCCTCTCTTTGTACTGGACAAACTATCACTTACACTCAGGTTTGACGTTCTAATTCCTACTCCTCCATTGCTCTTTGGTACTCCTCCACCCTCCTCTTCCCGTAGGGATGAGGAGTTCCGAACCGGACGCCACTCGGCTCCTGTCGGCTTTCCCCCAGGGATCAGTTTAAAAGCTGCCCTGCCACCTTTTTAATATTAAGCGCCAGCAGCCTGGTTCCATTTTGGTTCAAGTGAAGCCCGTCCCTCTTGTACAGGCCTGGCTTGTCCCAGAATGTTCCCCAGTGCCTAACGAATCTAAACCCTTCCTCCCGACACCACCGTCTCATCCACGCATTGAGACTCCTGAGCTCCGCCTGCCTAGCTGGCCCTGCACGTGGAACGGGTAGCACTTCTGAGAACGCCACCTTGGGGGTCCTGGCCTTCAGCGTCCTGCCTAGCAACTTAAATTTGGCTTCCAGGACCTCCCGGCTACATTTCCCCACATCATTGGTGCCAACATGCACCACGACCGCTACCTCCTCCCCAGCACTCCCTACCAGCCTATCTAGACGAGACGTGATGTCCGCAACCTTCGCACCAGGCAGGCAAGTCACCGTGCGGTCCTCACATCCGTCACAGACCCCTCTCTCTATATTCCTAACTATAGAATCGCCCACAACAAGGAGACCACGACCCCCCTCCCGCCGAGGAGCATCCTTAGTGCGACTGGATGCGGGCTCATCACCGGAAGAAGGGGCCCCCGCTGGGGGATCGATTCCCTCTGTTCCAAGCTGACGTCCTCCAGCCCTGAGACTCCTTTCCCCAGCAGCTGAGGAGCTGCCTGGCTGAGAATGGGACGAAGCCTGCAAGTCCCCGGAAGTCTCACCATGAACCCTCACTACCTGTCTATGCTTCTCCAGGTTGGCAACCAAGGCCTCTAGGGAGCAGACACGTTCCCTGAGTGCCTGGAGCTCCTTGCACCGAGGACACACCCACGACTTATGCCCCAGAGGCATATAGTCATACATGTGGCACTCTGTACAAAACACTGGATAGCCCCCACCCAACTGCTGGCTGTCTGGCTCCATCTCTGTATTTATTAAGGGATGAACTGCCCTGCTTCTCAGAGAAAGGGCAGGGTCTGGGGCCCTGGCTTCCTCGCCCTGCTGCTTCACTCGCACAAATGCATAACGCGCTTTTACCTGGCACTTGGTCGCGGACGAGGCACTTCGTCGCAGGACAGCACTCGCTGCTCGTGTCCACTCGCTTGGAACTGCTCTGCTATATACAGGAGGTTCTGCCTTCCCTGCTAGAAAGCTCCTCCTCCTTCTCTGCTAGAAGCCCTTCCTTTCTGCCTGTCTGAAAAGGGGGTAGCCTCACCTGGACAATAGAGGTTGATTGCTGTCTAGGCAACCAGATAACACAATTGCCCTCAGAAGGTAATCCAATCAACCTCCTACAGTAGCTCAATTACCCTCTGAAAGGGTTAAATTACCCTCTGAAATTACCCTCTAAATTACCCTCTGAAAGGGTTAAATTACCCTCTGAAAGAGTCACTCCCTGAGTACCTTAGTTCCCACCCTACTTAGAATTACTATATGTCCTAGTAATATATGCCTGACCTTTGTGGCACACTGTATTTTAGACCCCAAATAGTTTAAAACACTAAAACTTTAGTTTAATTTAGTGTAAGTAGTTTAAAATTAGTTGAGTGGTTTAATCTAGCTTAGTTTAGTGTTTAGTTTAAACACTAGGACTAAACACCAAAGTGTTCCAAACTCTAAGCCTGCTAACCCCTCCTGTGGTGAGTCTTCACCTCTGTCTTATTTCAGTTTCAGTTTCTACTCTTCCCTATTTGTTTTATTTGTTTACTCACAAGTAGACTGTGGTCTTGCTCAGAGTAGACCTGTGTAGGCGTGAGCTGTAATTCTCTACAGAAACAGCTCCTTTCAGCTGAACTTTACTCAATTTAACCTTTAAATTTAACCTTTCCTTAAACTACACTCAACCTTAAACCTAAACTTAGAGAAGATTTACAAGTGAGATGAACACTTACCTTATCTTTCCAAGGATCCCCTTCCTCGCACAGATGCGTAACGCGCTTTTACCTGGCACTTGGTCGCGGACGAGGCACTTCGTTGCAGGACAGCACAGGAGATCAGTGCTGATGCCGTACTCCCAAAGCAGGACAGAGCAGTGGCCACACTGCTCTAATAGAAGCTCCATGTGACTTTGCTTTCTTGTTCCGGAACTCAGCAATGATGATGATGTCATCGCTGCACGCTCCAGAGCGCCCCCCCCCCATGCAGCTCCATTAGGGCTCCACACACTCGGAGGTGAAGATTCAAGGGAAGATTGACCAAGAGACGTGCTAATGGAATTGATCATCAATGGATGTGATAAATTGACTCAGTCTGAAGGCCAGACATCTTCTTTCCAAGTACTGTTTGGCTCATCACTGCCTTATTGATACAATCAATCCTCCTTACGTATATGCTACTTTCCTCAGTAACTGCACCCCTGTCCTCATTATCCACTATGCAGAGATCTTTCAAAGTCCGCAGGGACCTTCAGAATGACCCCCCACAACCAGCACTGACTCCTTTAAAATGGCTGGCAGAAGCATCTGCCCACCATATTTAAGAGGTCCGTGCTGGTTGCAAGTGCCATTCTGAAGATTAAAATAGATGACTTTTCCAATTAGAAATAATACTGTGGCTGCATCTGCTGGACACTATTATCACCTGTATCATCTACGTAATACACTTTTACAGCATTTAACACAGCGGCATCATGCAGCCGGAACGCTGGGCGGGAGGAACGGGTGAGTGGCAGCCCGCCCGTTGCGTTCTGGTCCGTTTTGCCGTCTTCCCTGCCCCCGCGGGGGTGGACCGGAACGCAACGGACCGGAATGCAACGGGCGGGCAACCACTCACCCGTTCCTCCCGCCCAGCATTCCGGCTGCATGACGCCGCTGATTTAACATTAATAAAAATGATAACTTGGAGTGAGAATGTAGAATAAAAACACATAACACCACCAATTGGCTATTTTAGTCAAGAATTTTTTTTTGGGGGGGGGGGAGGAATCACCAAAAACACACACCCCTACAGATAAGTTATCCTTTGCACCTAACTCCATTGATCCCATAGGATCAATGATTCATTATCTGCCAATTCATTATCCGCAAGGATTTCCAGGAACCTAACCCTAGCTGATAATTGACTCTACTTCTGGGCCTGTTTTCATTCTTCACTGTCCAGGCTGTGAGGAAGAGAGTGATCAGTGATGATGCCGTACTCCCAAAGTAGGCTATCAAGTGACGCATGCATGGTGAGCTCCCTGCGTTCAGCAAAGGCAGGGGTGTCGATGGCCTTGGAAAAAAAAAAACAAAAACATTGCTCTGCTTGTTTGCCACAGCCAAACTGCACAGAGTAGCTCTCAGCATGACATCGAGGAAGATAAATCAGTCACAATATTTGGAAATAACAAGAAGGGACCTTTATAATATTGCACACAATGAACATTTCCCAACTCAGGCCAACACACAGATGCACAATGGAGTGTTTGTTGTGTTTCTAAAATATGATTTGGAATCTCTGAATAAATTACTTTCTGCTAGGCAGTCGAGAAAAAAAAAGAAGCACATGGGATTGATTATATTCCGCCCCCCCCCCTCAAATGCCTGCAGATTCTTGACTTGGCTGCTGCCTGGCAACTTTCATCGCAACTGTGCCAGGAAGGACCCAGCTGGCTTGGCAGGAGCCACCGCGATGGGCCTGGGCTGGCAGATGAACAACGGACTCCATTGCAAAGTTTGGGCTTGCTCTTTTTGTAAGTGGAAGCTTTTAGGGCAAGAATTGGGAAGCGGAGGCAGATCTAAGGGAGGGCAAAGCTCTAAGTTTTGCAAGAAGCCTTACCTTGCAGTGGAAATCCCTCCTCTCCTGCACCGTTTTAGCCAATCCTCACAGGGAACAGCAACATCTTGGCGTTGCTTACTGGCTACAGCAGCAAGGGAGAGGAGGGATTTACATGACAGGGTAAGGCTCCTTGCAACACTTAGAGCTTTGCCCACCCTGTAGATCCGCCTCTGTTGGGAAGCAGTTCTGGGGGGAGACGAGCAAAAGGGTGTGGCCACAATGACAGCCGGAGGGCTGGTAAGATGTGAAGACATGAAGGCCTGGCCCACAAAAGGTGAAACTCCTGAAAGCAGAGGCAACAATACTGGTGGTAAATACTGGGGCAAAAATCCTGGCGTTTGAATGGGCCATTTTTCTGCCCACTGTAAAATGACATACAATAAAACAAGCAAGCAAAATATTGAAAAAAAAATCAAATCCGTATAACAGTGTTTCTCTATCTGTGGGTAGGACCCACTTGGTGGGTCACGACCTGATGCCAGGTGGGTTGCGGAAAGCTGGAAGCAGCCATCTTGGAAGCTGGAGACCTTACTCTTACTAGAATCCTTTTGTGAATATTAACAGTTTGAATTTTCAAGTGAGATTTTTTTAATTTTTGTTTTTAGTTCAGTGCTTTTCCATAATATTTTGTCCTAATCTTGCTTTCCGTCAGGGATGTTTCACAATTGTGCAATTGCTGCAGTCCAAGAATGCCAGTTTGCATTTCAGGAGTGTCATTTGATTATGTCACAATGATAGCACTTCCTGCTTGATGATGTCACTTCCAGCTATGACATCCCTTCCAGGTTAATGACATCACTTCCAGTGGGTCCTGACACAAATGCAGTTCTTAAAAATGGGTCCTATAACTCCAAGATTTGAGAATCACTGCATTAAAAGTATACATCACAAAAACAGTGTAACAAAAAACCATTAAAAAAGCACAATAGCAGAAAATTTGATTATATAGCATTAAAAGTGCATATAAAGCATACTGTCTTACTGGATTCTGGGATATTTATTAAAAAGATGGAGGAACATTGAACAAATCTCCTTTTTTTAACCTTCTTGCAGCAAAACCACTGATGTTCCCCTATCTTTTAAAAGGCATCCCTGGTAGCCACAGTTTCGGGTATCCATGGTGGAGTCCGGAACGGATACCGGGGCATCTCTCTCTCTCTCTCTCTCTCTCTCTCTCTCTCTCTCTCTCCCTCCCTCCCTCCCTCCCTCCCTCTCTCTCTCTCTCTCTCTCTCTCTCTCTCTCTCACACACACACACACACACACACACACACACTGTATATGTTCATCAAATAAATATTTTGATGGTCTCCATTTTATTAAACATTTGTTTCTTGTAATATTTTACCACTCTCTGGGGAAGACCATTGCATTATAGAGAAATGCTGCCCAGCAATAAGGAACCAATCTGGTTTACAGTATCAATATGCAGAATACACAGTGAGACCGTCTCCACCAAACAATTGTACAGTGCTGTTAACAAATGTAAGAAAAATAGGGAAGGCGATGGCCAACAAAATAAAGCCTGCATGAATAAATTGGACTCATCCTATGATTCATGTTAGCTCTGATGGAGCACAACTACTATTGTGTACTACTAACAGTGTATTACTTCATACCATTACAGTTAAGGCTAAGCTGAACATCCTCTGTGGTGGGGAGAGAAAGGAAAAAAGTGCCCTGGCTCAGCAGTATAGCTAAAGGGGCAGCAAAATGGTAAGAATTGCAGGCTCTGCAATGCGCCATGTAACTGCCCCTCCCACTTATCCGTGGAGCTATTCTGGAAAGCGATGACAATGTGCAGGAGATGCCATTTGGCTTACCTTTTTCATTGCTGTTGCCTTTTTATGGAAATGCCTCTCTTCCCACATAATTCCAGTGGCCCACGTAACTCCACTCTCACAACACTGCATTGCCACATAATATCATCAGGGCAAAAATTTTGAGAAAATAAAAAAAAAAATGAAAAAGGTTGCCACTGTTACACAGTGGGATACCTAGAGAGGTCAGGGGGCAAGGTCAGGAGGGCCATAGGCTCATTGGGGACCAGAGGCTTGCTATGGGCGGATAGAGTTTTTCCAAGGGCCATATTTGGCCCCCAGGCCAGGGTTTAGAGACCCTTGTTGTAGTGCAACACTTGCACGGGGCCATCAGGGCTACAATGTAGAAGAGGATATTTAGCCTTCTGCACCATATTCCTAAAAAGGACATGGCGGTGCTGCGAGTTAAACTGCTGCTGCTGAGCTTGCTGACCGGAAGGTTGGCAGTTCAAGACCACACGACGGAGTGAGCTCCCGTCGCTTGTCCCAGCTCCTGCCAACCTAGCAGTTCGAAAGCACATAAAAATGTGAGTAGATGAATAGGTACCACTTCGGTGGGAAGGTAACGTTGTTCTGTGCACCTTGGCATATATTCATGCTGGCCACATGACCACGGAAACTTGTCCTTGGACAAACGCCAGCTCTTCGGCTTAGAAACGGAGATGAGCACTGCCCCCTTCAGTTGGTCATGACTAGACCATTTGGTTGTGGGGAAACCTTTACCATATTCCTGCCAAGAATGATATCCCTGAAGCAGCTAGTTAATCCTTAGAGTGCCACTGTAGCAGGAAAGGTCAAATGAGAGCAGGTGATCCTTCAGACACAATGCTCCCAAGCCATCTAATAAAAAATAGCACCTTGAAATTTTAAAATATAGCAGCCCCTCCCATGACTATCAGGTGATTCATGTTTCTTTGACTCAATGCATTGGCTGACGCCATTATTTGACCTGTGTCTTGGTTGTGTATGTCTGTTCTGCCAACATCTAGACGTAGTAATATTGAGAAATGGGTGGGTACAGCAATAAATGAAATAAAATCATCCACTCAAGGGGGCCATCTGTATCATCCACTGGACCTCCACCCTGAAGGTTTATAGGAATAATACAAAATTGGCCAACTCTCTTGAAAGAGCATTTAAGGGCTGGACAGGAGACATCAGCTTATGCATGGGAAACAGTCTGCTTGGACCATTTGGTTAAGTGTAAACATATTGTTGGCTAATTAATGAAACCAGATGTTTTTGCAGTTCAAGGAAACCCATTGTCTGGCTGATTCTCGTCACTGGGAATTGACAATCTCATCCCTGCCAAAGAGAGGGAACTCTGTGAAACATGGAGATGGAAAGTAATCTCCCAAATTGAATAGATTCATTTCCCAAAGAGCCTTACTCACCAAATGGTTAAATACAGTGGTGTCATTCAAATGATTTAGGAACAGGAACTCACTTTTGATTGGCACTTGTTGGGAACCCGGAACCAATCACGGAGCCCGTTAGGATCCGGAACGCCCGTTCTGGTTCGTTCCCCCTGAATGACATCACTGGTTAAATACAGTCGGCCTGCATTATCTACGGTTTTGGAACCCACTGATTCCAGCATCCTCCGAGGCCAAGGTCCCCTGCAATGTTAATTAGTAGCTTCCTCCTTACGGTTTCTAACATTTTACTGTTCCCTCTTTAGAGAAGAAGGGGCAACTATTATGAATAGCCCTTAGTTAGTCAGCTTCCGTTCTTGGATGGGGGGAGAATGGTTACTTTAAATACTGATTGCTTTTCATAATTTTTTCTTTTATAGAGAAATAGTACTATTTTACCACAAAAGTAAGGGAGAAGGATGTAAGGAAACCAGCAACTTAAGCCATACAGTCCTGGCATCAAACAGCCTGACTAATTAAGGAGCAATTAAAACAATTTCTAAAACTGCACTGAAAAAGACTGGAACTTGCAAACAAGAATCTTTTGATTAAAGGCACAATGCTCCCTAATAGCTTTAGCAGCATTTTGCTAGACAAGCTGGCAAAAATTTCCAGGAATATAAGAAATATCAGGTTCGGAAAAAGAATAACAGAAAGACAACACAGAAAACTGGATTGTAATGATCTAGCAGTGCCATCAGCTTGATTCAGTGGCGTCGCTCCAATTGGCAGCCCAGTACCACATGGTCCAAAAGGCTCTGTGAGAAGTTTCTGCCCACCCCCAGACCTATCATCGGCGCAGGAAAAAATAACCTAGTGGGAACCAAGTGGGAATGGAGCAACACAAGATTAATGTTGTGTACTGCTCTTCCTTTTGGTGATATTTTTCATCCATGTGCCCCCCTCTGATGCAATCTGTGCCCTAGTTTCAAGAGTAGGAGAGTCTCTGGAATAGTAGCTGGTCTCTGGAAAATCCAGTGTTGATGGCCTCTGTTGAAATAGATAATGCATATGATTATGTCTCAGAAGATGTTGTTTTGGGATGGTGAAGAACCTCTTGAGAAGGTTAGCCTGCTCTGCACATTGGCCGTCTTGCTCAGCGACACTGTTATAAACTTTCTGTTTTGCTCATTTCCTTCACATGGAGAGAGCAAAGGAAGGAAGTGCCAGGCATTTGTAGAACATCCCAGCTGTTCGGAGACAAATGATGAATGCCATCTCTCCTGGATGCTTGATTAATCATTGTACCCCTGAGATTTCTTGAGAGCAATGCAAGTGGTTTTTTTTTTCATATGCACAATAATGCCATGAATCAAGTACAACTTCTGAGTATGAAACCTAATCAGTGCAATTGTGATGCGTGCAAACCATTTCAAGAACTGTGAATGGACTGTGCTAATCAGGAAAGCTCGAGATGAAAAATTAAGGGACTGAAGAAAGAAATGGAAAGAAGAAAATATACAGTGTCCTCTTTATATGGGAACTCGCTCTCTGCAAATTTGTCTGCAAGAGGCAGAATTGCAATTTATCTCATTATATGTGCCTCTGTCCTCATTAGCCACTATGCCAGTGGTTCCCAAACTGTGGGTGGAGACCCACCAGTGGACCACGAGCCAATTTCAGGTGGGTTCCGAAGCACCTACAGCAGCCATATTGAAAATATGGGGGGATGCTGGAAAGGGGGAGGAGTGTGTGGTGGTTTTGCTTGTGTCAAGGTTGTATATAGGCTTTTCCCCCTTTCTGATCCACTTTGGTATTTGGAAATGACTGAAAAAAAAACCCAATTTATTGCTGCATGCTCAGCAGCAGGCTCTGGTGTCACAATGACGGCACTTCCTGTCGTGACATCATTTCTGGTAGGTCCCGGACAGATTGCCATTCTAAAACGTGGGTCCTGGTGCTAAAAAGTTTGAGAACCACTGCGCTATGGACCTTCCAAAGCCTGCAGGGATCTTCAGAATGGCACCTGCGACCAGCACTGACCTCTTTAAAAGACTGGTGGAAGTGTCCACTGGCCATGTTTAAAGGGTCCATGTTTAAGGGGACCATGAAAGTGCCATTTTGAAAACCCCCGGAGCCCCTGGAAGGTCTCTACAGCATTCAAATAAATTTTGGCACTTCCTGCTGCACTCTGCTGGCTTCCTGAAAGTCTCTGCTGGATTCTTCTGATGTCCGATAAGGTACCCCTTGCACCTGACCCCATTAATCCCACATGATCAATAGTTCATTATCTGCAAATTTGCTATCCACAAGGATTTCCAGGGACCTAACTGTAGAGCAGTGATGGCAAACTTTTTGGGCTCGGTGTGTCAAAACTTAGGAAAATGCTTAACTTGACTCTGCTGGTGTGTCAACCCCCCCCTCCCAAACAAGAGAGAAACAATTCTTTATATTCATTTATTTAAACAAAAAATACAGTCCAAACATGTGTGGTGCTATGTATTATATAAAGAAACATCGAATAATTACAAAAATGAAAAATGAGTAAAACAAACTCAGTTTTTGTCAGGCATTGGTGAATGCTGGTGTGTCACCCCAAATATTGTGATGTGTCATAGGTTCGCCATCACTGCCCTAGAGGATAATGAGGACTGACTATGTATTTCTTGGTACAAGACAAGAAACCAGAAGCAAATGCAGATATATTTGTGTTCAGAATTAAAAGATCCATAGCACAATGAAATTGATGCTGCCAATACAGAAGAGCTTCAAGAGAACCATGGAATACAATCGTGTTCTTCTTATGAAAAATTGATGCAAGATAAATGAGTGCTGGAGTGGAGCCTTGAAAAGAGACGTCTGGATTGTTCTGGGATTGAAGAGCAGTTCCAGCAGCTGCAAGACCATGTCTGCATCTCCCTGAACAGCAGAGGAAGAAACAACTGCATGCAGGTGTTTCAAAGGGGATTGAAACTGAGCGGATTTTCCCTGGTTTGCGACAAGGAGGGCACAATCCTAACCTGGAGTTAGGCCGGCCCAGTTAGGCCAGCAAAGTTTGGCTGGCACAAGGGACACAGTAAAGTGCATTTGGACCATGCTTGGAGTCAGAGAGGGTGGTGCACATCTGTGTGCTGCCCTCTCTGACTCCAAGAGTGGTCCAAACATACTTTACGGTGTCCCTTGTGCCGGCCAGATTTTGTTGGCCTAACTCCAGGTTAGGATTGCATTCTCAGTGTCAATGAGATCTGTTAACCCTGATCTGTAGGTGTCAGGAACTGCTTTGGATGAACAAAAAAGTTTCATTGTGAGAAAACACCATTTTCTTCCTGTAAGAAAGATGGTCCCCTGTAGATGTAGATTGTGAAAATCCTGAACTGGGTGAGAATTGACATGCTTAACAGGAAGTAGTCTGAGTTTTTCTTCTATTGTGTTGAGCTTCCCCAAGGTTACTCTTATTTGACTAGCCTGGGGACGGTGAAAGCAGCATCTTCCCCAGTTCTGATTCAATGGTGATAAACCAAACTACAGTTGTGGGTCAGATAGCTACGAGTTAGGCCGACACAGTTAGGCCATCACAGTTCATCTGACACAAGGGCCACTGTAAAGTGTGTTTGGACCACTCTCTGAGTCAGGGAGGATAGCACACGTCTGTGTGCTGGCTTCTCTTACTCTGAGAGTGGTCCAAATACACTTTATGGTGGCCCTTGTGTCAGATGAACTGTGCTGGCCTAACTCCAGGTTAGGATTGCACCTTTTCTGTTAAATGCTGAATGTATATATTCACCAGCTGTCTGCTTCTTGAGCCCTTTGCTGGAAGTTGTTAAAAAAAAAAAAGTGGGAAGAATAGGGGAAATACAACAGGAGAACTTTGGGTAAGGGAAGTATCCATGTCAGCCTATCGTGCCCTCTTCCAGTGGTTCCCAATCTGTGAGCCAGGAGAGCCACAGAATCCTCGTGAAAAATTTGTGGCCGCAGCACTGTTATGCTGCTGGAACGCTGGGTGGGACATCCGGGTGATTGACAGCCCGCCCGTCGCGTTCTGCAGTGTTACGCCGTTTGCGTAACATACGCAAGCAGCGTAATTGGTTACGCAAATGGCGTAACGCTCCGGAACGCGACGGCGGGCTGTCGATCACCCGGATGTCCCACCCAGCTTTCCGGCAGCATAACACCGCTGTGTGGCCGTATGCAATGTATCCGATTGTCACCCTAATGGGAAGCTGCAGCCAGAGCCCAGTAAGTCAAAGGAGCTATCGGTAGAAAAAAAATTGGGAACCACTGCTTTCTGCCTTTAATATGTATTGCTAAAACATCAAGATGAATAAAAAATGCTTCTAAATTGTATGAATTGGTTGCTGGGTGGGGAGAAAGGCCAAAACCAGCAATTGTTTTTTTGGGGGGTGGGGTGGGGGCTCATCTATATTTTGAAAATTCTGCCTGTGTTCAGAGGGAATCACCTGAAATCCAAGTATGTGGCGAAACAGGAGATTTCAGGTTTTAGTGGTAAGGTAAAAACACTCTGTTCATGCTGAGAAGTACCTACCTTTATTCCCATACAATCCAGGACTCAAATAAAGTTTAGCACAATCTTTGAGGCTGGGGGCTTCACAAATAAGAGAGAGAATGGGCCACAAGACATTGCCTATTAATATTACAAGAAGTGCACAAGAGAGTTGCAGGACAAAAGGCATTTTTGGGGAACTGCTGCTGGAAGAGGGAAAATGAGGAACGGACTGCCATGTTTAGGGGAACAAAAGCTATTTCTTTGGAGATTTTTCTACCTTTCAGGTGCAAAAGGGCCCCGAAGGCAGCTTACAACAAAAACATTATAACTAACACATTTCATACCAAAAAATCAAATCGACAAATGACACTTACCTGGGAGGATTAGCTAACACCACAGAAGATAGATGCATTCAGGAGGAGCTTGCTTGACAGAACAGAATACAGGCTAATAGGAATGAAATGAAACACAACAGAGAAAAATGCAGGGCTGTAGATTACTGGGCTGGAGCATTCTCTTATGAGGAAAGCCTACAGTGTTTGGGCCTCTTCAGTTTAGAAAAAAGGCACCTGAGGGGGGACATGATTGAGACATACAAAATTATGCATGGGATGGATAGAGTGGATAGAGGGATGCAGTGGCGTTTCTACAGGGATGGCAAAGCTCTAAGTTTTGCAAGAAGCCTTATCTTGCAGTGGAAATCACTCCTCCCCTGCACCGTTTTAGCCAATCCTCACAGGGAAAAGCAACATCTTGGCGTTGCTTACTGGCTACGGCAGCAAGGGAGAGGAGGGATTTACATGACAGGGTAAGGCTTCTTGCAAAACTTAGAGCTTTGCCATCCCTGTAGAAACACCTCTGGAGGGATGTTCTTTTCCCTCTCTCACAACACCAGAACCAGGGGGCATCCAGTAAAACTGAGTGTCAGGAAAGTTAGAACAGATAAAAGAAAATACTTTTTTTTTTTTTTTTACCCAGTGGGTAATTAATTTGTGGAATTCCTTGCCACAGTGTGTGGTGATAGTGTCTGGCCTGAGTGCCTTTAAAAGGGGATTGGACAGATTTCTAGAAGAAAAATCCATTGCAGGTTACAATTCATGAAAGGTATGTGCAACCTCCAAGTAGGCTACCTCAGAATGCCAGTCACAAGGGAGTAGCAAAAGGATGCAGGCCTCTTGTTGTCTTGTGTGCTCCCTGAGGCATCTGGTTGCCCCCCCCACACACAAATACATGGGCCTTTGGCCTGATCCAGCTGGGCTCTTATGCTCTTAAGGCCCATGTTGCAAGTTATTATAGCTCCCTCCCCACAAACAGGATAACAAATTCTCTTTTATTTACCTCATATTTCCCTCAAAAATTTACCTCAAAATTTACCTCAGAATGCCAGGTGCAAGGGAGTGGAAACAGGATGCAGGCATCTTGTTGTCTTGTGTGCTCCCTGGGACATCTGGTGGGCCATTGTGAGGTACAGGAAACTCGACTAGATAGGCCTAGGGTCTCATCCAGTGGGAACCTTCTCATGTGTTCTTATGGTTTTTAAGGCTGTTCAGGTTGCATTGGTAGAAACATAGTTTCCAACAGTGATGTGTGGTGAGGCCCAGAGAGGCAATACACACTCACTCTCTCCCTTTAACCTTCCTCCCAGCTACAGCTCAGTCTCTGAAACCCCCCTCCCCCCCCAATTTTTATTAATTCACATCTTCCCCCACTTGGAGCTAGGGAGAGCTCAGCAACACATCCCCTGAGATAACTGGAAAATTGCCTGTCCTGGTGCTTTAGAGAGCCGGTCCATTGCGCAGGCTCCCTGCTGTTTTCATGGCTTTTTTAACTGAATGGAGGCAACATTTCCTGCTGCCTCCCCAGAGCTTGCTAGTGCAGGTGTCCTGCATTGTTTTTATTGGAAGCCAGACACCCTGCTTTTCTTTTGTAACTGGAAGCCACCCATCACTGCAGTGCAACCTGCTAGAGGCAACTCTTCCTGTTGCCTCCCCAGAGATGGCGGCTGACACAGGCACACTGCCTGTTTTTCATTGGAAGTCAGCCACGATTACAGTGAATCAACTGCTGGCTGTTTCCCTGCGCATTTGTGTATTTGTGTGTGTGTGTACTCTGCTGAACTCAGGGCACAATCCTGATGGCGCTCTTGGGCCAACGCTAGCAGCAGCATTGGCCCAAGGGCGCCAGCCTGAGGTTGCGCTGCGTCGCTCATGTGCCAGCCAAATTCAGCTGGCGCAAGAGCAGTTCTGGGTGGGGGGAACGAGGGAGGGAGGAACTGGGCAGAGGGGCTGGCCAGGAGTGGTACCAGCCCAGGGAGAGGGGTGGAGATGGGTTGTGGCCAGCGGTGTTGTGCTGCCGGAACGCTGGGCGGGACATCCGGGTGATCGACAGCCCGCCTGTTGCGTTCCTCAGCGTTACGCCGTTTGCGTAACGTACGCAAGTGGCGTAATTGGTTACGCAAACGGCATACCGCTGCAGAATGCAACGGGCGGGCTGTCGATCACCCAGATGTCCCGCCCAGTGTTCCGGCAGCATAACACCGCTGGTTGTGGCCATTAAGCTGCATCCAAGCCTGTGTCCCCAGAGTGTGCGGCTCCAATTCGGCAAAGCAGAGAGACTTGACCAACCCATGGCCCTGCCTTAAGAATTAATAGGAGTGAATTGAAGCCAGGGGGCGGGCTTAGCGGCCATGTTGTTGGACTCAAAACAATCCTCATTCCAAGCATTTCAGATTGCTTTGCGCGTGCTGTTTAGGACTGAATAGTTTACTCCTGAAATAAAAACTTACGAAAATAAAAACGTGTGATCGTGTAGAAACATTATTGGTAACCTTATTATGAGTTAATATGCAATTACAAGGTTAAATTCCTCGTAATTATATTACTGAACATACCGGACGAAATACTACTTGCTGTCTATTTAAACTCGATTGCACTGTTTTGACAGACTTATTTTTTGAAATCTACACAAGCAAAAATAAAGTGTGAACGGGAAGGAAAGAAAAAAAGGGGAGGGTGGGCAAAAATTAGATAATTATATAGGAAAATTACATTAAAATCTCTTCATGACACAAGTAGTTGTCAATATGAGAGTAATTCTTTTTTACTTCTAGACTATTAAGAGTATTTTTTTTAACTTCTACACTCACCCCCCCCCAAAAAAAAAAAACAAATTCTGTTAATGTTCAGTACTCACTGAATGGTAGTTTTATTGAACCGATGTAATGAGAATACATGAATCTTTCCGTGGAAATTAAATCCCATTTTTCGTTCAGCGATTCGCACACCCGTATGCAGAACACGCAGGCATGCTTAAAGAGGTTGAAATTAACTTTTACACGCATGCAGGGAGATTTTTATTCGAGAATCTGCGGCAATCCTCCTTGGCAGGAAAGATCTGCGTCAGCCATATTGTTAGACCAGACCCTCGGCTTCAAGAATATGATGTCATGGCTTCTCCAGTGTATAATACCTCCATGGACTTGACAGACACCCTTTTTGGTGATTTTTTTTTTGCTTCTTCTCTTCTGTTGCTGCTGAATTGCCCTTCATTTTCTGATTCTTTGACTAGTTGTTTTTGTCCTGTTTTGATTGGTACTGTAGCTAGAACAATTCTAGATCAAAAATGCATTTGTAAACAAGACCAGCCCTTTCCAGGCTGGAGGAAAAGAGCCACGATGGCAAAGAAGACTGAAACCAATTTGTGTAGCGTTGTTTGCTTTATGGTTCATTCCAGGACGTGTCAATAGGAAAAGGGCTATAAACATGGCAAGTTGTAGCTACAGGCCGAATTTGGCCTGAGCCAGCCAAGTCCTACAGTCTAGGATAGCTTCATGGCTATTCTAAACAATATTTGAAAAAAAAAACTTTTTTACAACTACAAATAAGTATAATATCAACACACTCCACGTGGACAAAGTTCTTGTGAAACGCAGGGCCGATGTTCTCATGACATCACCAGCGTGCATGAAAAGATGCATTTGTTTGTCCTTCCAGTAAAACATTTTCTTCCGGCCTTCCTGTGCCTTTGGATGAACAAACATTGACACGTTATTCGGATGAATGTTTCTAAAATACTGACAGGCAGTTGTTAGAAAGGGGCCGTTCTTTTCCTGAGTCTGCAGCCACACCAAAAAAAAAAAAAGTGTTCAGGAGCCCAGGCCGTACAAGGACTCGGTTGTTTTGATGTCTCACTCCCTGATGTTCTTGCGTTTTCACATTGCTCACCCACAGGGATATTTTAGGAAAACCAACGTTGTGCCTCTTTGACTGGAAAGAGTTTGCATTGTTTGAATGAAGGGAGAGTAATGAAGTCCGCCAAGAGGACACCCAATCTGCTATGTGGGCGTTGCAGTGTCGGTCCTACCATTAAGAGGGGGGCAGGTGCCCCAGGCATGATGCTGGTCGAGAGGGAGCAGAGGTGTATGAAGGGTGTCGCGAGGCAATGCGGGGGCAGTGGGAGCTGGTTGCCGGGGAGGGCGTAGTGGGCGGGAAAAAGCAGAACGCTTTTTGGCTGCCCACCTGCACTTCCTTGTGTCCCGTTTCTTTTGCTCCCTGAACCAAGGAGTGAGGGGAATGTGCCATTTGGGGGGGGGGGCGATGGCCGCTGGAGGAGCCCCCTGTGCTCCCCTCACTTTGTGACATCTTGATGTCACAACGTGGGATGTCATGACATCACACAGTGTGCCTGGGGCACAGAAAAGCCCCGGTACGCCTCTGTGGGAGTAGGGCAGCAACGAGGCATCTCACGTTTCGCAGGCTGGATAAAAACTTGTGGCAGGCTGCATTTGGCCCCCAGACAGAGGCGGAGCGTGGGTGTAGCCCAGGGTGGCGCAAGCTATGGGCGCCGGCAGCGGTGGGGTGGCGGGTCGCCATTGCGTGGAGTAACTTGCACACTAACCCGCGCTGTTTGGCCCTCCCTCCCTCCCTGGTCTCCATTCCACTCCAAAATGGAGCTATTCCGGGTGCAGGGAGGCGTGGCGGAGTGACGCACAGGGGCGGGGCGACATGCAGGGGCGCAGTTTTGTCGCCCTGCCATGGGCGCCCTCGGCGCTCGGTTCGTCTCTGCCCCCAGATCATAGTTTGGAGACCTCTGGCCTAAAGAAACAGCCACTCTTCCTCAATCTTTTAGGAACATCAAATTAGAATCGTCCTGGGCTGCATATATATTTGTGGATTAGCATCCACTTCAGGAAGAGTAGGGGCCTATCGTTCTACCTTCTATTTAACTTGCCAATTGAAGATGACAGTCCATGCTCCTGATGGGCTTTAGTCTATGAACATTTCTACACCAGGGACCCAATCCTATCCAACTTTCCCGTTCCAATGCAGCCACAATGAAGTCCTGAAGCAAGGGAACTAACGTTTCCTTACCTTGACAGGCCTCTGACTGCCTTTCCACTGCAGGATGCAGTGTGCATCCTGTTGCCATGGCTGCATCTATGCTGGAAATTGTATAGGATTGGGCCTCAGAAATCTGTTAAGGTGGCCATTTTGGTCTGTTAGAAGAAGAAAAAATCCAAAATAGGGCGATGCCTTTATTAAGTCCAACCAAAAAGTAACAAAACCTCAAATGATAAACTTTTGAGTTCTTTTGAGAACTTTGATTGGGCATATGGTCAGCAAGCAACAAAAAAGGAGGGGGGAGGGCAGTGGTGTCATGCAAATGATTTAGGAACAGGAACTCACTTTTGATTGGCACTTGTCGGGAACCCGGAACCAGCCACGGAGCCTGTTAGGATCCGGAACACCCGTTCTGGTCCGTTCCCCCTGAATGACATCACTGGGGGAGGGGCATCATGGCGTTGGACCGTTGCTAAAGTTGGCCGCATGTAAGCCCCAGCTTGTCTATAGACAAAACCATCAACATAATGATCTCAGTAGACAGCTATCTATATATATAAAAAAGAGCCTGGGTGTGTATGTATGTGTGTGTGTGTGTGTGTGTGTGTATGTATGTCTCGCATAGGCTCCGTAACGCCTGGAGCGATGGGCACAAAACCCGGCACGCATACACCTTGCGGCCTGGCGACAAACACTGCGGGGGTCGGGCCCCCCTAGCGCCCCCGGGGGTGGGGGTACGCGGGGGTCCCCGCTTGAAAACGGTCAAAAACGGCCAAAATCGGCGTCAAATCCACAGTTTCCGGGGTCGCCGAGATGAGCGACGACACTCCTGATGCCATAAGAGTCCGGGTTCAGCCCCCCCTCGACGTGGGGGGCAAGAAGGGGTGCGAAACAAGACGTCTGCCATGCCCTGCTGTGACGCCTGGACCGATTGGCGCCAAACTCGGCATGCGGAAGCCTAGCGGCCTGGCGACAAACACTGCAGGAGTCGGGCCCCCCTAGCGCCCCTGGGGGTGGGGGTACGCGGGGGTCCCCACATGAAAACGGTCAAAACTGGCCAATATCGGCGTCAAATCCACAGTTTCCAGGGTCGCCGAGATGAGCGGCAACGCTCCCGATGCCGTCGGAGTCCGGGTTCAACCCCCCCTCGACGTGGGGGGCGAGAAGGGGTGCGAAACACAACGTCCACCATGCCCCGCTGTGACACCTGGACCGATTGGCACCACACGCGGCATGCAGAAGCATCGAGTCCGTAGTTTCCGGGGTCGCCGGGACGAGTGGCGACACTCCCGATGCCGCTGGAGTCTGGGTTTGGGGCCCCCTCAGCATGGGGGGCCAGAAGGGGTGCAAAACAAAAAGTCCACCATGCCATGCTGGAACGCCTGGAGCAACGTGCACCAACCCCGGCACGCACGTGCATTGCAGCCTGGCGACAAACACTGTGGGGGTCAGCCCCCCCTAGCACCCTCGGGGGGGTCACAGGGGGCCCCACGTGAAGATGGCTGAAAATGGCCAAAATTGGCATCGACTCCGTAGTTTTCGGGGTCGCCGAGATGAGCAGCGATGTTCCCGACACAGTTGGAGTCCGGGTTTGGGCCCCCCTCGACGTGGGGGGCGAGAAGGGGTGCAAAACAAAAGGCCCACCATGCCCCACTGTGATGCCTGGACCGATTGGCGCCAAACTCTGTTGCAGTTTCACTTCTCACAGTCCAGAACTGGTTGAAACTGGCATTCCGTCTCTGCTTCTTCAGATCAGATAGACACCTGTGAGTCCTTGAGCTGGTCAGCTTCCCAAGCTTGTTAGGGTAACTAGCTTTACTCCCTTTCCGATAGTGTAATGAAAGCAGGCAATTTCACACGGGAAGAACTGGCTACAAACACTTTGCTTTCTCATGAGATCATAGTGTCCAAAGGGGCACCTCATTGGGTAAAATGGGGCACAAGGGTCTTCAGGTATCCACCTACCAGATATACTCTGGTTGCATCCCTTTGTTCTTGTGTAGAAGGAATATTTCACTGTGTGTGCACTAAGATGTAAAAGCTGCACTGAAACGCCGCCTGCGAGCGGCAAAGACTTCGCCGGCTTTCTTAACCGGCAGACTGAACTTTTCACCTATCTCACTTTCGCTACTGAAACCAATAAAGAGACTTTGTTTATTGAGATGTAGCGAGCGCCTCGTTCCTTCGCTCCGGAGCGCTAAGGCAAGCGCTGGAATGGGTATCCGAGCCTCCAACTCTGCTATTATTTACACAAATACTACAACA
>JAJKFI010000024.1:7886762-7916269 GCA_029204185.1 Lerista edwardsae
GGGGGGCGAGAAGGGTGCAAAACTCATAAACTCTAGAAGATCATTTTGTTACCCGGGCAATGCCGGGTAACAAAAAGCTAGTAAAACCTATAAAAACAGCACACAGATCAAATTGGGCAGGAATCCCCAAAGTCCCAGGCCACAACAGCTTTGCAATACATATCTGTGTGTTTGTATCATAGGTACCCTTGAAAAAGAGCTGCAAAGCTTGAAAAGGTTCCAGAGTTTTGGAGACTGAGGGCGCAATCCTAATCTGGAATTAAGCTGGCACAGTTAAGCCAGCAAAGTTTGGCCGGCACAAAGGACACTGTAAAATATGTTTGGACCATTCTCGGAGTCAGAGAGGCCAGCAAACAGACATGCGCCATCCTCCCTGACTCCAAATGAGCTTTAAGGTGGCCCTTGTGCTGGCCAAACTTTGCTGGCCTAACTGTGCCAGCCTAACTCCAGGTTAGGATTGTGCCCTGAATCTAGCTCTGTATAGCACCTGTGGATACTTTCCTCTTCAGAAGCAGGTCATGACTTAACACTGAAAAAAGATGTGGGGGGAAAGTGAATTCTGACTGGGGCTCCAATTTGAGGCACCTTTTAAATTAACTTTGAGTGTGCCCTTAAAAAAAGAAGAAAAAAAGAATTCTATTGAAGTGCTTATCTTCCTCTTCCCTCCTCCTCCTCCCCACTACCCAGTAGGCCAGGATACTTTGTCAGTAGTCTCTTGTCAAAATAATTCATTCTCCCTGGGGAAATCTGAGTTCAGAAGCAGCGGCCTTCTTGGGTTCACCAGAGGTCAGTCACATCAAAGGGGGAAATAGATGTGTTCACTCTCAGGAGTGGGGATGGCAGCCGCATTGTGCTTGAAGTTCCCAGTTTTCTCTTTCAAATCCAGGGCAGGAAATTTACTTGAAGATGGAAGTCTGATAAAAGAAAAGCAGGAAGGAAGAAAAAAGGGAGTCCATTCAGAAAGTCAAGCCGACCACTGTTTCTCAAACTGTGGGTCGGGACCCACTAGGTGGGTAGTGAGCCAATTTCAGGTGGGTCGCATCGCACCTATAGCAGCCATATTGAAAATATGAGGCGATGGGACACTGGAAAAGGGGAGGGCTTTGTGGTTATTTTGCTTGTGTCAGGGTTGTAAATAGGCTTTCTTTTCCTTCTGGTTTACTTTGCTATTAGAAAATGGCTGAGAAATTACCCAACTGATTGCTGCATTCTCAGAAAAGCAGCAGGCTCTGGCATCACAATGACGGCACTTCCAACCATTACATCACTTCTGATGGGTCCAGGATTGATTGTTTTTCTATAAAGTGGGTCCCGGTGCTAAAACATTTGAGACCCACTGATTTAGGGTTGATCTGTACAGCACCATCAATGTGCATGTGACTTTATAGCAGCTATTTATAGCAGAAGATTTAGTCGAGAGGGTTAATGCCTCCGTTTGCCTGAAGATAAGAGCTGAAGAGCTGAAGATCGCCAGTTCGGGACAGCCGGAAGTCTCTGTGAGCGGCAGACCTCGTTAATTGCGACTGATTAATAGCTGAGCTTCGGCTGCCTTGTATGAGGGGGAGTTGTGCCGAAGTTCGGCTGCTTCTCTGGTGGGAGCAGGGAAGCCGTTTTATCAGCCAGCAAGAAGACAAACGGGTGGCCAGAAAGAAGGACTAAATCCAGAAAGATCCAGCTGTATGTGTGTAGTTCTTGAAAGATAGAACATTTCTGTAAAAATTGTAAAAACCTTCGGGATTATGAATAAAGTCTGCCTATGTAAACCGCCTTGAGTTATAGTCATTAGAGAAATCTGGTGACCTAAGAAAGGCGGTATATAAATTCAAGTATTATTATTATTACTAGCTGTTTGTGACCCGGCGTTGCCCGGGGGCAGACATTATCCCCAGGCTCTATTAGGAGGAGGAATGAGTCTGCTCTGCAGTGCACCCCCACCTCTGGGGGCGTAAGGGGGGCCCTACCCCCACAGTATGTCTGTCCAGATCGTAAGGAATAAGTGCACCACGTGTGGTGAACATCGTTCCAGGCGTTCCAGAGTAATGGTGGAACATACACACAAATATACAAACCTCCCTCAAAAGTATGACATACTGAGATCCATAGATAGACATATAGAACTCATCCCTGAAATAACACAGTATTGCTGACGTGGAACCCAAAACGCACACTATCACTGTGAAATGAATGAGGAAATAGGGACACCCTAACCTAAGAGAGCAATATGAAGGTCCCACTTACTGTCTGCAGGCCCTGTTGCAGGGTAGCCCTGACGTATGAGAAACAGGCAGAGGTGGCCTGTGAGCTCCCTGGACACAGGCCCCTCTCAGATCCGACTGGGTGCTGGAAGTCTCTGGATCCTGCTCTTTCCACCCTGGGCCACTCAGGCAACGCAGGCAAAGCATTTAGTTTCGCTTTCTGTTCTGCCTCTGTCTGGTAGCTGAGCTGCTCAGCCCTCCCACATAACCTGCAGAATCGTCTGTAACCACAGGGTGGCAGCAGACCTGTAGCTCAATGCAATCCCCTTGGTTCCCGACGATCTGGGCCCCCTCCCCGAAAACCGGGGGGTGTAGGGGGGTCTGACCCCCGCAGTGATTCCTTCCAGGCTGCAAGGAACGTGTGTGCCAAGTTTTGTGGCCGTGGGTCAAGGAACGGAGACGTGTATAAGAAACATACACACACACACACACGTCTGTTTTTATATATATAGATTATTATTATTATTATTATTATTATTATTATTATTTTCAACAGTGAGCTGTGGCACATTGGTGTGCTGTGGAAAGTCCACAGGTGGGTCACTGGAGTTTGGAGTACAGTGGTTGAAAATGACTGAACAACTGTTTGGGCTTCTGCCTGCCCTGCATTCCACCAAATCCAGATGGCTTGGAGTAGGAACTGGTGGCCTAATCTTAGCTGTGCTGTAGTGTTACCAGAGAGGTACCCAAACAGCAATGCTACCATTTCTGGTCTAGCAGAGAGATTAGGTGACCAAAGGAGACATAGGAGTTCCATCTAATCCTACAGAGCTTCAGGCACAGTCCTGGTTTTTCGGTCTGAGGTGTGTTACTCAGAAGCAGGCTGTGTTGCTAGCATGTGGGACAGAGGCGTCAATGCAGCCAGTCAACCATTTCATAGGTCATTCTGTCCAAGAGTGTGACAAAAAGGATGTGGCAAAACCATTTGCGCACAAAACAGCGCGTTGTGTTTCTGTTTGAGTTTCCAGATAGAGCAAAGTGGTGGACAGTTTTTTAAAAGGCTTTTTTAAAAAATACGAGAAATTGGAACTGAGGAGAGTTGTCGTCAAGGTTGTCAGGTGAAAGCAGAAATTTGAAGGCTTAAAGACGAGCACACGATAAAAAAAAAAACAATTGCTAGGTGTTTGCTTTGTAAATGAAAGGTCTTTTGCCGATTCAAGATAATTGCTGATGCCAAAAGGCCTCATTCTCTGAACTTGCTGGTCGAAACATTAACTTCTTTTTAAACATCTTAAATTAGTGCTTTCCAACCAGTGGCACTTGTGCCATCAGTAGTACTTCATAGTGTGGCATGTGATACTGCAATGTGACCACGTGGCACTGCCCTGCCTGCACTGTAGATGACTGGGGCCAGAGTGGCAGCATGTCGAATGACACCCTTCTTTCCTGATGATGTGCCAATCTCGTCTTCTCCCACTCTTCCATATTGTAGCTCATAAGAACATAAGAAGAGCCCTGCTTGATCAGGCCAAGGGCCCATCTGTTCCAGCTTCCTGTATCTCAGAGTGGCCCACCAATGCCTCAGGGAGAAGACAAAACAACAAGATACTTGCATCTTGTTGCCATTCCCCTGCATCTGGCACTCTGAGGGATCCTACCTCAAAAATTAGGTTGCACCATCCAACATGGCCTGTAACCTGCAATGAACCTTGCTTCTAGAAAACAGTCCAATTCTCTTTTAAAGGCACACAGGCCAGATGCCATTATCTCCTGTGGCAAGGAGTTCCTCAGATTAATTACCCGCTGGGTAAAAAGTATTTTCTTTTATTTGTTCTCACTTTCCCAACACTCAATTCTAGTGGATGTCACCTGGTTCTGGTTTCACCTGGTTCTGTAGAGAGGGAAAGAACATCCCTCTATCCACTGTATCCACCCCATGCATAATTTTGTACATCTCAATCATGTCCCTCCTCAGTGCCTTTTTTTCTAGACTGAAGAGCCCCAAACGTTGTATAGTAGCCTTTGCACATATGGGAGGGTTCCAAGCCCAGTAATCATTTCGGATGCTCTCTTCTGCACCTTTTCTAGTTCCACTATGTCCTTTCTCAGATGTGGTGACCAGAATTGTCTAGCACTCATTAGTCTCAGAAGTACAAGGAAAAGGAGGGGCCATGGAGGCAGGTAGGTGGACACAGATGCCCCCCCCCCCCACCAATTTGTTGCCCAGAGCAGTAATTGGCTCACAGCAACTGGGGGCAAAGTGACATCGCTGAGCCCCTCGTGCTGCCATCCCGCCTCCTGATTACCTGGCCACACCCCCAGTGTCCAGATTTGCTTAATTTAGGAGTGTTCAGAGAGGGAGGAAGATCAGGCTGTCGAAAAGAGCACACTGCTTTTTTGTCCTGCTACAACTGGTGCCTGCTGCTCCTGCCCTCCATGCTGAACCTTCAATATGCCTCTGTGGTTGCCCAAGGGAACCACTTCAGTTGGCCTCAGTAATGGGGTGTGGAAGGAAAAGTCAAGTATGGGGCATGTTTATAATGAAAAAAATCACCTTAAAACAAATTAGCCACCCTGACACTAAAAACCAGTTGCAGACCTACTGGGGGGGGGGTAGGTCCCCAGGTGTGGAGCTACCTGGGGTGAACAGAAGGCTGCAAAGAGATGCCTCTCTGCTCAAAGAGGCACACGGTTTCAGCCCACCCGCCTTCCCTTGGCCCTATATGGCTCAGAGATGAAGCCTGTTGTGCTGGAAGGGTGTGTCAATAAGTGGGGAGGGGGCAGAGAGCTGCCGCTAGGGACTCAGAGCATAAACCTGGCCGCTGGGCGGGGTGTGGGCACTGCTTTTGTTTATTTTTGACACAAATTTAGATCAATTTTGCAAAAAAATAGCACCATTTTTGTTTATTTTTGACACAGCTTTGAGGAATCCACAAATAGTTTTCAGTAAAGGATCAGGAGGAGTAGTGACTGAAACAGGAGGAAGTGGCATAAACTTGCATGATCACACATGTTCATAGTTCACAGCAAATGCTGGGGTGGCGTTAATGGAATGCAAAAGTAGTAAGTAGCAGTTTTTTGACATTCCAAGCAGCCACCAGGGTTCCGCTTGGGAATTTTTGAGCAGGTTATTTCGAGCTGGGGTGTGTGTGCCAGTAATTGCTTGCCTTTGTAGGGCCATTCGCCCTTATTTATTGCACTGTTTGTACAATTTGCAATTAAAATTTGGATAAAAACACATAACACCAATTTGCTATCATAATCAAGAAATTTTGGAAAACATATCATCAACCCCCCCCTAACTATTCTTTTTAGCAGATCATGCTTATCAAATACAATGACTGACCAGGACAAAGGAAGATTGCAGGAGCCATTGTTCTGCTAATTGGGATTCTAGCCTGAAGTCCTCAATATATAACCTGGGACACTCAGTGCAATGGCAAGAACACCTTAAAGAAAATCACCTAAGAACCATAACAAAAGATGTTTCAAACACCCATATTGCTATACTATTACATAAGAAAAACCCTGCTGGATCAGGCCAAAGCATTCTCAGCCATAATATATTTAGCTGGCACCTCAGCTATAATATATTTCCTTGAGCAGTTGATCAGGTTTTTAAAAGGCTGACAGAGAACAAAATACAGTTCAGGAGCTAAGAGAGAACAATTCACATCAAAAACTTGGCTGGGTACAACATTGGTGCCAAAATAAGGCATATGGCTGCAATCCACTGCGAAGCTGAAGACACTTAAGCCCTGTTGAAATACAGGGCACTTAATTGAGGCTTAGCCATGGACTAGATCACACTTGCTGTTTGTTTACTGATCTGATCTCATCAGAGAAAATCCAGGTGTCTATGGAGAGGGATCAGCATAATGCATGCTTTTTCTGTTGGAAAACTTTACTCTTCTATGCACACAATTCTACCATGACTTGAGGTCTGCTGGATTTTGAGGGACAAGCTTAGCCCCCTTGAAAAGATCATTTGTACCAGTGATATGCATCTGCTTGTCCGGGTGGTCTGCTGATGTTATGTGTGTGGATGGCTTACACAAGACATCAGTTTTTATTCCACAACTGGGGAAGGGTGAGTTTGCTCTCCTCTCCTGAAACTGATCCTCTGCAAAAGACCCTTATTGATTGTTGTTGTGTTGACACAGAGGGAGCTGCACAGGCCAGTGAAAGTCCAGGTTATGCAAGAACATAGCTTATTAGCAAGGCTGGTCTACCCATGTGGCTGACCCTCAGCCCAATCCTATACTGTGCTGGAATAGGCAGGTCAGTAAGGCTCTTCCCCTTACCCAAGCAGCCCCAATAGGGCTACTCAGAGTCATACCAAAATAATAACAATAACAATAACAATAATAATAATACTTAGTATATATATACCGCTTTTCTAGGTCATTAGATTGCTATTTTGACTTTATTCAAGGAGGTTTACATAGGCAGGCATTTCTAAACCCAAAGGGTTTTTACAATCACAAATAAGTTCTAATCTTACAAGAACTGCTACCTTCAGATGACACTTTCAAGTCCAGCCTTCTTTCTTAGCTGTACGATTGTCTTCCTGACGGCTGATAAACGACTTCTTGCTCTCACCAAGAAACAGCTGGCCCGACACAACTCCCCTCTCACAGGCAGCCGGACACAGCTCAGATCTTATCAGCCACATTCTCGAGGTCTGCCGCTCACAGAAACTTCTGGTGTTCTCGAACTGGCAACCTTCGGAACTTATCTTATCTTCGGGCATGAAGACATCCTGCAGCAGAGTCCTGTAGCTGGTATAAATCCGAGCGGCCCGTGCAAGGTAACTGGAACGTGGGGTTAGGATGTAGCACAAGTGCCGGATCCTATCTCCATCCCCTCCCCAGGCTAGCCCATCCACAGGACTGCCCTCCCTCCCCATAGCCCGAAATGCCTCCCTCCCACCTTTCTCTACCCCCCAAACGTGGCCAGCCTTATCTGCCTCTGGTGCAGTCAGGCCAGCATGCATCCTCGCGCCAACCTAGCCTGCTCTGGAGTGGCACAGACGTGCCTTACAGCCAGAGCCATGCTCAGCTTGCAGTGTGCCTGGGCTGGGCTGGGGCAACGGCACTGCACCTCCAGTGCAGCAGCCCCGCCCCCATGCATTGCCCGGTCACCCCTACCTGTGCCCGGAATCGCTCCATTTAGGAGCAATCAGAGCACAAGGGCAGACGGGAAGCCAAAAAGCCTGCGGGTTTTTTTCGTGCCGCTGCACCCAACTGCAGCTGGCGCCCGCTGCGCTTGCCTCCCCTGTGGAACCCTCCCTATGCCTCTGCTTACAGCATGTTTGCAACACTCCGAGGTCAGTGCAGGGACATGCGGCGGCCTAAATCCACATCAGGATTGTGCCCTAAGGCAGGCAGCCGAGGCAATAGAAAAGGAGTGTATGCTTCCTTCTGCGCTGTAGATTGGAACAGAAAGAAGTGGCTGGAGCCAGTGGCGTTTCTACAGGGATGGCAAAGCTCTAAGTCTTGCAAGAAGCCTTACCTTGCAGTGGAAATCACTCCTCTCCTGCACCGTTTTAGCCAATCTTGGCGTTGCTTACTGGCTACAGCAGCAAGGGAGAGGAGGGATTTACATGACAGGGTAAGGCTTCTTGCAAAACTTAGAGCTTTGCCATCCCTGTAGAAACGCCTCTGGTTGGAGCAGAAGAATATCCTCCACATGATCTTATTGGCTCCATCTCTTCTTTTCCAGTCCGCAGAGCAGGAGGTGCCGATAACACAGCTACAGGGGGAGGCATTGTGCATACTGCAGGTGCTGTGACCCTCTGTATAAGCAGCCCTTCCACTTGCTTCCATTCTGGGCAGCAACAACTTACATAGCAGGTTTTTGTGTGTGATCAGATAACAATGCAGAATCAATAGGGGGGGGAAAAATGTTCCTAATGCATACACAAGCAAGTCTTGGTATCTGCTAGTGTTCTGTTCCAGACCCCACCGTGGATACCTGAAACTGTGGATACTGGGGTCGCCTTTTTAAAGATAGGGGAACATCAGTGGCTTTGTTGCAACAAGGTAAAAAAAAAGAGATTTGTTTAATAATAAAATAATAATAATACTTGGATTTATATACCGCCTTTCTTAGGTCACCAGATTTCTCTAATGACTATAACTCAAGGCGGTTTACATAGGCAGACTTTATTCAGAAACCCGAAGGTTTTACAATTTTTACAGGAATGTTCTATCTTGCAAGAACTACACACATACAGCTGGATCTTTCTGGATTTAGTCCTTCTTTCTGGCCACCCGTTTGTCTTCTCGCTGGCTGATAAGTGGCTTCCCTGCTCCCACCAGAGAAGCGGCTGAACTTCAGCACAACTCCCCCTCACACAAGGCAGCCGAAGCTCAGCGGTTAAATAAGTGTTCCCCTATCTTTTAAATAAGTGTCCCAGTATTCACGGTATCAGTGGATACTGGGGCACGCCTATACCCTGTTCAAAATGCTTTGTTTTCTCAACAGAACACCACATGAGCAGATCAAATACCTGATGGTTGGTTACCTAAGCAAAGTAGGCTCGGTTGCCAAGTGACTACTTGATGGTATTGGAGGTGGTTATTGCTTTGGGACCTTTTCCCTTAAAAGCTGGGGCAGGGCTATATTCGCCCATCCCTCTTAAGCTGTGCCCCTCAGATGAACAGATTGAACTGAAGACCCCCCAAACCCTCCTAGATGTGACCAAATGTTCATCTAGTCTAGCAGCCTGCTTCCTAGTCTAGTCTAGCATTCTATGGTGGGCAACTATGGTGGGCAGCCATGGTGGGCAACCAGATGTCTCCAGGAAGAAGGGCATGATGTTAATAGCTTTCTCCCACTGCTTTGGCCAACTGTGCTTGACCCAACTCTTTTCTTCATTGCACTGTAGCTGTATCAGGCTGGCTCATGTTTCTCATGTGTCATGATGGTCGAGGAGCATTCTTTCTTCCTTCCTGAGGCTGTTGCTGTTGAAACTCAAAAGGAGCGATCTCCCTTTGAGATAATTAGGTCCTGAACTGCTTGACTCAGGTTAGTAAACAAAGCAAAGGAAAGCTTCAAAGAACCCCTTTTCTATATGGTTTGGCATGTTCTGTTCTGTGATCTTTTTTTGGTGCATGGGGTTGACTTGGAGGCCAGTGAGATTAGATGTGAATTCTCCTTGTTCTATAGAGAGCAAGTGAATTCTCCTTGTTCTTTAGATCACGCTGGAACATTTTGGACTGCGATCGAAAGGAAAGAACGCTTTCTACAGCAGGCTTGTATGTTCCTTGTGATTTTGCTGCATGATTTATTTTCATTTAGTGAAACATTTATATCCTGCCTTTTGGTCAGAGACCTTCAAGGTGGCTTTCAGTACATACCTTTAAAACAGCAATATAAAAATAACAATATAAAAACAGTCCCAAGAAAACTTTGTGATTTGAATTGTAGAAAACGTTAAAACAAACACATTTCTCATATATATAAAATCTACACACACAAATGTGCCCACATGGAAATATATATAATACTCTATTAAAGGAAATATTTGCCTCTACGCAGGCTTTGAAGAAAGTCCATGAACTTAGCCTAATAGTAAAGAAATAGTAAAAAGAGGTTACATATGCACTTAAAATGCAATTGAAGTACCCCTCTGTGTTCAGGTGTCTGGGAAATGTTTTAGTTTTGAAGTTAAAAATACAAGGGTATTTTTAATGCCTTAGCAATAGAAAACAAATCTTTCTTTCTTATTTAGTCCAGAACTAGAAGTGCAGAAAATTTAATAGCTATGCCTAAATTCCCTCAAAGAACAGTATATAAAAACCACCACTTGCTAAATGACTGTACCCTGGGGAAAAAATTGGCAACTGAAGTATGCCTATGGTGATTATTGAGGGTTTTTTTTTTTTTTGCTGTGTCTTTATAAAACTTGTGTTAAAACAGAAAGTTCTCTTTTTTAATTGAGCTTTTTACGTACTCCTGATTTGCATGCACTATCAAAGTTTCCTCCTGCTCTTGAAAAGGGGGGAGGTTAGAAACAAATATTCACAGGCGTATAAATGGTGGCATACTGGACCAGTTTTGGCAGCCTCTGAATGATGGCTTCTTTGCCCTCCTATTAAACATGCCAGCTAAAAGAGATGTTCTCTTTTTCAAGGGCCCGTTTGCGTTGCCTTGAACTGCAGCTCAGTGAAAGCACACTGCAGTCCTGTCTGAAAGGACTTTTTTCCTGTCTGGTACACCTGTTGTCCTCCCAGTTCCAATAACAGAGCCGTGTATATATGCAGGGAGTTCTGGCAATATTCTGAACATAATGCGTTGGATGCAGAAGTGGCTGCCATGCACAGCAGTGCTTCTTTGAACTTAGTGCAGGGGCATAACTAAAGAAGTGCAGGGGGGTGCAATTGCACTGGGCAACAAGCTTTAGCGGGTAACAAGCTGAGCTTGACATTAGGGGCCAAAATAGTGAAAATCTTGGTATGTGTGAATAATTCCATCATGTTATATATCCTTGGAAAGGTAATTTAATGCAGATAAAACAAACCAGAATGTAATATCTTTATCAAACGTTATGGCCAAAAACGTTTTGATTTAAACGTTTTAACATTTTGGCTGTAACGTGTGTTAGAATAAAGATATCACACTCTGGTTTGTTTCATTGCATTCTGCATTAAGTTACCTTTCCAAGGATATATAATATGATAGTTGTATTCATACATACCACGTTTTTCACCATTTTGGCCACTAGCATCAAGCTCAGCTTGTTGCCCCCCTAAAGCTTGTTGCCCGATGCCATTGTACCCCCTGCACTTCTTTAGCTATGCCCCTGGTATCTACTGTCTGTGTGTTCCCAGAGGCATCTGATGGGCTCAGTCGCGGATCTGGGGGGGGCTAGGGGGCACGAGCCCTGGGCGCCACCTTGGGGCTGCTTCTGATGGGTAGACCTGGGCTCCTGTGGGGGGGGGGTCGCATGATGTCATGTGCCCCTTGGGGCGCACTTCCATTGGGCGCCATGGGCACCATTTTGACTAGGTCTGCCCCTGGATGGGCTATGGTGAGATACAGGAAGCTAGACTAGGTGGGCACTTGGTCTGATCCAGTAAGACTCCTCTTACGTTCTTATTCACAAAAGTATTTATTACTATACTGCAGTGAAATTTTATTACAGATTTTTAAGCAAATTTCCTGTAGCTTTCCTGTAGTACCAGCTAGTAGCACCTGAAAAAATACCCTCAAATAAGTCAATGGGACCAGATGGGTATCATGAGCCATGTTCAGTACCTCCAGTAGTGTATTTTGCATCAGTTGTGCGCAGTGGTGTCATTCAAATGATTTAGGAACAAGAACTCACTTTTGAGTTCAAATTCAAATGTTGGAAAAAACAAAAAACCCGGAAGCAGCCACGGAGCCCGTTAGGATCCGGAACGCCCGTTCCGTTCCGTTCCCCCTGAATGACATCACTGGTTGTGTGCATAGAACCTGCTTTTGGGTGCAGATTTTCCTTACTGTTCCTAAGCACTTTTTGAAAACAACAGCAAAAACCAAACACTGTTCAGGCAAGGACACAAAATGCTCACATTAGTATCAAAAATATTTTATTTATGAAAGTAACAATTGAACTAAACAACCTATATTTGAAATGCATTGAATAATTGCTAGAATAAATACAGGCAATTAATTCAATCTTCTGTAGAATGAGAAGTTGATTTTTTTTTTATTTTTGACATTTGAACGTCATTACCCCAAAGCTTTCATTTATACAATATAAATAGTTAAAAGGCAAAGTCAAGTTTCTTTTTATCTCATTTGTGTCACTTGCTTTTTTCCCCAAAAAGTTTTAATATTGATCCATTTGGTCACCAGAAAGGATCAATTTTCTCCCCACCCCCATTGCAAGCATATATTATGGCGGGTTTGCAAGAAAACAAGTTATCTCCATAGACAAGGAAAAAGATAGTTATGTGTGTTGCTCATTCCACAGCAGAGAAATCAAACTTGAATCTGCATTAAAAGGAAGACAAATAGATTCACCCCCAGAAACAAACAGTCGATTTCTGTTTTACCACAGTGTTCTTCAATGCAAGAATAAAAAACAGCATGAATTATATGTTGCTGATCTCCTTTCTTGCTTCATTAAATATTCTTAGGGGTCAATGCTACATCTCTTTGCTTATGAAGGAACCAGGCCCTTTTTAAAAAAAATTTTTTTGCAAACCAAAATTGTATTTGTAGGTGTAGTGAACCAAAAAAATGCATTTATAGGTACAACCCATCAAGCTCTATCAATGAGGACTGGAAATGGAAGGCATTCCTACAGCACAGAGCCATATTAATTGCTACTGGTCTCAGGGTGCAATCCTAACCTGGAGTTAGGCCAGCACAGTTAGGCCAGCAAAGTTTGACTGGCACAAGGGCCACCATAAAATATGTCTGGACCACTCCTGGATTCAGAGAGGCCAGCACACAGACGTGCACCATCCCCCCTGCCTCCGAGAGTGGTCCAAACGCGCTTTCTGGTGGCCCTTGTGCTGAATTTGCTGCAAAATTTGCAGCAAAATTTGCTGGCCTAACTGTTGCAGCCTAACTCCAGGTTAGGATTGTGCCCTCAATTAAATGTACATGAGACTTATCTGGAAGCTAAAGAATTGCCATATTACACTTCCTTTTAATTCCAGGTTCCTTGTGCCTAGATTTCATCCTTTATTAATCCTTCTGCCCTTTGTCATCGCTTGTCAAGAATTTCATCACTGCTACTGCTTTAGCCCAGTTTGAACAATTGGACCATTCCATACCCCATTTATGTTAGGGTTATGTGAGCAATTCTGAGCATTCACAAAGTGTGTGTCATTTTCATCTAAACATTGGTTTGATGATAAAACATGGTGCGACTTATATTTAATTCTTCTAATGCCCTAATCTGCAATAAAAACATTTCAAGCTGCATTTCTAGAATCTTTGGGCCACATTTTACCGCCTGATACATCACAGAAGACTCCTACGTGTCCATTCCATATTTGAAAACGATGGAGAAGTAACTGAGAAGAATAACTCTTCCATGATGAAACTGGTTCACAAGACCTGCAAAATGCTGATTTGCTTCAAGAGTGTTTTTAGTTAGGTTGGTCCCTTGATTTTGTGCAGGATCATGATCAGAGACGTCATCCTACTGGAACGGGGCGGCACCCCGTTCCGGTAGTTCCGAGGAGAGCGGGAACGGAGCAGCAGCGCGCGGCAGACTCAGTGCGCTGTTTTTGCCCTCCTGCCCGCCCCTGCGCCTGGATCGCTCTGTAAGAGAGCTCTTCCGGGCGCAGGGAGGCGTTGCCTGGTGCTGCAAGGGGGCGGGGAGCTACAGCTCACCGTCCGTCCCCACAGCGTTCCGGATCCTGGCGCCAGCAGCATTTCGGTTGCTGGCACCAGTGAATGACGTCACTGATCATGATCCTACAAGGTTTCCTCATTCACTTCAATGAAACCTACATGAGGAGCTTCTCTTGGATGGAGAAGTCCAGTTTGGAGGAATGGCTGAAGCAAAAACAACAAGAGTTGTTTTGAGCTTGTACTTTTTCCTCACCATTAACCACAGCAAGTTAATTTAGGGCGCAATTCTAACCTGGCGTTGTGCTGGTGCAGTGCTCTTGTACTGGACCAGTGCTGTTGCAAACGTGCGGTAAGGCCGTCTGCACCGCGGACTTGATTACTGGGCTGGCGCAAACAGCAGAGCCATCGCATGTGCACTGCTGCATCCGTCAGCTGTGTCTGCTGTGCGCCGGCTTAGTTCTGCCAGTGCTTGGCTGCGCTAAGGACATACCAGAGGTGGATGGGGGTGTAACAGGGTGGCACCATGGGCAGAGAGGGGGAGGGACACAACCATTGGGCCATATCCTAACCTTCATCCCTGGGCTGGGCGGCCCCAATTCCGGCCGCTCCTGGCAGCGCAGACTTGCACTTGCTATTTTGCAAGCTCAGATCTGAGCAGCCCCATAGGGCTGGCTGGGCCTTACCCTGGGGCAAGGCCAGGGGAATATATCCCCTTGCCCTGCATTGAGTTGCTGCTGCCTCCTATCATGGTTAGGATGCCCAGCGCAGGTTAGGATTGCGCTGTTAGTGAGAGGGCACCTAACTCAGAAGGACAAGCTTTCTGTTAAGTTTGAGCCTTCATTTTGAAATATTAGCACTGGTCTTTACAATCATAGGAATAGTGTGCGAGAGTCATTGTAGAACAGAGGATTGGGCTACATATGCAATGGAACAATAGAGAGAGGTGATTGAATACTGGACTGTACCATTTCAGATGGGGGAATTTCATTTACGAACTCCCATTTTAAAACAGGGTTTTTTTAAAGCATGCATGCCACTGAAAAATTTGTGAGGCGTTTGTGATGACAAGTTTAACTCTGTGCAGAAAGCATTTTACAAGATGGGGAATTAAAAAGTGATTCTACACCTGCACATTCCATCATCTCAGAACTCTGTTATTCCAGAGCTTGTGTTAATTAGGTGTGAGAAGAAGCCTTTAAGATGAAATCCGACAGCAGGTGAAGCTGTCCCAATTCTCCAGTCACTCTGTGTGCATTAAAGAGTTCACCCAAGTACACAGGATATCCAAAAAGTGTCATTCTAGTAACACTGTTCAAGTAATGGCGGGCAGGGAGAAAATTGATCAGTTCTGGGAGACACTTTGTAAAAATTGAAGCATTGCATTAGTTCCTTGGGGGAAAAGGCTATTAAGGCACATAATTTATCCTCCCATGTGTATAGTCTGGCAGAAGTTATGTTCCCTCTTACAAAATTTCTGGGGGGAAAAAAGATTGCACATAACTATCCCTTTGGCCTTTACAGAAACAACCACTCTGGGAGTTCTGCTGCACAGGTTGCAGTGAAAGGATGGGTGCTGAGCTTGAGAATGCCTGCACAGCTCCCCAGTAGTGTTGCGATAGTGGCAGCATGATAAGTATTGCAGGTGCAGCAACACGCCATGTAAGTAGCCCCTCCCACTTGCCATCAGAGCCATTCTAGCTGGCGATGGAACACACAGGAGACAGCACTGCTGTCACTGATTGGAATGGCTCTGATGGTGAGTGGTAGGGGCTGCATACACAGTGCATTGCAGTGCTTGCAATACTTTTGCCCCCTCTCTAGTTATACTACTGCAACTTCTCATTTATGTCAGCACAGTCTGCACAGCAGAACGTTCCAGGGAATTGTGCTCATGTTCTTTTTGTGCAGCGAAAGGTTTTGTCTCCGGAAAGTGACAATGATGTTGGCGTCTTCCAATAACATTAAAATCAAAAGCACAGATTTAAATACTTTCACCGAAATAACCATTCATCCGTTGAAAAGTACAGAGAGGCATTTTATTCTTTCCATTGTGAAAAAAAAAAATCAAATCAGCATCCATTTTCACATTGTGGGCAGTTGTTTTTTAAAAGTAGGAATTGTTCAAAGTCTATTTAGAAAAAGAAGAGAAAATGGAAGATTAGTGGGGGGGGTGAAAGGAGTGTTTTTTTTGGCAGACATAAAATATAAAATACGATTTAAAAAAACTGGTGTAAAAAGTAAACAAAGACAAATAATTACAGTTATATAAAAATACAACTTGGTCATCAAGCCTCATAAAAATTTGACTTTGGAATTACATTTGGCAGCCTAACATAGAGACACATGCGTGCAAGCACACACAAATGCACATTCACACACACACACACGCGCACGCACACACACATGCACGCACGCACACATGCACGCACACACAAAATACCTTCCTAGAAAAATCACAGAACAACAAGAAGTTCATAAATTAGGATGTAAGGGGTTAACAGATCCTTTGCTTAAGCCTCCAAAATTCCCTTTCTTCCATGTTCGTCCACATGAGCGTGACCAATGAGGTATATAGGACTTTAACACTTTTGGGCGTACGCACAACAGAAGAAAGTGCATCATCAGAGACCACCCACAGGAATGGGTTGAATCCATGCGGTTTTGTTTCATTCCCCCCAAAAAGGCACAATCACATTTTTTTTCCTTATATTTTGCTTTGGCATGGTCATAAAATGGTTAATGTTCAAGTCCCAGCAGCAGTGATTCTTTTTTTTTTCCCCATGATGAGCTCTAATTCAGTGCCACAAATGTGAGAAGGTCACTTGAAAAACTTTCCATTGGCAGCAATTTTTTTTTTATTTAAAGGCACAGCGGTTGAATCATACATCAAGCACCATGTCGTAGTGTTGCTCTTTCTTCCGTCTACCACATTTGGTGATGAGAGCTAGGTACAAAGTCAAAAGCATCACCCAATAGCACGCATAGAGTATCGTGCCAATGATCAGCACTGTCTGTTTCGACTCAGAAAATGGCTTTTTGGATTCCTTGTATATTGTGAAAATGACCCCACCTAAGAGGATTGTAAACCAAATGGAGACTGGGATGAGCCCTATGAAATTGACCACAATGGTTTTTCGGCCTGATGTGCCCCACCCGGCCTTGTTGATGGTGGCTATTGCAAACATCTTGGCCGGGAGTAAACTCGACATGTACAACACTGAGTAAAGGGACATGAAGACCATGACAATGTTCCCTCGAAGGCAGCTGGCAAAGGAAGACTTGATCAGACCTACGAGCTGAACTGTCAACAAGAATAGGAGGATGTTCCACAGCTTTCCTCGGTAGAAAAGCTGGATGACGGTGGCAATGAGGAAAAACGGAAAGAATCCGGTGATGACGGCCTCGTAGGTCATCCACAAGTGATGCTTGTGGAACCACATTGCATTGTAGAGCCACTCTCGGAAGTAGGACTTACTCCAGCGAGTCTGTTGGTTCAGCCACCTGAGATATTCAATGGGCGTTTCAGTAAGGCACTTGGACCGAGCTGTGTATTTTGTTGCATAGCCAAGGCTCAGGACCCGGTTTGTGAGATGCCTGTCATCTCCAAAGCTACACTGAGATCCCATGAATTCTTGATTGTACCAATCTTCCACAAACTCGTGGAGCAAGGAGTTCCTGTACATCCCCAATGGTCCACTGATGCACTGGACACAGCCAAAGTAGGACTGGCAAGCTCGCTCAATATTAAAGGCCATCCAGTATCTGACGCTGCTGAGAAAGGAGATCCAGGAGTCGTACTTGTTCAAAATCTACAAGAAGCAACGAAAAGGAAGTGTTAAAAAACTAGTTCTTGAGAAAACGATCATAGGATGGAGTTTTGAAAGCCATACAGTTAAATGTCACAAAGCCACTGAAAACCACTGATTTATGACAACAGCCTGCATTGTCTTACAATGGGAATATCTATGAACATATTGAACAACTTAGCCCTTGCCAGGATGATCCATGCACTGCTCACATCTCCTCTGGATTATTGTGATGTGGTCCACATGGGGTGACCTTTCAAAACCATTCAGAAACTTCAGCTTCTGCAGCAGTGAATGATGGTGCACAACTGCTGATTGGCACTGGGCGTGCATAGATTTAATTATATTATGATTACATTATATTGGGAAACTGCTTTATACTGAGTAATTCATTGGACCACTTCACTCAGTATGGCCCACATTGATGGGTAGTGGATTTCTAGGGCATCAGGAAGTTGTCTTTCTTGGCCCTATTTGGCTGTGCAGTTGGACCCCGGTATCCACTGGGGGTCCAATCTGGAACCCCCTGCAGATATGGAATCCGCGAATACTGCTGTGTGAATCTAAATCCCTTTAAAGTAAAAAATATTACCAAAATCCAAAGTTTTTACTTTTTGTGGCCAAACTGCATGGTTTGGCTGTGAAAAAATAAAAAAAAAATATTGTATTTTGGTGTTCTTTTAAGAGGCTTTAAATTCAGATCATGGTATCTGCTGGCATCCACTGTGAGTCAAATCCCAAAGCACACACTGCTTCAATGAGTGATGTTGCCTCCTGGAGAACTACCAGTCAAAATCAATCAATCAAAAAGTATTTATATACCGCTTTTCAACATGAAGTTCACTAACTGGTTTACAGGCAAATAATAATACTCAAGTTAAATGGCTCCCTGTCCCAAAAGGGCTCACAATCTAAAAAAATGCAGAATACCACCGGCAACAGCCACTAGAAAAGACACTGAGCTGGGGTGAAGAGGGACAATTACTCTCCCCCTGCTAAATATAAGAGGAACACCATTTGGAAAAGTGCCTCTTGCCCAGTTAGCAGGGGTTAAACTATCAATCAATCAATCAATCAATCAATCAATCAATCAATCAACAGGTACTTATATACCGCTTTTCAACAATGTTCACAAAGCGGTATACAGGCAAATAGTAATAATAATAAAGTTAAATGGCTCCCTGTCCCAAAAGGCTCACAATCTAAAAAAAAAAGGCAGATCACCAGCAACAGCCACTAGAAAGACTGCACAGGGGTGAAGAGGGACAATTACTCTCCCCTGCTAAACATAAGAGGAACATCACTTGAAAAAGTGCCTCTTGCCCAGTTAGCAGGGGTTAGAACTATCTGTTCCAGATCCCTTCTCTGCACAGAACTACAATCCTCAGGGTTCCTTTGGGGAAGAGAATAACTATTTGAGAGAGATTGAACTCTGTGATACAGATAGGCATGCTCAGTGCTTCAAAGTCTGTTAGGAATTGTGTTATTAGTTGCATGATTGGTTGAATTTTCTCGTTCCAAATTCAACCAATCATGCAAACTGGAAAAACCAATCAGGAAATGTCTAAGTTCCTAATTTGCCAGTAATCCAAGAGAGAAGACTATAGATTGATTTCTGGTAAAAATGTGAAATGATTATAGAAGTGTAAAAAATTTTTTTTTAAAAAAATCAATAAAAGACAACAGTGTGTGTAGACTTAGAATGAGTGAACTGCTACTCTGTCACCCACAAGAAAAGGATTGGAAGTTTTGCAAACTTTTTGAACGACCCTACCTGTAATACATAATTATGAAATATTTGCAAGAGATGTCAAATGACAGAATAAGCATGCATATTATTTTCAAGAGTGCGATCTTCAAAGCCAGGATATACCCTCCTCCAACCAATATGGTCTACTGCAGCGGTTCCCAAATTGGGTTGAGACACACCAGTGGGTTGTGACCCAATTTTGGGTGGGTCTCAAAACTGACAAGCTGATTGATAGCTGACAAGGAAAACTTATTGAGCCCTATGGAAATTGAAATGGCATATGCAATTTAGTCCAGAGTAGGCAACCGTGCCTTTGTCCAGTTCAGAGAACAGGCTGAGGGGAATGCACCAGAATGGTACTGTTCTGATGAACGCAGGCCCCAACAAACTCTAGTGGAGAAAGTTCCCCCCCCCAGCTGACAAAAAAAATGTATTGAGCCATAGAGAAAGTGAAATAGAACCACATATTATCATGGTGGTTGAGCTGCTGGCACTGCCTGACGCTAAGCAGGAGAATCTGTGGTTTGTTTTTGGATGGGAGACAGACGCCAGGTTGTGACAAGCTGCAGGACCTGTGGTGGCAGAACAGAGTCGCTGTGGAGCTGATTAGCTCACTGCAAGTGAGAGTTGCAGGGGAGAGTGTGAGAAGGCCAGCCGGCAAAGAAGGGAATACGACCTTGAGGACCTGTCCAGGCTTGACTTGCGATTGCCTGCTGAGGCTTGATGGCATGCAGCCAGAGGAGAGAACCACACTGTGAAGGCGACATCTGGGACTGAGGATTGGCGGATCACAAGAATACTATATATTTGTAAAAAACCCACTGAAAAGATGGTGGTTTAGACTAGCCTGCTCATGTAAGCCGCCTTGGGCATTTGCTTCGGCAGGGGAAAGGCGGGGTATAAATTCTTCAAATAAATAAATTTACTTGTGAATAGGCAGCAGTGTGTCAGCTCTTCTTGAAGAGCAGGTGAATGGGAATGCAAGGCCACCAGAATGGTCCTGATCCTATGCATGTGGAACATGCATTGCCATTCTAAAAAGTGGGTCCTGGTGCTAAAATGTTTGAGAACGACTGGCTTGGTTAATATATTTTTGAGGCTAAAGTATTTTCCAGCATCTTGTTGAATTTGGAAATTGGAGAATGTTTGACCATAATCAAGTAATAAATAGATTACCAGTTGAACGTTCACTTCTAGCATTTTGAGTGGTGAGTCAAATATTGCCTCATTTGCTTCGTCTGGTCAACTGTGATACGTGTAGTGTGAAAGGGATAAGGAGCATGACAAAACCTGCCACTACCAGTTTCAATACCATTGTTGGTGTGAAGCCCAGACATCGGAAAAGTCTTTATATTCACCTGTACGTCTCCCCCGACACCTCCAACCATTGGATCCTCTTCTAAGACCTTTACCATTTCCACTGATGAAGCTGGATCCAGCATTGTATCTGAATCACATACCTGTCCATAAGAAAGGTGCATGGAATTAATAAAGATGCCAGACTCAGAGAAAAAGAAAAGATCAGAGACAATCAAGTGACCAAACAGACTTATGACTAGCTGCTGATTATGAAGGAGTCACTTTCAAAAGTTTGAGTTTCACCTATTCACAAAAATTCCAAAGAAAATTGGAATTTATATAGTTTTTCCATTCTTTGGTACAGAAGTTTCTCTAGGCTGCAGTGTTGCACACTCTTTCCCAGAAGTAAGCCCCATCAAACATAATTTGACTTAGCTGAGTATCTTGGTAAACAAAAAATGTTTACCAATAAATGAGCTGTAAATTGCCTCCTTGTTTTATCTCAGGGTCAGTCAAGGGTCAAGTCAGGTCAGGGGCATCAGCTGCCTGTTGATTGTCTACAAAGTGTCTGTGGACCATCTGTTATGTGTGCATAGAGTTTCCAAGCTTTAAATTACACTTGGAGCTGGAGCTCTCCTTTGATCTCCATTTCAATGTTTATATTGGTCATATTGAGGCAGCTAACTCTTCTGAACATGCCATTAACTCCTTAACTCCCAACCCTTTCTATGATGTGTATGTTTTTCTGCAGTGTAAAAACCTGTTGGTTTTTTTTCCTTACAGTTTGAATCTGTTTTTTTTTTTACATCAGTTCAATGCTTTGTGTCATGTGCCATTATTTGGGGGTTTTATGGTCCTCTTCACAAGCACCATTTCCTTCACTCTCCTCTCACTGCAGTGGTTGGCTCCTGACCCTCTCAGAGTGGGGCAAACAGGAAAGGGGAAAATCAGACAAAATTATAGTCAGATACCCCCATAAGTTTTACTTCCGACTCATCTGAGGGTCATAGAAAATTTAATTATTTTTTGGCACAAAACCAGCCCATGACTTATCTGTGAGATTGACTTATACTTGAGTATATCAATACATCTGAATAGACATGCACAGGATTGTGCGTACTTTCAATGTACAATTGTCAGATACAAACATGGCTGGCCAAAGTTTCCATCTCTGAAAGTATCATGAGTGGCCCTGAGAGGGCCCAATCCACCCATTCATGCTGCCTGGAGAAATTGATTAGTTATTCTCCCACTGGATTGCCAAAGTGAGGCTTTGTCTCTTTAAATGGGCTGGTCAGGGGAACTCACTACTGATAATAGTGATGTTGGACTTAAAATAAAACTACTTAAGAAAGATCCCTGAAACCTAACCTGTTTGTTAGTAGGAAAGCTTCTTTAGTTTGTAGGTTGTGAGTGGCAAACCAATTTGGAAAAGTTCAGTAATGAACACTGGTGAAAGAGACTTAGGGCACAATCCTACCCAGTGCTGGAATGGCAAGTCTGGCTGGCCAGCACCATATCCGATGCTGGGTTGGGAGACTGGAGCCTCCTTGTGAATTGGGGCCACGTGGCCTCTCGACGGGGCCTTGGACGCATCCCAACCCCAACCCCATCCCCAAACTGGCATGCCCACCAGCATGCCCACCCCTGCCCAGTTCCTCCCACTGGCCCTCCCTCCCTTCTCCCTCCTCCTCCCTCCCTCCTCCAGAACCTCCCTTGTACCAGCCAAGTTTGGCTGGCACAAGGAAGGTTCTCCATTGGCACCCTTGGTCAATGCTACTGGTCAGCCCAAGAGCTCTAGCGCCAGCGCAACAACATTGCATCAGTGCTATGCCAAGGGCGGGACTGCACCCTCACAGTCACATCAAAGATTGATTTGGGATGTGGCTAAATTAGAATGAACTGCAAAACTCACACTTTGCACATTTTTCCAGGGCAGGAAATGAATCCAACGCTTCAGACTTAAGTTGGTTTTCTCACATCTATCTTAGCTCATAGTAAAAATCCTCTCCTTGGCATTTATCTTTTTACTTCCTTTCAAAGAGCATTTGTGTGAACCAGGCAAGACATATTCAGGGAAACAGCAGTCATGTGAGCACTATAAAGAAACGTCTGTCCCCAGAATCAGCTCTATTTATTTTTTTAGCAGATAAAATCCATTTATTTGAACAAAGAAAGTGTTCTTGAGGATGGCAAACTGAGAACTACTCTGTGTGTGTGTATGTGTGTGTGTGTGTGTGCGCGCGCGCATGCAAAGACAACTTTGTGGGTGTGCTGCACTTTTCCTGATCTCATTTGATGGAAGAAAACCGGATGCATTTGGTTCCTCCCCCCCCCTCCCCAGTTCAAAAGTTTCCCACTGCCCTAAAGGGAAGGGGGAAAATGGTGATCCTACAAATGCTTATAAAAATTGGCAGTGGCTCTGATAAGAAATATGATAACCTTTTTGCTCATAGAAGGTTTAGCAAAACTTCATGCAAGATATAGATGTTGGATTCTAGAAGCTGATTCTGCAATCCAGAGCTCTTTGAACTTGTTTATCACGAAGTTCTGAAGTTTACAATATTCACACTGACCTCATAATCAGTTGCTCTTGTTCTGAGCACTTAGTATGTATAGTTCTCGGTGTTACTGTGATCTCGTGTTTTAAAGGACTCTAGCAGCACAATGGAACACAGTAAAGAAATAGACGGTCCACTTCCTGCTTGAACTAGCAAGAAGCGGATCACTGTGGATCATGTATTCAGCCAGCTGGAGGATGGTGGGAGTCCCCACCATATGCTGCTGTTACAATCCACATCAAGTTGCCTTATGGCTTGGCTCTTCATGTGTCCCAGATGTCCATTGGTAGGGAGTTCCATGTGCAAGGTGCCACCACAGAGAAGACTGAACTTCCACTAGTGGTGGAATGCTATGGAGGTCCCCCAGAAGACCTCAAGGAGTGAATTGCTTCATATTGGGGGGGGGTCTTTTAGATACACAGGTCCTAAGCTATTTAGGACCAGCATCTTGAATTGCTGGGAAAGGACCAGCAAATCGGTGTAGTTGATGAAATAGCCAAGTGACATGATCGTGTTGCTTGATGCCAATCAAGTATCATGCAGCCACATTTGGCATCAATTGTAGTTTCCAAGTGACCTTCCAAGGCAGCCACTGCAGAGCACATTATAATAATCTAGCTCTGATGCGCCCAATTCATGGGAAACCAAAGCCTGGTCTGATCAAAGCAGGAAAAGTTGCAATTGACCAACAAAATTAATCCAGGGAACGGTGCAGCAAGCCACACCACTTGGACATCCAAGAGCAATGGAGTAATGCCCTTCCGGGAGGGGGGGCATTCTGGAACAGGCTGACAAAACCTGGATTGTAGGTCTCTTGGCTGCACCTCTGTCTTATCTGTTTCCATTCCAGAAACGCCCACAGGTACAGAAATCCACAGGTATTCAAATATGGATTTTGGCCTCCCTCACCTTCCAAAAATGACCGGAGCTCAATCTGGAAGGTTCTCTAAGGTATCTGCTGCCTCTGTAGCCTCAGAATGCCCATTTTGGGCAAAAAAAATAGTTACTTCTGGTTTTCAGACATGTGTGTGTGTGTGTGTGTGTGTGTGTGTCTTTCTGAGGCCTCGGGAAATGTTCCATTTGTTATGTGGTGTACTGGTTAGGTTATAAGTCTTGGAATTAGACCTGGAAACCTGGAGGTCAAATCCTTGCTTCATTCCTAACAGGGCTGGCCTTAGGAGCTGCAGGGCCCAACGCAAAACATTTCTGTGGGGGGGCGGCTGCCCTCTCTAGCCCGCCCTACTCACAGGACGAGTGGCAGAGAAGCGGCCGGGATGTGTGTGATATGCCTGGCATGAAGCACAACACCTGGAAATAGGTGGTGATGAGGTGATCACAAACTGCTTCCTGGGGGGCCGATATCGGGCCAATCAGAGCCACAGGCCTTCCAGCAGCAAAGCTCTGTTCGCTGCACTGGCCTTGTGGCATCTCATCATGGAAGAGTCTATGCCAGAGCATTAGCTAAAGAGCAAGGTACTGGCTGTGGCTTTGGGTGACCCACTCGCCAGCCCTCATGGAGGCCCCAGCATGGGCCCCCAGGAACAGGGCCTGATTGGGCCCAATTGGCCCATGGCTGACCCTGATTCCTAAACCCCACTGGGTGACCTTGGTCTACTTCCTGTCTCTCAGTTCAGCCTACTCCCCAGCAGCAGTGTTATGCTGCCGGAACACTGGGCGGGACATCCGGGTGATCGACAGCCCACCCGTCGCGTTCTGCAGCGTTACGCCGTTTGCATAACGTACACAAGTGGCGTAATTGGTTAAGCAAATGGCGTAATGCTGCGGAACGCGACAGGCGGGCTGTCTATCACCCGGATGTCCCGCCCAGTGTTCCGGCAGCATAACACCGCTGCTCCCCAGGGCTGTTGTGAGCATAAAGGGAAAAAGACATGCCATGTGTACCACCTCAGGCCCTTTGTTGGAATTGTTGGGACACTGATTGCAGTAACACAGGCCTGCAAATTTAAAGGCTCTTTCAACATTTGTTGTGGTTTTATTTGAATTTGGAGCTCTGATTTTTAAAAAAATGGCATCAGTTTTGCCCTGTCGCATTTCTTTTCAGATAAACAACATAGCCCTCATTAGTGAATAGCCCTCTGTTAGTGCAGGGGTTCCCAAACTGTGGGTTGGGACCCACTGGTGGGTTGCAAGCCAATTTCAGGTGGGTCGTGAAGCACCTAGAGCAACCGTATTGAAAATATGGGAAGATGGGATGCTGGAAAGTGGGGGGTTCTGTGTGGTTGGTTTGCTTGTGTTAAGGTTGTAAATAGGCTTTTTTCTTTCTGATTCATTTTGCTATTGGAAAATGGCGGAGAAACCGTCCAACTTATGGCTGCATTCTCAGGAAAGCAGCAGGCCCTGGCATCACAAAAGTGGCAACACCAGCCATGAATTCACTTCTTGGGCACTTTGTCATGCTAAAAAGTGGGTCTTGGTACTAAAATGTTTGAGAACCACTGGTGTAGTGACATGTCGCATGTTGCCACGGTGTGGGAAGGAAGCTACATGTTGCCACAAGGAAGCTGCTTGAACCCTTCGCTAACGAGGCTAATGCTGTATCCCTGAAACTAGACATGATAGGGCAAACCTATGCCATTTTTTGAATCTGCGCTCTAAATATATCCAGAAATACATCCCTAAACTATTATTAAATGAGAAAGATAAATATGTAAAAAAAAGATGCATGAACTCCTTTTGAAAATAAAAATGGAGGATGAAATAGTGAAAGATGTAATGGTGCAGTGGGCTAGAAATTTTGGATGCAATATAGAGACTGATGAATGGGAAAAGAACCTAAGAACATAAGAAGAGCCCTGCTGGATCAGGCCAAAGGCTCATCTAGTCCCGCTTCTTGTATCTTACAGCGGCCCCACCAGGTGCCCCAGGGAGGCATGAGACAACAAGATACTTGCATCCTGTTGCCACTCCCTTGCACCCGGTACCAGTAGCCCACCACCTTTGTAAGGAGGTTGCACAATCCATCATGGCCTATAGCCCATGATGGACCTTTCTTCCAGAAATCCGTCCAATCCCCTCTTAAAGGCAATAAAAAAGATTCTGGGTAACAAATCAGATTAACAAAAGCAACAAACTTGAAAGAAAATCTTTATAAGATGTTTTATAGATGGTATTTAGCACCTGAAAAATTAGCAAAAATGTATCCAGGCACCCCGAATAAATGTTGGAAATGTAAAGATATAGAAGGGACATTTTATCATTTGTGGTGGACTTGCGAAAAGGCGAAAATTTTTTGGCATCTAGTACATACTATGTTACAAGAAATGTTGAAATGCGAGATACCGGTCAGACCAAAGTTATTTCTCCTTAATATGATGGGTAATATTCAAGATAAAAGGAAAAAGCATATTATAGTACATGTAAATTCAGAGGCAAGATTATTGTACACACAGAAATGGAAAAATGAGGAGATTCCAAATGTTGAACAATTAATAGAGAAACTATATGAAATTGCAGAAATGGATGTTTTAACTAAAAGGATGAAAGAGGGTGACATAACAAAGATTCAAGAATATTGGAGATTGTTTTATGACTGGATAGAAAAAATGAAATAAAGATTAGATGTTAAGATACTATGTATAGACAATTTTAGGCTGTAGAAAAAAAGACTTTGTAAATAAGAAAGAGGAATAAGAGTTATTAAGATTTGTATACAATTTTTTAAGATGGTAAATGATGGATTAGATTGTATGCAAACAGTAATTAAGTGGAGATAATTAAGCCACAATCAATGTGTACCTTTTGTGTTGACCACTGTATCCCTTTCCCATGTTTTCCCTATTACCTTACCCATATCTATATATAAAATAAAAAACTTTATAAAAAAAACAAATATACCCAGGAATACATTCAATTTTTAGGACAGCAAAATGCATGTTGCCTGTGTAAGTTAACAGCAGGACGACTTGCAGTAATTTGTAGATGGTCTTGTCTTAGATTCACACCATGAAAAGCTTCATCTATTAATTATTGTATATCAAATCTCTATTAAATTTAACTGGAAAAGGGCTTTTCTCCCTGAGCTAGTTAGCAACCTTATATTTAGCAGGGGAAGAGCAACTGTCCCTCTTGACCCCAGCATGACAACTTTTCTGGTGGCTGTTTGCTTATGTTTTTAGTGGTCCTTTTCAGACTGTGAGCCCTTACGGGTCATTCATTCATTCATTCATTCATTCATTCATTCATTCACAGAATCAGAGTTGGAAGGAAACTACAAGCAGTGATGTCATCCGGGCGCGCCAAGAACCGGAACGCCCGGATGATTGGCAGCCCTCCGCCCGTATGGCGGAGGCCAGCCACGCCTCCCTGCGCCTCCCTGTGCCTCGAATCACTCCATTTCAGAGCGATTCAGACGCGGAGGAGGGCAGGCGGGCCCAGGAGCAGCTCGCCCATCCTCAGAAGAGGCGGTGCGGCCTGGGCCCGTCCGCGGAACTAGCGGAACGGCGTGCCGAGCCATTCCGCCAGGATGACACCGCTGCCTACAAGGTTATCTAGTCCAACCCCCTGCCTGTAGCAGGAAATCCGCCCAGAATATCTCCAGCAGGTGCCTGTTGAGTCTCTGCTTGAAGCTCTCCAGTGAGGGAGAATCTACCACCTCCCTCGGCAATCTGTTCCGCTATTGAAGCCTTGTCAGAGCCTTCGGAGCTGCACTTCCAATTTAGCAACAAAACAGAAGTATGCCTCAAACGTTCTCCAGCAGGCTGTGTACGGCTTCCCCACACCTTAGAACACCTCTGGACATGACTCACACTTCTGCTTGCATCTGGAGGTCCTATGATGGTCGCAACTCATGGATTCAATTATCCGCAGGATTTGATATCCGCAGGGGGTCTGGAAGCGGATCCCCCATGGCTACCAAGGGCCAACTGCATTTAGTTCTTTAAATCCTGGGAAGATATATTTGGATCAGGAGTGTAGCTACAGTGGTGCAGGGGAGTGCAATTGCACTGGGCAACCAGCTTTAGGGAGGCAACAGGCTGAGCTGGACACTCGTGGTCAAAATTGTGACAACCTTGGTAATTATGAATAATGCTATCATGTTGTATGTCATTGGAAATAATTTAATGCAGAATGCAATAAAACAAATCAGAATGTGATATGTTTAGTCTATGAAAGGTTATGGCCAAAAAAAAAAAAAAAACAGAAATTGAAAATATAACTGTCACTATCAAAAAGTGCTGTTTGTTAAAATCATGATTTGTAGGAATAATACTGTCATGCTATATACCATTCAATGCAGAATGTCACGCAGAAGGAAATGAAAGAAACTGGAGTGTAGTATGTTCATTCTATCAAAAGTTATTGCCAAAAGCCCCAAGAAAATGAAAATGCAACTGTGACATCGCTTCCTGTTGCGATGTCACTTCAGGGGCATCATTTTGCCTTCTGCACCAGGCTACACTTCCATTAGCTACGCCTCTGATTTGGATTATCAGGACTAGGGAGCAGCCTCCCTGCTGTATTTTGCACCAGCCACAGTTTCCAAACAAGCTTCCAAGGAGTGAGAATTCAGTGGATTGGTGCCACCTTGAGCTCTGGAAGAAAGAAGGGCTGCAAATGTGGGTATTATTAATAATGCGCTGAATACAAGTAGTTTGCATGATGAGAGGAGCATTTCTTTGTGTACACTGGGGTTTTTTTTTAATGGCTTAGTAGAATATAGAGGGAAGGGGGAATGTCTGCCAGACACAGCACAGCTGGCCAATAATCCCTGCCTGCAGCTTGCACTCTGGAACCAGGGGAGTGGGCCCAGCCTAATTCATTTTTAAGTGAACGGTGTCACAGAGGCTTTAAAGGCCAAGCTTTTGCCTTGAGTGAGGTAATGCAGCTGCACATGCTGAAGCCAACACAACTTGGCGGAGGGATCGCTCTTGTTTGTATTTCTAAGCGCACACACGCCCCTCCCCACCCGGCCCGCCTGCCCTCCCTGCTTCTTAACAAGTTTTTATAGAGCTTTAAAATCTCTCCATTTTTGCAGATGCTGCCAATCCTTTGAGATACTCTTTAAGCGGCAAGAGTGTGTATTTGCCTGCGGGGGCCTCTGCGCTTGGCTTGGAATCCCAGTGTATACAGGCATGCCCCAGTATCAATCAATCAATCAATCAATCAATCAATCAATCAATCAATCAATCAATCAATCAATCAATAGTATTTTTATACCGCTTTTCAGCACCAGCGGGTACCCAGCGGGTAGTTAATCTGTGGAACTCTTTGCCACAGGAGGTGGTGGTGTCACCTGGTCCAGATGCCTTTAAGAGGGGATTGGATGGATTTCTGGAAGAAAAGTCCATAGTGGGCTATAGGCAACGATGGGTTGTAACCTCCTTACATTAGTAGTAGGCTACTTCAGAGTACCAGGTGCAAGGGAGTGGCAACAGGATGTAAGCATCTTGTTGTCTCATGCCTCCCTGGGGCACCTGGTGGGCCGCTGTGAGATACAGGAAGCTGGACTAGATGGGCCTTGGCCTGATCCAGCAGGGCTCTTCTTATGTTCTTATGTTCACAAAGCGGTTTACAGGCTAATAATAATAATAATAATAATAATAATAATAATAATAATAATAATAATAATAATAAT
>JAJKFI010000024.1:7916279-7953385 GCA_029204185.1 Lerista edwardsae
ATAATAATAATAATAATAATAATAATAATAATAATAATAATAATAATGAAGTTAATGAAGTTAATGAAGTTAAATGGTATCCACCGTGGATACCTGAAACCAGGGATACTGGTGGCACTTTTTTTAAAGATAGAACAGTGGTTTTGCTGCAACAAAGTAAAAAAAGAGAGATTTGTTTAATGTTCCCCTGTCTTTTTAATCGGCGTCCCAGCTGCCCTCTTTCATTGTCTGTATCCACTTCCCTGCCTGCTGTACAGCACACCTGGGGTCAGGTGTGTACAGAAGGGATGTCGGACAGGAGCAAATCATATGCTTTGAGGGCAGCTACTCCAATATGTGGCACCATCTCCAGGTTGGGCTGGCACAGACTTTCTCCCTCAACCCCAGGTAGCTGCTGCCAGTCCATGGAGCGCTGGTCTCACTCAGTGTAAAGCAACTTCATATGTTTCTCAGAGCACAATCCTAACCTTAACTTGGGCTGACACAGTTAGGCCAGCAAAGTTTGGCCCGCACGAAGGACACCATAAAGCACTTTTGGACCACTCTTGGAGTCAGGGAGGATGGCGCACGTCTGTGTGCTGGCCTCTCTGACTCCGAGAGTGGTCCAAATATACTTTACAGTGGCCCTTGTGCCGGCCAAACTGTGCTGGCCTAACTGCACCCCGACCTAACTCCAGGTTAGGATTGTGCCCTCAAATGATGCACCAGGGTCCATCATTTGAGGACTAGACTAGACTAAAAATTAGACTAAAAATTAGACTAAAATCTAACAAATTTAGATTCTGCATTGGTGCCTGGCCTTTTTATGGTTTGATAGCCCTCAAAAAAAAAAAAAGTCAATGTATTACAGAGCAGTACCAGCAGCAGCTTCCACCTACCCTTATTTAAGCTGTCCTTGCCCCCTGTGTGATGCGCCATTGGGTACCATTTGACATGGTTTAAGCAGTGAATGCTTTCCCCCAGCACTGCTGTTTTTAGCGGAGAGTGAAAGGGGCCCTCTGTTCCAAGAGGGACTACGATGGCCCATCCAGCACAAAATGTACAAGACCTGCTTTCTTTGGAGGCACGTTTTCCTTGGCAGCGAAGGAGGGCTTTTAATACCTACCTGCACATAATCCACGCTTCTCCCCAGGGCTTTAAAGGCTGTGTACATGACTTCTCTTTTTCCACCCCACTTTTGCATGATGCAAACGCTTTTGTTGGACAGGACCAGCTGCGTGACGTGCTGCATGCTCTCTTTGTGGGACTCCTCGGACTCGTCGGGGCCCCGCTGGTGAAAGTTATTCCTCCAGACGTAAGTCGCAGATTTATCCCTGCCCATGATTTCGCTAAAAATGTCCATCATGTAAACGTCGTCTTCAGAATTCCCATCGATCACCATAATCACCTTAATCCCGGGGTAGGTGAGCCTCTTCACTGACAGTAAACATTTCCGTAAGTAGTCTGGATCTTCTTGGTAGGCAGCAATGCAGAGGGCCACAGTTTTGTTCAGTTTGATGGGGGTCTCCAGAGATCGTTTCATTTTCCTGTGTTCGAGAAAGGCAAACAGGCTTTGGATGACGAGGTGCGAGGCCAGGATAGCACCATAAAGTCCAAACGAGAAATAATAGTTGTCTGTTTGGATAAACTGGTAGCCGACAATGTAAGCAGCTGAGATTCCAAGCAGAAGGGACACCCCAAACAGCGTGGTTCCAAGTATTCTCAAGATACATATAAACCGTTCGCAATGCATCTGCAACAGACCAGGAAAGATCATTGTAACGCATGCTGTTTCTCCATAAAAGCAAAAACCTGATTGGCCCAAGACAAACAAGCAAGCTGATGAGGGTTATAAGAGGTACACTTACAGGTTCTTCAACTTGCATGTTTTCATACGGCAGGGGAAAAATAAGTTTGAAGATCACTGGACGAGAGCACCACCAGGTAACGGGGGAGGCATCTGGTATACCCCTTCAGGTAACAGGAAATGGTCTCCCAGCCCTGCTCAGGTTCTTTGATATTGTGCAAAAGTACCTTTCTCTAGTGCAAAGCTTCATGGCAACATTTTCTGCTCTAATAAAAGTTTGGTTACAATGAACAGTGCTGGGAGGGCAATACGGGGTAGGGAGTGGATGGCAATGGGGTGGGGTGGGGGTGGATAGGGGCCTGGAAGGGACATGATAAACAATGGGGCCCCGGGGTTTCATTATTTGTTTGCTGGTTTGGGTCATTGCACAAAAGAGGGACACATGGATAATTGGTGATAATGTCTTCTCGCTCCTGTGCCTTACCTCCCCCCAGCCTATCCCTCATGTACCTTTTCTCTCAGCCAAGATCTGGTACCAGAAGTGAGCCCAGCTTAGAGAAAAGTACTATGATGTAGGGAAACAAGCAATGAATAAGGGAAAAGTTTTAGCACCTCTACCGATAGCCTTTTTGTTCCCAAAATCAGACACATACACACACATACACACATACGGCTTTCTATGAGATTTCAGCGAATCTGGTTTAAACACAACGATCTGCCACATCCAGCTGGGCCTTCAAATGAGCTTTGGATTGTATTGATGAGTCAACTTCTGCTATCCATGGGAGCTCTCCCAGGTCCTGAAGGATCAGATTCTAACTAGCTGCAACCAGCTCTGCTCTGTTAACCAATACCTATTATTATGCCCTTGGCCCAGAAAGTGAATCCCAGTACATCCACATTATTACATTGATAAAAATCATTGCTCCTTTTTTTTTTTTGGTCATTGCAACTCTAATTTAAGCTGCACATATAAAGGTTGCCTGAAGGGCTGGTATAACAGTGAGCTGGTATAACAGAATGGCCAAGAAGGCCCTAGTTTTCATCCTACCTCAACCATTACCTCACCTGGAGCTATGAAGCAAGCTACCATTCTCTCACCCCCTATCTGCATCATAGCAATAATAATTCTGATCTACCTTACAGGCTTGTTGTTAAAATTACTGAGATACTATGCATGAAGTACTGTGAACATTTAAATGCTCTAAATGAATATATCATTAAATATCGACAAGAGAGTATGCTGAGGGGAAACTTTCCTTTAGGTGTGTTTAAGTTCTGACATTATGCTTTTACGGATTTTAGAGATATCAAAAATATTTCCATATTTTTTGAGCCTCAATGTGATCAGGAGTTCTGAAAATCCGTATCTTTGTAAAGATCTAGAAGGAGTCATGTAATCCCCTCCTGCTTCAAGCCTGAGCTTGCGTGAGAAAGCTTGACGTGCAAAGCAGCTTCACAAGTCAAGTCATTCCGTGCTGCTTATACTAATAATAGAAAGACTTCATAGTGGAAAAAACGAGGCAACAGACTACATACTGTGTAGAGTTCATTCAAGACTTGAAATAGCATCAGACAACTTTTGGCATTCTTAACTTGACTGTCTCTGGAATCTGGCCAATGCTAACATCCAGGTTGTGCATGATCTAACAAGACGGCAAGATCCAACAAGTGCATAAGATACTAGCAGTGCAATCCTAACGTGGCTCTGAGCTGGCGTGGCTGTCCCCAGTGTTTTAGAATGGGATCTTTTCCTGCACTACCTGGAGAGATCCAGGATTAAACCTTGGCCATTCTACATGCAAAACATTTGCCCTATCACTGAGCTATGATCCCAGGTCTAAAATATAGTAGGGTGATGGGAGGGGGGCAGCACAGGCCCCTCCCCAATGATACTCATTTTTCAACACTTTGAGATAGTGACAAATGGTTGAGATCTCACAGATCTCTTAACCAACGTTCCGGCACTGACTGTGCCAATAGGGCATGTGCTGCATCCTGCAGTTGGGGGGCAGTCACAGAGGTCTCCCAAGGTAAAGGAATTCTTGTTCCCTTACCTCGGAGCTGCATTGCCCTTACTCCAGTGCTGGAAAGTTGGTTAGGTCTGTGCTCACGGTCAAGGAAAGTCAGCCAATTAAAAACACCAACCACGGAAACCAGAACATTTCGTCTTAGAGCTGAAGGCAGTCAGAAACATCTCATCTACGATAGATTGGTTTGATAACCCATGGGAATACTTTAAAATGTCAATCATCATCAGTTACACACCATTAAAGAAAAAACAACAACAGGGATTAGATGTGTTTAAAAGAACTTGGCTTCTGCTCATTAACTTCTGTAATAATAATTTTGTTTACACATTTATAAACAAATAACTTTGTTTTTATTTGCTATATTTTTATTTACTACTACTTGCTGCAGTAGTACTAAGTGCAATAGGATAGACCAGCAGTTCTCAAACCTTTTAGCACCAGGACCCACTTTTTAGAATGACAATCTGTCCAGGACCCACAGGAAGTGATGTAGTGGCTGGAAGTGCCGTCATTGTGACGCCAGAGCCTGCTGCATTCCTGAGAATGCAGCAATAAGTTGGGCTATTTCTCAGTCATTTTCCAAGAGCAAAGTGAATCAGAAAGAAAAAAAGCCTCTCTACAACCTTGACACAAGCAAAGGAACCACACACCCCTTCCCTTTTCCAGCATCCCATCTTCTCATATTTTCAGTAGGGCTGCTCTGGGTGCTTTGTGACCCACCTGAAATGTGTTTGTGGCCCACTGGTGGGTCCTGACCCACAGTTTGGGAACCACTGGGGTAGACAGAAGCTCCCCTATTTATGAACGTGTTAAGCTCCATAGGTCTGTTCAGAAGTTGTGTTGCAAGTACTGTACAGTAATGCTCCACTCTCTATTGCTGTAGCTGTTAATTACACGCTACAATTTCACTCTGAAGATTGTCAGTTTCACAGCAGAGCTGCTTGGAAGGCACATGAGAGGCTTCTGCACTCAGCAGCATTGGTTGCAAATGGGATGTTGGGGCTGAAAGTCGTGCTCATAAATTGAACATTAGTAAAAAAATAATTTCTACAACACATAGGGGAGCTTTGCACATGTTTTCGCACAAATAAATCCTACTGTCAGCCCAATCCTAGCCTGCATTGGAACAAGCAGGTCAACTGGCCTGCACTGTATCCAGAGCAGGTTAGGAGGTGGCTGTAGTGCAACTCAGAGCGCAATCCTATCCTGGAGTTAGGCCAGCACAGTTAGGCCAGCAACGTTTGGCTGGCACAAGAGACATCGTAAAGTATGTTTGGACCACTCTCTGTCAGAGAGGCCAGCAAACAGATGTGCACCACCCTCCCTGACTCTGAGAGTGGTCCCAACGCACTTTATTGTGGCCAGTGGTGTCATTCAAGTGATTTAGAAACAGGAACTCACTTTTGATTGGCACTTGTCAGGAACCCGGAACCAGCCACGGAGCCCGTTAGGATCCGGAACGCCCGTTCTGGTCCGTTCCCCCTGAATGACATCACTGATTGTGGCCCACCCAAAACCACCCCGTTCTGCCCTCTCCAACTTCCTGCAACTCTCCATGCCTTAGCTGGCATATACCTACCCTGTCCAGGCAGCATAAGGCCTGAATTTGGCCTCTGAGAGCCAGTGCACAGACATTGCTCAGCCTGTTCTAATGGAGGCACAAACATGCTTTACGGCAGGGCCAGCTCTAGCAGTGGCGGGGCCCAATGTGGGGCATTCCTGCGGGGCCCCCAACCCTCCCTGCAGGGCCCCCACTCACCAAGAAGAGTGCTGTTTGTGCCACGTGCAAAGCATGGCATGTGGAAGTAGTTGGTGGTAATATCATAGCATCACCACCAACTGCTTCCAGGTGGCCCATTTTGGGCTGTGCAGAGGCAGAGGCAGGTGGGAGAGACCAAGGTAAAGCTGCTCTGCTCGCCCCACTGACTTACAGCCCATAGAGATCCCAGCTGCAGCCACAGGCAATATGCTCACCCTGCTAGTGCGGGGCCCCCTGAAGCGTGGGGCCTGATGTGACGACATTGGTCACATCGACCTAAAGCCAGCCCTGCTTTACGGCACATTCGCCACACAACTGGGTTGGTGCAAGAGCCCATCTCTTTCTCCAGATTGTGCCCTGTCATCAGTAGGGCTTACTCCCAGGAAAGCGTGCATAGGAATTCAATCGAGCAGCCCAATCCTATCTGGGATTGCCAGAATTAGTGCTCCAACAGCACAAGGACCTTTGCAGTGGCACAAACGCCAGGACGCCATGGCAGACTTATGGGCACCTGGGACACACGGCCCAATGTGTGATGCGTATCAGCAGCTCCTGGAACCTGCACTGGTGTTGGCAAGTTGGGGGTGAGGAGTGGGAGGTTTGGAGCCATTCCAGGGCAAGCAGCAGGTGGAGAGCAGGCTGGAGGGAGTGAATCTGGGTGGGAAAGGTGCACATCTGATCCTGACCTCCATTTTCCAGCCCACCACACCCCCTTCCTCTCCTTGGAAATACATCAACTAAATAGTTGACATGGGTCCAAGGAGATCCAGAAGGTAGCCAGAAGGTCTACCCAGAAGGAACTAAAGCATTTAAAAAACAACAACTTACCTCTGTTTGATTTTCTGATTCTCACCACCACAGCATGCGGCATGTGCTTTGTTGACGTCATGTAAGGGCCAGTTCCAGCCCCCCCCCCCAAAAAAAAATCACCCGGGTGTCTCCTGGCCTCTGGGAGTCCTAGTTTTTTCCCAGAGGAAACATCCAGGAGAGTTTGGACACAGACCACGAGCCCCAGCTGTTGCTAATCTTACTGCGCAAATTATCATCAGCGGTGTAGTTCAACAAGCAAGTGTCTGTGTGGGATTGGCCAGCTAATCAACTCCTGGCCCTTCAGCTGGTATTTTGGCCAATAAAAGCCTGGCTTTGGGGGCGTTGCTTTGCCCCCGGACCTTGTGAACGCTAGCAGGCTGCGGTGTCCGGAGGGGCGCCTGAACACTCCCCCAGATTCTGCTGGAGGCTGTGTTGCCTGGGGCGGGGTGCCTCATTGAAAGTACGGGTGCCTGGAGACACCTCAGGGATTCAGAGGTGCTCCTGTGTTCTGTGTTTGTTAATGTTTGTGGTTGTTGTGTAATGAAGTATTGTCATTTACATATGTGTAAACTTCCTTCCTCTGACCAAAAGAGCCTGCAGCCCCTGGCAGGAGCTGTGGCTGTGGCAAAACACATAGCTGGGAATAGGATTGGGCCATTACTCTACTAAGCGGATACAGGATTGCAGGGGTGAAACTAGTTGCAATATGGAAAGTTCTGAGTTTGAAGCTTGTGACATCTTTTTCTTTTTCAAAAAGCCATTGCAGTTGGGGATGGAGTAGATCTGGCCATGATGTGGGGTTGGGGGTGTTATCATTCCCATGCAATGGTCTTGATCCAAACCCCTCCTACCAGTGGCATTCCTACGGGGGGGGGGGGGCAAGAGGGGCACATGCCCTGGGCGCCAGGTGTAGGGGGATACGAAATCACTGCCACCCTCCCCCCACTTGGCACTCTGAGGTCACGCCCCCTGCCAGGGCTTGTTTCACTCTTGGAGCAGCGAAGAAAGGCTTTTCTCCACCGCTCTGAGAGTCAGAGCCTTTCCTTTGCCCACCCTTTCCTCTTCCTCTTTAAAAAAAAAGCAGAGAAGGAGAGAGCGAGTAGATGGAAGAACCTCCTTGCAGCCCCACCTGCCCGGCTCTCCTCCTTCTCCACATTAAAAACAGAGGAGAAGGAGGGCAGCCACCGGAAAGGCATGAGGAAGTTCCAACAATGGCTGCAATGGTGGCTGCAATCACAACCACTGTCGGTGGTTTTTCCTGCCCCGCCCCTCCTTTTAAAGGGGCAGACGCTCGAAGTCCTTCACTCTGAGCGTCTATCTCTTTCCAAAGTGGCAGGAGCTGCTTTTGGAAACTTCCTTAAAGGGGCAGCCCAGCAGCAGTAATTGTGGTGATGTCATTACATCACCACAATTACTGGGAGGGGCAGCATTGTAGGTCTTGGCTCCGAAGCAGGGAGAGAGCCAGGATCGCCCCCACCCCACCTCCCCAAAGGCGGCTAATGGCTACAGGGGGGAAATGCAGAGGCGCTGATTTAATTGTGTTTTTATGTTATCTTCTTCCGAATAGAAGCTTCAGATGTGGGGTTAGGGCAGAGCTGCAGCGGGCGGGCTTTCGCCATTATGCAACGGGAGGCAGCGAACACGCTGCCGATCACCACAGAAACCCTCCCAGCGAGCGAAGAAACTCCGCCCAGCGAACCGGTAGGATGACGCCACTGGGTTAGGGTGCAATTAAAATCAAGGAATTGACATGGATATCGTAACATATCATCATACGTCTCATGATGATAATGGGACTTATGGGCTTGCAACTATGCACATAGATGCGCACATGAAACCTATCCCTGAGCAGAAGCCTCTAGTAGCGTAGCCAAACTGATCTTCCTACTCTTTCCCATTATTCACATTTTCCTTGCATTTATCATTGCCTGCGTGTGTGTTGATAATATTCAGCCCACCATCTGTTGGCCACATCTGAGTTTGGAGCTTCACCCTCTGACATCATATATGCTCGTGGACCATCACTTTGAAAGCCTGGGAAAAAAGAGTTCCCACAACCGTAGCCATATAGCTCTCATCGAGTCTTTATATTTATGTCTGAAAACGTATGACCTTTGACTGGGAGGGGGGAACCATCCTTTTAATTGAAGTCATGACAAAGCAGCTGAACACCAGTGTAGACAAGCGGTAATCCAGCAAATCACCGGGGCAGGGAGGATAAAAGGATCTAGTCTTCCTTGCAGAGACCTGTGGAATATGGTGCGTTTTAGGAGGGAAGGGAGCTTTCACGCATCGATCGCATGAGAGACAAAAGCATATTCCAGAGTCAATAACTGAGAAATTATGAACGATCTAAGCCTACGTCTGGCAGAATCTACAAAGTCACACCCTCAGTTTGCGGCCAACAGTTGGAAGTTCTCAGGCTGTTGATCTCACTTGATCACGCAGGCCAAACTTGATGTGACTTTATATATGTCATTCGACTCTTCGTGTTCTGTTTTGGGTTTTTGTTGCAAGTGGCAGCTGTGGGGGCTCTAATCCAGGCCAAAACTTTGGCACGAGGGCAGGGGAATTTAGTCTTTTGCCCCTGCCTCAGCCTTGATCTAGATGCCTTTTTCCCTGGCAAGGAAGCTGCCCCTGCACCAAAAACAATGCACCAGACAATGTGTTAAAAAGTACAGTGTGACTGTCAATACTGGATGATCAGAGGCTGATTATCCAAACTGACGCAACTGGGTTGTCTTCTGAGGCAAGGTCACAGGAAAACTCAACTGTGTGTGTGATATCTGGGATCTGTAATAATTCACACACTGCTCAATATTGCAATAATTGAAACTTGTGCACAAGCCAGAATGCTCCATCAGATGTTGGCTGGCTGCAAGCAGCAATTTTATGGACTCGAGGAGGTGCATTCTGATGCTTCCTGGCCATGTTTTGGAACGCAGTCCAGCTAGTGACAGACATAGGACCCACCCCTTGTCCTGCTAATTTCCTATAAAGTGCAGGGAGGGGAGGGGAGATTCAAAGCACAGCATGATCAGATTTCATCCATCCTTCTCCACATCAAAATAAATGCTTAAAAAAAGCAAAACCATTTTTCTTCTAGTAGGGATTGATTCCAGTCCCACTGGGAGAAAAACAACTCAAATACATGGACAGGAAGGACAGGAAACCTGGTCAGGAGAACAGCTGAGCTCACCTACTGCCTGCCGTTGACGACAATAAACACAGTCAGGAAAACAGCTACCTATGCTCTGCTTTAAATGAGCAAATAAATTGTGCAGTGCAGTGGTTCTCAAAACTTTTAGCATTATTTAGAATGACAACCTGTCAGGGCCCACTAGATGTGATGTCTTTAATCCAGAAGTGATGTAATGGCCAGAAGTGATGTAATGGCCAGAAGTGACATCATCAAACAGGAAATTTTCAACACCTCTCCGGTGTGGGGGTTTTTTTCCCCATAAAAACACATGACACCACCGTTTGGGGGTTAAAATATCTGAATAAAAACACTAAACACCACATTTTGGTGTTTAAGATATTTTCCAGAAATTAAAATAGATTACTTTTCCAATTAGAATTTAATGTGATTGCATCTGCTGACACTATATCATATACCTAGTACACTTTTAAAGCATTTAAAATTAATAAAAATGAGAACTTGGGATGAGAATGTACAATAAAAACTCAAAATGCCACCTTTTGGGGGTTAAAATATCTGAATAAAAGCACATAACACCACAATTCGCTATTTTAATTAAGAAATGTTCTGAAAAAAATCACAAAAAAACAAAACCCTACCCATACAACAAAATCAAATTTAATTATTCAAGTACATTAAAAGTTTAAAAATATATTTAAAAAATAGAAGATCCTCCCAAGTAGTTGCTGATCTGTTTTTTTTTTTTAAATCCCCAAACATACACCCAAACACACAAGCAGTAATCCTATCCACACTTACCTGGGAGTAAACCCCACTGATTTTCATTGTTAAAAGCATATACATTGTGACCCCGTGGTTCCCAAACTGTAAGTGGGGACCCATCAGCGGGTTGCGAGCCAATTTCAGGTGGGTCGCAAAGCACCTAGAGCCACCATTTTGAAAACGTGGGAAAATTTGATGCTGGAAAGGGGGGGCTGTGTGGTTGTTTTGCTTGTGTCAAGGTTGTAAAGAGACTTTTTTCTTTCCGATTCATTTTGCTCTTGGGAAATGGCTGAGAATTAACCCAACTTATTGCTGCTTTCTCAGGAATGCAGCAGGCTCTGGTGTCACAATGACGGCACTTCCGGCCATGACTTCACTTCCGGTGGGTCCCAGGTGGATTGTCATTCTAAAAAGTGGGTCCCAGTGCTAAAAAGTTTGAGAACCAGTGTTGTAGCCTGTTCCAGGTACAGATCTGTAACAGTTCCTCAAATGCAGTCACATTCCTTGGTAGCCTAAAGTCTAATATATGAAAAATAAAATACACATTGAAATGAATGTGGCCCCACCTGAAATTGACTCAGGGAGCCACTTAGGGAGTCCTGACCCATGGTTTGAGAAACTCTGATGTTGTAGTTAATGTGCTGGGCATGTGTTGGGGAGACCTGGGTTCTCCCTAGAGGTGCAATCCTAACCCAGTTTCCAGCACCTGGAACTCTTGCAGCTCTTAGATAAGGGAACCAACATCCCCTTCCCTTGAGGAGGCCTCCATGACTACTACTCCACTGCAGGATGCAGCACATGCCCCATTGGCGCAGCTAGGTCAGTGCTGGAGTGTTGGTTAGGATTGTGCCCTAGGTGAGCTTGGGCCAGTTGCTCATCACCCTCACAGGGTTGTTGTAGGCAAAAGACAGGACTGAGGCACAGTATCTGGAGCTCCACAGAGGAAGGGAGGGATAGATCTGGGAGAAATAAATTCTCTCTCCTGTTTAACTCCCGGCTTGATAGAGATCTGGCATCAGACCGAGTTCCATAAATGGGTCTTCCACTTCTGTGCCTAGTTTGACCCAAGAATCTCTTGTCTCTCTGTTTTAGACTGCAACAGCTTATATGATCAGCAAGGGAATAGACTACCTAGACTACTGCCTCATTATTGCAGGTGGTTGGTTGTGTAAGTGGGAATCAGCAGGGGGGAAAAAAGGTCACTGTGTCCTCAGCCTATTATCTGATGTGAGGCTCAGGGAATCTGACCTTTAGCAGCTTAAACAGGCTGTGAAACAATAAGAAAGGGCTGCTATAACTCAGTGACACAGCACAGGCTGTCCATGGAGAAGATCTCACGTCAGGTCCGCTATATCCACAATAAAAGGGTCTCTGGGATGAGGGCTCAGAGGTGTACCTTCCCTGCGGCAACACATGGCAAGAGTCCTGGGTGTCGAAGGGAAGATGGGCACCAGCGCATGCGCGCCAATCGCTTCCCCAATTGGGAAGCTATTGGGACATGTGAGCCCTCAGCAGTCAGCCGTCCAGTGTTACCTGGCTGGCTGCTGAGAAAGAGCGCATGAGTGCCAATGGCTTCCAAACCGGGACCAGCTTCTCAGCAGCTGGCCGGCTGATTTCACCTGGCTGGCTGCTGAGAGAGAGCTGTGTGCGCCAATTTAAGTGCACGCGCCCTCTCAGCTGTGGCTGGGTTCCTGCAGCAGGCACTGTGACAATTTTGCTCGTGCACTGGTCGCAGGAGCCCACGCATGTGCCACGCGCTGACTCGGGAAGACAGTGAGGCGCCCACTGCCAGGCGACCTGCTCTTGGACAATTTTGCCTGACCACTGGCTGCAGGAGCCAACGCCATGACATCACGGTGTTGTGATGTCAAGATGTGGAATGTCCGGGGTGCAGCCCAGTATGCCTCTGTGAGGGCTGGAAAAACCTGCTCTGCCTCTAAAGCATGGGTGTCAAACTCATTTCAGATAGTTTGCCAAATAGCTTTCAAGGTGCCTGTCAGGCATGATGTCATTATTTAAGCAGGAAGTGATGTCATTAAGCAGATGATGGCCAGCAATGAGCACTTCGCTCTGGTGCAGAGAAACTCATTAGCAGCAAATGACTAAAGAGAAAATGTGCAAATCCAGATCATATTTTCCAACATGCGGGAGCCCAGTCAGCATGCTGAGTGCGCCCAATTTTCACGCAGGTTGCAATTTCAGCAGTGTGGCTCAGGAGCTGAGAGCAGGTCTGCGAGGTGATGCCTCAGCCGGTGATGTCTGCTGAAAGGGTTGCTCTAGGAAAGGCCAATTATAATGGGCGGGGCAGATAAAGAGCCTTCAGGGGCCTCATCTGGCCTGCAGGTCTTATGTTTGACACCCTGCTCTAGAGAGCTGCTTCCAGGCAAAGATACAGCCCAATTCTGAGCTGCCTGGCATCTGTAAGAGCAGCGATAGCAAAACGCCTACCTCTGCATCCTGCGCAGTGGTGTCATTCAAATGATTTAGGAACAGGAACTCACTTTTGATTGGCACTTGTCGGGAACCCGGAACTAGCCACGGAGCCCGTTAGGATCCGGAACGCCCGTTCTGGTCCATTCCCCCTGAATGACATAACTGATCCTGCGGGATCCATGGCTGTCACCAGGCTCTCCTTGGGGGACACCTCGGGTCTCTGTTGGCTATCGAGTAGCTCTGTGTTGGGCTGCCCAGTCCGAGGGGAATCTGGCACCGATCTGGCAGTGGAAGCCACCATCAGGTCTCACCCCCACACGGGCCCAATCCTCCCCTCCCCCGCCTTCCCCATGCCCTGAAAACACTTACTGGCTGCTGGCGCTACTAGAGCGCCGGCAGCCCTTTCTTGTGGTGCTGAGGCCCGGCTATCACTAGTGATGGCCCAGCACCAGCACTCCCTCCTCTCTGGGTGTCATGAATGTGCTTTATGGCATGTTCGCAACACTTTTAGCTGGCGGTACACATGCACCTCCAGCAGTGGTGTCATCTAAATGATTTAATAACAGGTACTCACTTTTGATTGACATGTGTTGGGACCCGCCCACCGGAAGTGATGTCATAAGCCGGAAGTGATGTCGTGGCAGGAAGTGACATGAAAAAAGCCCTTTTTGAGGCCTCAGACGATTTTAAACTGATCCAACAGTTGAAACAGTATTCCACAGCACCCCCAGAACATGTTAAGGAGGCCTGGCATCATGTTAAAGTGACCCAACAGTTCCAAAACCCCAGAGCAGCTCATTTTTCAGTGGAAAGGCAAGGCAAGGCTCCGCTCGCTGCCTGCCTGGCTCTGAGAATGTGCAGGCAACTCAAACGTGCAGGAAATTCAAACGTTGCAGGGGGCGGAGTCGACGAGTGGGCGGGCGAATGGGTGGGGCCAGCCGTAATCCTAGAAACCGGTACTCGCGTACCTCTGCGTACCCCCTGCATGACATCACTGACCTCCAGTGATAAGACCCTCAATCACAGAATGTGAGAGTTGGAAGGGTCCATTAGAGGTCATCTAGTCCAGCCTCCTGCTTAATGTAGGCAACTAGCCCCTCTGACAAACGGCCATCCAGCCTCATCTTGAAATGTACAAGTGAGGCAGGGACAACAACTGCCTGAGTTAGACCGTTCCAGTGCAGGCCCACTCTCGCAGTCGGGAAAATGTAAAGCTTTGAACAGGGAGCTGTTTTATTTCATTGTGCAAAGCACAATGTCTATTGCCAGCACTCTGTAGAGCGGAGACTAAGAAGAAGGTAAGTTCAAAACGGCTGTGAGTCAAAGGGTTCTCCGTCTGAGCCAAACGGTCATGTGAACAGGCCCTGGGCGTAGCCGATTACGCTCACAGTGTCAAATGAATCAAGCCAACATGACAGATGTAATTTTGGCTGCCTTGAACTCAGTGGGAGCTTTGCCACTTACTGAAAACAGAGCACATGCTGTAGGAATTTTTTTTTTAACTTCTGTAGGTTTTTCATCCAGTCCTCAAAGCGACGGGCCTTGATACATTTGTGGAGCCGACTTGTGTCGGCTTCACAGCCATGTGCTAATTAAAGCATTCCCGTCACTTGCGGCTGCCATGTAGGAACCAGCCTGAGGGACTAGGATGAAATGCCAGCCAGATCCCACATGGAATTAGAACAGCACATGGAATTAGAGCAGCACAAAATGAATGTGGAGAGCTCCCCCATAAACATCTTTCCTCTCCACCATTGTGGCTGCGTCAAAAAAAGGGCCAAAAGGGGAGAGGGAAGAAGAAGTATTTCTCTTTACCTCCCTGTAAGCCCCTCAGCTGGAAATGGGTCACCTCATGGCAGACATCCAAGGAGAGAAAGGGGGCCTATAAACTGCTATAGGAAGGGGTAGCATTCAGTGCAAATGCGGAGCAGGAAGGCAGATGTGAACATAAGTCACAAAAAGAGAAACAAACCATTATTTTTCTGAATCCGAATCTAAGCCATTATTAGAAAGTTATTATTTGAACTGCACTGGAATAAAATCCATTAAAAAAAATAAAAAACAAGGCTGCCAGCTTGTTAGAGGTTATACTGTGTATCGGCTAGACGGGTGAACCAGGAATTCCCTGGTTGTGGTTGTATTTGACCTGAAGTGGAATTTCCTCGCTGCTTGGAGGTGTTCCAGCCATCGCTTTTTTCCTTCTGCAAGGCTTATCACATTTGAAACAAGCAGACTGGGGATTGGAATCTGACCAAGCGGCAGCCCTCAGCATCCCAGACTGTAAAAATTCTGGACGTGGGATATCCACTTTCAGGACCAAATCAACCACACTGAAAATCCATTTTCAGCCACCTCTGCAACCGCAACTCTGCACACAGGTACATTGCTTATATCGAATTTACTTCAGTAGGATTTCTGCTAAGTTTATTTACCAAATTGATGTATTTATTGTATGTAGGTATTTATCAGGCCTGTGCCCTAGATAACGTGGCACCAGAATCCTCAGAAGAGAGTCAGAGCGCCATGACTCCATGATGATTTACCAGTGGTATTGCACGGATTATTAATGCACTGTTCTTAAACGTGTCTGACTTAAACATGGGTGGGGGTGGAGGGTGGGGAGGAGATATCAGTGATTTGCTCTTTCTGTTCTTTCTTACATGATGTCATGCAATTACTGCTTCTCCTGCGTCTGTCTCCCTCCCTCGTCTCCCTCCCTCCCTCCGTCCCCTTTGTGTGTGTGTGTGTGTGTGTGTGTGTGTGTGTATGCAGAGGTGGATCTAAGGGGGGGCAAATCTGTAAGTTTTGCAAGAAGCCTTACCTTGCAGTGGAAAACACTCCTCTCCTGCACTGTTCTAGCCAATCCTCCCAGGGAACAGCAACATCTTGGCGTTGCTTACTGGCTACAGCAGCAAGGGAGAGGAGGGATTTACATGACAGGGTAAGGCTTCTTGCAACACTTACAGATTTGCCCCCCCTTAGATCCGCCTCTCTGTGTGTGTGTGTGTGTGTGTGTGTGTGTGTGTGTGTGTGAGAGAGAGAGAGAGAGAGAGAGAGAGAGAGAGAGAGAGAGAGAGAGAGAGAGAGAGAGAAGTGGCGTACCTGAGGAGGGGCAGGGGGTAAATGACCCGGACGATAGGCGTGAGGGGGGGCAAGCAACGTTTGGACCAACAAAACTATTCCTTTACCCAGCATGTACTGTAACTAGCCTGTGGAGCTTCTTGCCATGGGATGTGCTGATGACATCTGGCCTCAATGCCTTTAAAAGAGGATTGGACAAATGAATGGAGGAAAAGTCCATCACATGTTACAAGTCATGATGGGTACACACCACCTCCTGGTTTTAGAAGTAGGTTTCTAAAGAAGGCTTTAGAAGTAGGACATACTAGATGCAGGGGAGTGGCAACAGGATACAGGTATCTTGTTGCCTTGTGGCATCTAATAGGCCACTGTGAGATTCAGGAGGCTGATACAGCAGGGCTCTTCTTGTGTTAGGTAGGATTGAGAGCGTGATCCTGACCTGGAGTTAGGCCGGCACAGTTAGGCCAGCAAGGTTTGGCTGTCACAAGGGACACTGTAAAGTATGTTTGGACCACTCTTGGAGTCAGAGAGACCAGCACACAAACGTGCACCATCCTCTCTGACTCCAAGAGTGGTCCAAACATGTTTTATGGTGGCCCTTGTGTCAGCTAAACTGTGCTGACCTAACTGTGCTGGCCTAACTCCCGGTTAGGATTGTGCCCTAAGAAAGACTCCTGGCTGGAACCCTCAAGAGCTTCTGCCAGTCAGTGTCCATGTAACTATACTGGAAATTTAACCCTTTGGGTGACAAAATGAGCCAACCTTGGTCCTGGAAGTAGATGACACAGCTTTGGTTGATCTACTCACAAGAACGATACAGGGAATTTCAAAGAGTAGGTATCTATATTCACACTTACTGTATTTACAGCCTCATTGTAAATGGACATATGTCGATTAAACATTAGCTGATTGCTATGAAGTGGCATTCCCGGTCTGGGAAACTGCGCTGCAACTTCTTTTGGCAGTAGAGTAAGGAAATCCATCTTTGAAGTACAAATGATTCCCAGTGTTCATTCATTATGAACATAAAATAGCTGTCAGCATTCCTTCCCTTCCAGCTTAACAGCCAATGGAAGGGAAACGGAACAGTTATGTTACATCTGTAGGGCTCTACTGCCACAGCACAGTTGCCGTCATCTGCTACTCATTTATCACTTCCAGATTTTACATGCCATTGATCTTCGCTGCAGGGTTCAGAGGGAGCCGACATCAGGTCTCTGTTTTAAGTGCAAATTAAAGAACAGGAGAGCCCAGCCTTCAATAATGGCAAAAAAAACCTTAGGTCATTATAAATATGAAACCAGCTGCATATTCTCAGGTCCTAGGATAGGCTCAATATGGGGTCTCTGCGCAGTGCTGAATTAAAGGATATAGGGGCCCTATTTTGAACTCTTTTACCCCTCATTTACCAGGGATGTGGTGGCGCAGCGGGTTAAACCGCTGCTGCTGGGCTTTCTGACTGGAAGGTTGGGAGTTCAAGACTGCGTGACGGAGTGAGCTCCCGTTGCTTGTCCTAGCTCCTGCCAACCTAGCAGTTCAAAAACACCTACATTCAAGTAGATCAATAGGGACCACTTTGGTGGGAAGGTAACGGTATTCCGTGCGCTACGGCATATAGTCATGCCGGCCACATGACCACGGAAGCTTGTCCTCGGACAAAACACCGGCTCTACAGGCTTTGAAACGGAGATGAGCACCGCCCCCTACAGTCAGTCATGACTAGACCATTCAGTCGTGGGGAAACCTTTACCTTTACCCCTCATTGCTCTTGGATCTTCTGACTAAGAATGTGTTTCGCTAAAAGGGAGATCTACTCCCTTCATCATGCTATGATCATGGTTAAAATACGGTTTCAGTCTAATCCAGATTATTGATTTTGAGTGGAAAGATAGAGTGGCAAGGAACTCCTTGCCACAGGATGTGGTGATGGCATCTGGCCCCCGATGCCTTTAAAAGAGAATTGGGCAGATTTCTAGAAGAAAAGTCCATCACAGGTTATAAGCCATGATGGGTACATGCAGCCTCCTGGTTTTAGAAGTAGGCTACCTTAGAATGCCAGATGCAGTGGAGTGGCAACAGGATGCAGGCTTCTTATTGTCGTGTGCTTCCTGAGGCATCTGGTGGGCCACTGTGAGATACAGAAAGCTGGATGAGATGGGCCTTTGACCTGATCCAGTGAGACTTTTCGTATGTCTTATCGTGCTGATAGTAGTTATTTTGGGTGAATTATTGGGGAGATCAAGGTGCTTGGCACGGAGGGGATATTTTGCACCTGATGATCACAATACTTCTCAATGGAGGCAGTTCACATGCTCAACCATGAGGCACTGGGTGCTTCCTTGACAGGGGTGTCTGTGCGCACCAGTCCTGGTGCGCACAGCAATAGTTTAATTCAAAAAAATTAAAAATGGACAAGGCAATGATGAAACTGTCATTGCTCCCTCCCAAACCGTGATGGCAGCAGCAGAGGAAGGGGGCTGGGAAAGAAACAGAAATTGAATGTGGGAAGGTCATGCAGAAGAGCAGAGTCACCCATCACCTTGCTGGTTACTCCTCTGTGCCAGATGAGGCAGCTTTGAAATGGAAAGCTGTTGTTGCAACAGTGTTGGAAGTGCTAAAAAATAAAAGCCACCAACAAGCATTTGAACCGAATGACAATTAGGAAGTCATAGAAATGCAATAGATGGTGGGGAGTTGTCTGAGTTCTCAGTAATTAGTGGGTGTGTGAATGCCTCCTTTGAAAAGTACAGTCAGGCCCCAGTATCCATTGGGGTTCTGTTCCGGACCCCACGATGGATACCCGAAACCGTGGATACTAGGGACGTCTTTTTTAAAGATAGGCGAACATTAGTGGTTTTGCTGCAACAAGGTTAAAAAAAGAAATTTGTTTCATATTCCCTACCTTTTTAATAGGCGTCCCAGTATCCATGGTATCCGTGGATAACAAAAACTGTAGATACAGAGTCAATGGATACATATATCAGTGGATACCGGGGCACGCCTGTACTGTGATAATCAGGCAGGTGGACTCAAATTGACTTTTTATTACTAATGCATAGTATTCAGCAGTGGGGAGGGGTTGTAGAAGCTTAGTAGAAGAGAATGTGCTTGGCATGTAGAAAATCGTAGAATCAAACACTACCATCCCTGGTAATACCACCCCACTGAACAGTAAATGGGATTTAAAAAAAATTCGTAAGGTTGGCTGGATCGTGTCCCATGTTTCTGCGATCCGCCTCCGTTGAAAGGCCTTTAAAACCACGCGCGCTTCATCTCTGGCCGGTGACTCTCGCGCTAGCCACAATCCCTGAGCGCTCCTGTTTCCAGGCTCAGCCGGGGACTTCTGCCGGGGAACCCCGTCCAGCTGACTGGGGCCAATCAGGAAAGGGTGCGGCGTCGCGTCACCGACGGGAGGCGGGCGCTGCCATGCAGTGACCTCATCCTCGGCATCCCCTGCGCTCGCGCTGGCGCCCGCCTGCCACGTGGGTTCCCAGCCCGGACTCAAGCGTTCTCGCGGGCTCTTTGCTTCGCTCGCTGCGTGTGCGGAAGGCGGACGCGCCACCCGCGGGGCCAGACGCCGCTCGCAGCGCCTCCGCCGCCTGCAGGGAGCGGGGTCCGCAGGCCGGGGCTTGCTCGGCGCTTGGACGTCCGGGCGAGGAAGGCAGCGCTCGGGTCCTCCGTCCCTCACGCCGCTTCCCCGGAGCCCCTCCGGCTGACGAAGAACTCGATCGATCGCTCTTTGAGACCGGCCCCTCCGCTCGGGGATCTCCGCGGCGCAGCAGCAGCAGCAGCCTTCGCTCGGCCGCCCCAGCCCCGCTTCTCCCTTCGGAAGGAAAGGAGAGGGTCGGCTGCAGAGCCAGCGTGGCTGGGAAGCGAACAATGGCGTGGCTTCGCTCCAGGGAGATAGTCATCTTGGAGCCCAGGAGGAGTTGCCAAGCCGGGCCCGGGCCAGCCAGCCGCTCCCAAGCCGGCCTCCGGGCCCGATGGGTAGAGGCGAGGAGGCCGGGCGGCCACGTCGGGCTGTCGTTCCCGTGCCTGTCGTGACCGCCCCCGCCCCGCAAAAACCCCCCGTTTAACCGCCCGTTAAAAACGGGGCCCCCCCCAAAACCCCCGGCCCCCCCCCCCCCCCGCAACAACCGGCGCAGTCCTCCAAACACAGTTTGTACGCCCCCTGTCCTCGAGAGTCAAGAGGGCCAGAGTTTAATTCTCTGCGGTGCCTCCACGCGCCACAACGAAGCCTTTCGGAGCATCAGGACGACCCTTGGCGAGATCGGACTAGAAATCCAGGCTCGCCCAGCCCAGCCTCCTGTCTCTAACAGCGGGCAGCAGCCAGGTGCCTCCGGGCAGCTCAAAAGTAAGGCCACCCAGGCTTCCCCACCCTCTCCGCTACAGCACCCGGCTAGAGGGCCGCTCCATTCATTCGCGTCAGTCGCGCGGTCCTCCGTGCGCTTTGCCCGATTTTTGTCAAGGGCGATCTAAGCAATCGGCCCACATCTCGTGGCGGGGAAGGAGGGCGCTGGCTTGAAGGAGCACTCCTCCCCACCCGGCCCGCACTGGCGTTCGCGGGGGGGGGGACGCTACGTTTCGCAGGAGCCTGAGCTCCTGTGTAAAGCGGCCCCGCCCCCTCGCCTTCACAGCCATTCGGGGCTGGGGCTCGGAGGACCGTGTTACACAGTAGCTCCTGCAAGACATAGCATTTGCCCCCCCCCCGAATGCCACTGCTGCTCCGTCCGCACTGCAGCCGTCTTCCTCTACGTGCTGCTCCACGGCAATGTGACACCCGCTTCCCCCACCCGCTCCCCGTTCCCCCTCCCCGCCCCTCTCAAGCGAGGGCCAGAAGGAGGCGGGGCCCAGTCACGTTTCATGTTTTCACAAGGGTCTAAATAGCGACAGTGTCTGCCGTCCAAGGAGGAGAACACAAGCCCCGCCTGCCGGGGTCCTCGCCCTTCCGAAAGCTGGAAGCCGATCCAAGCCTCCCTGGCGGAGGTGAACGGCTTGAAAGATGACGAGGCTTGTAATCTGGGAGCGGGGCGGGAATATAGTCACAAATCGTTACAAATCCCAGCGTTACAAATCCAACGGAGGACTCTTACTCGTGAGAAGTCCTATGTACGTCCATGATGCTGCCACTAGAACCACAGACATAAAGGAGAAGAAAGAGGAGACTAAACTTTTCAATTTTTTTTTGTGGTAAAATATTAATGCTGTGAGCCGCCTTGGAGTAGAAGGGCGGAATATAAATTATTATTATTATTATTATTATTATTATTATTATTATTATTATTAATAATAATAATAATAATAATAATCTATCAATATAACTTATTATTAAATCCTATTAAAATAATAATAATAATAACTCCTGATCCATATACTCCTGCGCGCAAGTTCTCCTTATATCAACGGGCCTTCCTCGCGCGGAGGTGGAGGGGGTGCGCAGAGCCCTGGCGCCCGATCCACCGTCATCGTGACCGAGATTCCAGGACTGCAGCCGCCGGTCGTTGCCAGAATGGGGGGAGGTGGGTGGGGGAGGGGTGATTGATGCATGCGAATAGATCAGAACCGCAACCCGGACCGGCTCCGACCACCCCGCGCAGCGCATCTCGACTTGCCAGTGAGTGGGCTGTATTTCCGCGGCAGCGATGAGCCGTCTCCTCCAGCCGGTGCTTACTCAGCATATCAATCCCACTGAGCTTGACGGGACTCCCTGGCAAGGCAGCGTGCCCGGGTAATGGCTGCAGCCTGCTTTCTTGGGGCTGGATCATGCTCAGTACTAATTGGGACTACTGTACATAGGCCACCATCCGTCTCACGCTGGTATTATCCTATCCTTCTATTACAGTATAAAATATAGCTACTAGCTAAACGTAGCTACAAGCTAGGTGCATACATCATGTAGTTGGAATAGAGAGATATCCAGTGGCGTTCCTGGGGTGTGTGTAAAATGCTAAAGTTGGCAGGGCCCCCTCGCCGCGAATGGCTGTGAAGGCGGGGGGGGGCGCGCTTTACCCAGGAGTTCAGGCTCCTGCAAAATTTAGCATTTGACCCCCCCACCCTCTATGAACGCCTCTGGATGTGTCATCACTAAGATAACTTACATTGGAGTATGAGAGAGAGAGAGAGAGAGAGATTGTAAAGTCCTCGGGGCAGGGACTTGCCTGTTCCCTTCCATCACCTGGCTTGTCCAGGGCCCCGTTCACTCTGAAGGCGCTCTCTAAATCCTGATCCTACCCCGCGTGTCCTTCCTTCCCCCCCCGCACAGAAAAGCCCAGAGTACTCTCGTGCAACGGTTCTGGCGGATACATGAGAAGCCAAACACACACACACACAAACACACCTGGTTTGGAGAATCCCGGCTGGGACTCCCCTCACCCCCCACCCCCCGCGAGCAGACAACTCGCAGATTCCCCCAGCGACTCACCTTGCCGTCCTGCTGTCCCTTTGGTCATCCAGGGGCTGAAAAAGCCGAGCGTGCTGTTCCGGAGTGGGCAGCCCCGTGCCCAGGTTGAGGTCTGAGATCAACTCCTGCTGGCAGGAGGACTTAGGCAGGGACTGGCCTCAGCCGTTCTCCAAACCATGGGAAGAAGGGGGCTCCACCTGGATCCCAGCGCCCTAAACGTCAAGGTTCCCTGCCTGGCCTGAGCATGGGCGACGCTGCCTTCCAAAGAGCTTCGACAGCGCACCGGTGGCGGGTCGCGGTGGACTCCGGGCGGATTCTCCAGGCGCCCGGCAGAACTTGCAAGAAAGTTGAGCGCGGCGCAGCATCAGGAGAACCGTCGCTTGGTCCGTGCTGAATGGAGCTTCTATCTCGGCGGCGGCGGCGGCGGCGGCGCGGCAACCTCAGCAGTTGGAGCAACGGGTGGATAATATTTTCCAGACGTCTCTTGCTTTCCCTTTTTTTCCCTCCTCCTCCTGCTTTTTTCCCCTCTCCCTCCCTCCTTCCCTCCCTCCTTCCTTCCCTGCCCTGGCTTTGCTTTTCTGCCTCCTCGAAGTGAAGCTTGGGGTCTTTTCAGAAGTGAGACTTGGAGGTTGTTTTAATAGGGTGGAGAGGAGGTGGAGGGGGAGGAGAAGGGGGAGGAGGGAGGGAACTCCTGTAAATGTGGGGGGGGGGGGGAGGGAGAGAACTGTCCATTCAATGTAAGTTGGCTCCAGGACCAGTTCAAACTCCAGTGAATTCAATTAAGTTAATTGCAAACATTTGCAAAGAAATGCAATACACACATGTTACCACCACCTGATTTCCTCTTCATGTTGAGCAAAGGAAAAGCTGGGCTTGGAAATCCTTCCGCTCCCCACCCTGCCTCTCCCCCTCCCCACTTCATTGCATGTTTGGGTTGTAAAGGATTTCTGGTCCACTTTGCAAAGGATCCAGGTTTCATTTTTAAAAAAATTTTCCTTTTTAAATAGGAGTTGGGGAGGGGGCAGACTGCGGCCAATGATTTCTTAATTCATGGGAATCACTTTACACAGGTTGGCTTTGCTGGCTTGATCCGCCTGAGCTTTGCGAGATAATAAAGGACACGGCTGGTGGTGACTTCAGGGGTTGGAAAGGAGGAATAAGAAGAAAAAACTTATTCATGGTTCTCCAGTTTAGAAGGTTGACAGTGGAGAGGAAGTGGTTTTAGAAAGAAAGAAAACACAAACTAAGATAGCAATAGTTATTTCTTCCATAAGGGCAGCTGTGTTTGTCCACTGCTAGAAAAATAACGGGGGTTGTACTGCCTTAAAGGTGAACATATTAGTTTTCATCATCATCATCATCATCATCATCATCATCATCATCATCATCTTTCGTGGACTGCAATCCACGTCCTCAGATGTCTGAAGACCACAGTCCCTAAAAGCGTAGGCTACAGTGGTTCTCAAACCTTTTAGCACTGGGACCCACTTTTTAGAATGACAATCTGTCCAGGAAGTGATGTCATGGCCAGAAGTGCTGTCACTGTGACGCCAGAACCTGCTGCTTTCCTGAGAATGCAGCAATAAATTGGGTTATTTCTCAGCCAGTAACCAATAGTAAAATGAATCAGAAAGAAAAAAGGCCTATTTACAACCTTGACGCATGCAAAACCACCACCCAGCCCTCCCTCTTTCCAGGATCCCATCTTCCCATGTTTTCAATAAGGCTGCTCCAGGTACTTCACGACCCACCTGAAATTGGCTCATGATCCCGACCCACAGTTTGGGAACCACTGGTATGGTGCAATAGACGTGTTTAGGTGTCATCCAGAATAACACTTCCATCAACAAGCAGATGTCCTGCTTGCGCGAAAGGCCCTGTGTGCAAGGAGAATGCCCCTTCTATTTGTGGAGTGCAGGTTCATTTTCAGAAGTGCTGTTTCTGGATGTTACCTTTGTCTTGAAAGTGGCACAATATTTTTTGGCGACAACGGCTGCCCTGAATCCCGTTTTGTCCAGGAAACCCCGGGTCCAGCCCAACAAGGAAGAGCCACATGCAACGGCAGGAATATGCTCTTGGGCAACTGATGTGGCTGCAATGTGCACATCTAGTTGCACAGCCACACTTGGCACAGACATGCTCATTCAAGCCCCACTTGACTAACCTTTGGATGCGGATATGAGAGTGCACATCCTCCCTTGGCACCGCTAACTGCTGCATGTGACTAAGAGCGCAATCCTAAACTGGAGTTAGGCTGCCATAAACTAAGCCAGCAAAGTTTGGCCAGCACAAGGACCACCATAAAGCGTGTTTGGACTACTCTTGTAGTCAGGGAGGATGGCTCACATCTGCGTGCTGGCCTCTCTGACTCTGAGAGTGGTCCAAACATACTTTGCGGTTCCCTTGTGCTGGCCAAACTTTGCTGGCTTAGTTTATGCCAGCCTAACTCAGTTTAGGATTGCGCCCTAAATGTGCATGACTAGTTCTGCACCTGGGCCTGTCTGCTTAGGCATCCCATAATCCAGATGGGCATCGTATAAAATGGACGGAAAATCCACATTCCCACTTTTACATACATGGGGCTCTTCTGCGCATGGTCAGCCATGATTAATGAGATGCGTATTATCAGTTATTGATCTTTTATGGCCTATTCGTTTAAGCAAATCAATACTTCCGATCTAATCATTGTGCAGTTGCTACTACATGGTGATTTTTCAGTTTGCAAAAGCCACGGTACATTCTTTCTAAAGAAAACTCACCACCAGGTGGCACTGTTTAGAAAATAATAAGCCATAACGTCCATGTTTGGTGAAAGGTTATTCAACTTCCAATATTTTGCTAATAAATACACACATGGTAAACTCGAGTGAAAGACATGTATCAATCTCCTGGGGATTGATTCAGCTCAAGTCGACAGCAAAAACTCCAACTGGGCCAGGACTACCTCTATTAACATTTGCTCATAGTCATTGTTTGTATTCCTTAAACATGCATAAATCACCTCCCTGACAGTTGTATTTTGTAGTAAGTCGATAAACTCCCCATAATCTGCTCCAGAAAGAGTTTGGAGTAAACATTTCCTGAATGTCTGCTGGATATCCACAAAATTAATCCAGACTCTAGATTAGGACAAGAAACTTGTTGCCAAGATCTGAGTGGTTTGTTCAAATTATTATACAAAAAACCTCTTCTCCCGTTGACTACATAGGAGTGCAATCCTAACCTCGAGTTGGCATAAAGGTAAAGGTAAAGGTTTAACCACGACCGAATGGTCTAGTTGTGACCGACTGTAGGGGGCGGTGCTCATCTCCATTTCAGAGCCTGTAGAGCCGGCGTTTGTCCGAGGACAAGCTTCCATGGTCATGTGGCCGGCATGACTCTACGCCGTAGCGCACGGAACGCCGTTACCTTCCCACTGAAGTGGTCCCTATTTATCTACTTGCATTTAGTTGCTTTCAAACTGCTAGGTTGGCAGGAGCTGGGACAAGCAACGGGAGCTCACTCGGTTGCGCAGTCTTGAACACCCAACCTTCCAGCTGGAAAGCCCAGCAGCAGCGGGACTGGCTGCAGTGCAACCTAGGACAAGGGGAATACATTCTTCCTTCCCTGGATAATGAGCAGCTGCTCGAACGGGGGTACCCATTCAGAGAAATCGCTGGCACAACTCCAAGCGACCCAGATTGGGGCCAACAGGGTATAGGACCAGGATCCAGCCCAAGTGCTGGATCCTGTCTCAACCCCTCCTTGGGCAGGTCTGTCCTTCCCATGCCTTCCCCACGCCCCATTCCGCCTTCCCTCTGCCCCGTTCACCTTCCCCAACTTCCATGCACCAGCTGTAACTGGCCAGCCTTACCTTTGTGCTGCTGGGCCCAGTTGTCGGCTCATGGAAGCCAGAGCACCTCTGTGCACGGGCCGTCCCTCATCTGTATTGACGCAAACACAGTATATGGCCCATCTGTGATGGAAATGGGCCTACACAAGGGAACTGTGCCGGCCCATCGGACGCTTCGGATTGCACTCTAGGACTGCCACAACACAACTTTGCAGTGACGGTAGATTCCAAAACTGGTAGAAATTCCCCTCCTGTGCAACACCGTCAAAAGTTCAGCAGCCCTGAAAGGGCCTAATCCAGTGGTGTCATTCAAATGATTTAGGAGCAAGAACTCACTTTTGACTGGCACTTGTCGGGAACCCGGAACCAGCCACGGAGCTCATTAGGATCCGGAACGCCCGTTCTGGTCCGTTCCCCCTGAATGACATCACTGCCTTCGCCCCCCTAGGAATCCAGAATCGCTCCCTTTAACCCTTTGAGTGCCGGCCAACCAAGAAGAAAAGCTCTTTGCAAAGGAATTGGGAGGAGGGAGAGTGAAGTGGGCGGAGTCAGCCCTAATTTTAACTAGTGGAACTGAGTTCCCCCGCATTCCCCCTGCATGACATCACTGGCCTAATCTCCAGAACTAGCACCCTCTTGTCTCTGCTCCATCCTCCAATTTCAAACTCACCAACCTCCCTTGGTCATTCACTTCCTGACCCTGAGGTTTTCTGCCTCCTGGGATTGTTTCCCAGACTGCCCTAGAAAGCAATTCCTGTCTCCAGGGTCAGTGCAATGTTTTGATCCCAGTCCAAGTGACAACTTGCCTTTCCCTTTCAGCAGCTGACCTGCAAACACTCTGACAGCTTTGCTCAGGGCACCTGGCACGTTCATCAGCAATAGTTCAGCCCGTTCTGTCCAGAGATTTACAGTGGCAAACACATTGCACTGTATAGATTGCACTGGGCAGTGTTGGCCCTGCCATTAGGTCACTGCTATTGAGAGCAGCGCTTCTGTGCTTTTGGGTATTGTGATTAAAGAAATGTGCTCTGTATCAAATCAAATCCATATCTCTGTATCAAATCCACATGTTCAGAAACCTTGTCCCTTGTCCTTTCCGCCACCCCTTGAACTTAGCACACAAAGTGACAATTTTAGACTGCTGACTGAACAGATGACCTTTTGCTAAAGGAGGTTAAATCATAAACCGCAGACCTAGCTAAGTCTGGTCCAGATTTTTGCTGAAGCAGTAACAAGTGTAACATGTAATGCAAAATGCTGAACTGTTATGTACTGTGTATGGTAAAATGTTAAGACAATCATTACTCATGGGGGCAACTCCGGGAAGTTAGGCTTTTATAAAAAAGGGAACTTTTCACTGTGGGGTCATCTCTAAAGCTTTGGAAATTATTCTCTTTAGACACCCAGCTAAGCGCTAGCTGAAATATAAGCTTCTTAAACTTTTCCAAAGATCCGAGTCTTGTTTTCATGGGTGGGGCGCAGTAATGGCATCTAAATGATTTAGCAACAGGTACTCACTTTTGATTGGCACTTGAGTTGGGGCCCGCCCACTGGAAGTGAGGTCATAGCCAGAACCCAGGAATCGCCCCCAGGAACCGCCATGCCTCCTTGGTAGGCCGCGCGGTGGCCCCCGAAAAGGCCCGGGACTCCTGGGCCTTTTCCGGGGCCACCACGTGGGCTACCAATTTCCCCTCCCTCAGGAACCACCGTGCCTCCTCGGAAGGGAGCCCTAGGCAGCCTACCTGCTCACGCTGCTGCTTCCATCGGTCTCCCTCGCTCCGCTGCCTGCCTGCCTGGCTCTGAGAACATGTAGGCAACTCAAACGGGCAGGCAATTCAAACGTTGCAGGGGGCGGAGCGCTGACGGAGTCGACGAGTGGGCGGGCGAATGGGCGGGGCCAGCCCTAATCATAGAAACGGGTACGTGCATACCCGCTACATGACATGTCTGGGTGGGGGTACCTAACGGGGGTACCTAACACTATGCACTGTGGTCAGCAGGCCTAATAATCTGTTGCAGCCTTCACATCATCAAAAATACCTCCCCCCCAACTTTGTCTTTCTTCATGGACATTGGGAATGGGCAGGCCAATATCCCTTGTACCTAGTTCCCTGCATGCACAAATGGAAGGACTGCAATCCTTTTTATTAACTTTTGTTATTTCCACTAGTGAACACTACTCCAACCAGAAACATTTCACTGATGCTATCCTTTGGCTACTGATGAAATCTAGTCCTATATATAACCCCAAATGTCAGAGACACCTCTGCAGAGGCAAGGCCAAAAGACAAGAGGCATTTTCTGAAAGGAGAAAAGCAACAACGAGGTGTAATCCTCTCCCACCTATCTAAACAGGGAAAAATCACAGCTCTTTAAAACGGCATTAAATCTTCTGACTTCTGCTTCCATTCTAGACATTTAATGCCCTCTGTGCTGCATCTTGGAAAGTGATGGTCCCGTTCTGCCCACTGTACGGCTGAGTTAGACCCCAAAGGGACATGTGACTTGATCAGCTTTCATTCATTGAATGCTTTGTCATAAGTTATTGCTGGGGGGGAAAAGTGTTGTTGTTTTTCATGGATTTCAGTGTTTTCCAAAGTTAGAAGGGCACAAAGCGATGTTATGTGCTTTTATTCAAAAAGTACATTGTAATTATAATCACTTAAAGTGATTATACTTTTATACTTTTAAAAAGTGTACTAGGTACGTGATATAGGCAATGCAGTGGCAGAAGAGGCAGCCACAGTCATTATCCATGCAGCCCTATTAAATAATACATAAACCCCAAATAAAACAGGTTTCTTTTTTCACAGATTTCAGTTTTTTTTAATTTTTTTAAAAAAATGGGTGTGCAATCCTAACTTGCACTGGAACAGGCAGGCCGCCTGGCCTGCCCCATATCCAATGACTCAGGGCCCAATCCTACCCAAATATCCAATGCAGGTTCGGAGTGCACTGGAGCCTCCACAGGACAAGGAGATGAACATCTCTTTACCCCAGGGTAGGCATTCACCACCCCAAAGTGCTTGGTTGGGCAGGAGGTGTGGATGATGGTTGAGCTGCTGCCTGAAGCTAAGCAGGAGAATCTGTGATCTATTTTTGGATGGGAGACAGAATGCCAGGCTGTGACAAGCTGCAGTACCTGTTGTGGCAGAATGGAGTCACTGTGAAGCTGATGAGCCAGTGCGGGAATGTGGTGAGAAGGCCAGACGGCAAAAGAACGGAGGCCAACCTTGAGGACCTGTTTAGGCTGGACCTGCTGATCACCTGCTGAAGCTCAATGTCACACGGCCGGAGGAGAGAACCACACTGTGAAGGCTACATCTGGGACTAAGGATTCGGTGAATTGCAGAATACTGTATGGATGTAAAAACCCCATTGAAAAATGGTGGTTTAGACTAGCCTGCTCATGTAAGCCACCTTGGGCATTTGCTTCAAGGGATGGAAAAGGCGGGGTATAAATTCTTTAAAATAAATAAAAATCTGTTGGATTTGTTTAGCAGGCTCAAGTCCGAAGACGTGCACAGCCCAAATCAGGGGCATGTAGCCTGGGGTCTTGGGTTTGGATGCAGCCGATGTTATGTGTTTTTATTTTATTATCACTGTTTTCTCCCTTCTTATGACTAGAAGTCCCACCCATGGCACAGGATCTGGGGCAGGCCAAATTATGTGCCTTGAGCAGCTGATCAAAAAAACCAATCCTACGAACATTGGAAGCTGCTTCCATTGAATCGGTCCAGCATTGTCAACGTTGACTGGCAGGGCTTCACAGAACTCATCTGGGATTTCCAACATCCATATGTGCATGTGGTCATTCACCAGATTGTGGACATTCAGTCAAGCTTCTTTTTCATTTAAGGAGGGGGAAAATTAATTAGGTTGGAAGAGGGAGAGAAAATCAACGGCAAAGATGGGGGTTTGGCAGTGGCTTAAAAGGAGAAGAGGACGCAGGATGAGCACATGGAGGAAGAGAGTTCTGTGCCAAGAGAGATGCAGAGGCAAGAGGAGAAGCCGTCAATGCCGCACTTTGCTCCTGTGATGACGTTTCACACTGTGCCTTCTGCATGGAAAATCCATCATCATGTACAGGGCCGGCTTTAAGCCAATTGGACCAATTGCTTCCAAGCCCCCCACCCTACCAGACGGGAGTAGTCTACTTTAGTCTTGTCAAATACACACAACACCAGATTGCTAGAGAACAATGATTTTAATTATCTAGAGAACAATGATTTTAATTTCTTTAAAAATCTGTAGTGTTTCTTGATGCTAAGCCCCCCCCCCCCAGCTCCAATGACAGGCCCGGTCTGAGTTTTCACTGGTCAGCTCCTACCAAGAGAAGGTGGAAAAATCCTCCCTCATCTGCCTTGGCCCTTCGATGTCTCTCTCAGCAACAGGTTTCCACCGCTTTGGGCCAATTGCTTCTGACTTGACAAGCTGGACTATTGAAGATGACGGCAAATCAGTTAAGTTTATTTTTTTTCAAAGTGACCAAAGCTTTACAATGTGAGATTGGTAAACAAACTGAGGTCAGGCTGGTTCGATAGGCAGCCCAATCCTAACCCACGCTGGAACAGAGAGGTCAGCTTGCATGCCCTGTATCCCGCACAGGGTTTGGGTTGGCTGCTGTGCAACTTGGAGTAAGGGAAATTCATTCCCCTTACCCTGTGTAAAGCGGCAGTGGTGTCCCTACAGGAGGGCGGAGCTCTAAGTTTTGCAAGGAGCCTTACCCTCCCATGTAAATCGCTCCTCTCCCTTGCCACCATAGCCAGTAAGCAACGCCAAGACTTGCTTTTCCTCCTGAGGATTGGCTAAAGTGGCGCGGGAAAGGAGCAATTTCCACGGCAAGGTAAGACTCCTTGCAAAACTTAGAGATCCAACCCCCTGTAGGGACGTGACTGTCAAGCAGCAGCTTCCCCAGTAAGGTTATTTGGATCTGTGCCAGCAAAATTGCTAGCACAGATCCAAGCGGCCATGCCAGGGACAGGGGTTAGGATCCAGCCTAAGTGCCGGATGCCAGTCCCACCCCCCTCTCTGGGCCAGTCCACTCACAAACACGCTCTCCCCCCACCCTATTTGCCCTTGTTCCACCCTTCCCAACCCCTGCACCAGCCACCTCAGCTGGTGTAAACCTAACTTCCTGGGGCAGTGCAGAGGCTGGATCTGGCCTCCACAGGCCGGTGCACATCCTCACACTGGCCCAGCCAATTCCCAAGTCCACAAGTCACAAGAGACTTGTTCTGGCCTACAGAACTCTTAGAATTGGGCTCTGAACAAACTGCTGAATACTTGGTTTAATTCAACAGCTTGGACGATTTTTCCAGTTTGATGTTGCTTGCGAACTGGCCCCCTTGAATGACTCAGGGCCCAATCCTACCCAAATTTCCAGTGCTGACATAGCAGTGCCAATGGGGCATGTGCTGCACCCTACAGTTGGGGGGCAGTCACGGAGGCCTCCTCAAGGTAAGGGAATGTTTGTTCCCTTACCTTGGGAAAAGTGCCTGGCGGATCTCCTGCCATGACCCATCACCCTTCCCCTAACAACCATTTCAACCAGAACTTGATAAAATGGATGTCAGAAGATTGGGCAAAGGGAAGAGAACCAAAGTAAGAAGTAAGATGCCACTGCGTCATAAAGATTAACACCTGTGCCAGAAAACTCCATCAGCAATGCACATGAACTGTATATAGTGTTGTATAGTTATCTTAATCAAGATGTCCCCACATATCCCACTTAGCCCTTATGTCATGCATTTTTCCCAGTATCACCCATTGAAACCTCTTTTGACTGTAGGGTGTTTCCAAACCCTTTGTCTTGTTGTTGTTGTTCAGTCGCTAAGTCGTGTCTGACTCTTCGCGACCCCATGGACCACAGCACGCCAGGCCTCCCTGTCCTCCACTAGCTTCTGGAGTTCGCCCAATTTCATGTTCATTGCTTCGGTGACACTATCTAACCATCTCATCCTCTGCCGCCCCCTTCTCCTTTTGCCTTCAATCTTTCCCAGCATGAGGGTCTTTTCTAAAGAGTCCTCTCTTCTCATCAGGTGGCCAAAGTATTGGAGCTTCAGCTTCAGGATTTGTCCTTCCAGGGAGCAATCAGGCTTGACTTCCTGGAGGATTGACCAATTGGATCTCCTTGCAGTCCACGGGACTCTCAAGAGTCTTCTCCAACACCACAATTCAAAAGCATCTATTCTTCGGTGCTCTGCCTTTCTTATGGTCCAGCTCTCACATCCATACATTGCTACTGAGAAAACCATAGCTTTGACTATGCGAACCTTGGTTGGCAGGGTGATGTCTTGGGTTTTTATTACGTTGTCTACATTCGCCATAGCTTTCCTCCCAAGAAGTAAACGTCTTTTAATTTCATGGCTGCAGTCACCATCTGCGGTGATCTTGGAGCCCAGGAAAATGTCTACCTCTCACCTATTGTCTACCTCTCACCTATTGTCTTAAACTTCAGCTGTCTTATCCCAGTGATTAGCCTCTTTATCACCATGGTGCCAGACCGACATTCCATTAATTAACATAAATCTCCCCTTGCTCAACCTGGGTGGTGGTGGTGGTGGAGAGAGCAGCAACCAACCAACCAAAAGCCATAATGTCCCAACCAACCAACCGGGATCCCCAAAATCCCAGGTCCACCAATAATCCAGCCTGCAATAATCAAGTGTATGTTATTGGTTGTTTGTTTGTATCCCCATTTACATACTAAACTGTATAAATGTCCATTGCAACTGTGTATCATTACACAGGTCCATGTCTTTTTTTTCCTTCATGGTATGTCGCTTGCATCCTGTGTCATTTAATTGCAACAAAATTATTGTTCTTTGGAAACATCAAAGTCCAGCTGGCATTCTTTTTGTTGACTTCCAACTTTTGAGAAGGTTTGCTTTGGGAAGGGTTGGCTTAGGGAAGATTTGGCTTAATTTTCACAGGAGACAATGCACGCCAGGGAAAGAAACCTCAATCTGGCAGGTTTCTGTCTCTTTCCTTAAAGGGACAGAAGCATCAGGGGAATCTCTCTCTTTGTGGGGTGATTTCTACACAACAGCGGGACAGAAATTCTTCAAATAAAATAAAATAATAAAATATACAAATTCAAAGAAGAGATTTAACATCCAAAAACATACTGAAAAACCAGAGCAGGCAAATTATGGCAGCATTTCAACAAAAACCCATAACCAGTGCTAGGTAAAAACTCAAAACAAGCTAAAAAGTACAAATACACAATAAAAGAAACAAGACAAATGAAGGCAATTAGGGATATCACACCACTACCGAAAGCTAACATACATAAAAATATTTGCTTTCAGTGGCTCTATTGGGCATAAGGTAAAAAAAAATTCACATGCATACGTATTTAAGATGCTTCAGAAGGGCCCATAATATGACAACCTACCTCTGCAAAATAGTCGCTAATTTCAGGCCAACCTTTCAGCTTTTACCAAAACTCATTTACAGATTAAGTATCATCTCTGTCAAAGTTGGACGTGATTGATGATTCTCCCGAGAGCATAATAGATCCAGTTGTTGCAGCCTCAATTTGGAAGAAGAAAGTGCATTCCTTAATTTGCAGATATCTGGAGTGTGTACCGCATCTTTCTAGCTTTGAGTGATAAATGGTTCTCCTATGAACTTGGGGCACACAGTCATCTGAAATTGAATTAAGACTGTTTATGTCTCACTTTTACCCATTGTGAGAGTTGATGCTTCCTAGAATTTTTTTTTTTTCCAAAAACAGTGGACCAGTGCATGGGACGGGACCTCCTCCTCCTCTATCCCTGGGCGGTCCATTGGCTGGGTCCACAACTGTTTTGTTTTCCAGTTGATGTCCAACTATGTATGAATGATTTCCTCCAACAGTCTCAGTTCACTTCAGGCTACTTGATTCCTATAAAGGTTCATGGCAAATTAAAGTAAACTAGGGCAGTTCAGCCAAAATAATTTTACTGTTGATAATTGCACTACTCTGGCTCCTAGTTGTGGATTCCATGGAAAACTCTATTATATTGCCCAAATTGATAGCAGGTTGTTTATTTGTAAGGTTGTTTATTTAATTTGCAGGTTGTAACTTACAGCACAATCCTATGCATGTTTACCCAGAAATAAATCCTACTGTACTCAACAGAGCTTACTCCCAGGAAAGTGTGCATAGGATTGCAGCCTGAATTTGACTCTGCGGAAATCTTTGCACATCCATTTTTGAGGCTGTAATGCATCATGGATTTGGTGGTCTTAAAAATTTTTTCTTTCTGTCTCTGCTTAATGGTGCATACAATAAAAGCTAACAACATCAAACAGGACTCCAAACAGGAATAGAACATCAAAACCTAAAAGGTATTCTAGAAAGAAAACACACACCAGATAGATGAAAACAGCCACGGCATCAATACATTGCATTGCTCACCTCCCATAAACGCATAGTCATGCTTCAGATAATATGGCATTCCTGGGAATTCATCTATTGTTTACATCTTTTACTGTGCAGTGGTCATCCCACACAGGGGCTAAGAAACATTCACAGACAAATGCACACAGGGTCATAGAGTTGGAAGGGACCTGTAAGATAATTGAGTCCAACTCTTGCCCATGCAGGTTGTTCACAACTACATCTACTACTGTACATTCATCAAACAAGGTAAAAATACCCCTAAAAGAAATACCTAAATAGCCTATTGAGCATTCAATATGTTGGGGGTGGGAAGAGATGGGACAGAAGTCTCTTGAATGAATGAATTAATGAGGGCTCAATCCTAACCAATTTTCCAACACCAGGGTAAGAGCAATGCAGCTCTGAGGTAAGGGAACAAACATTCCCTTACCTTGAAGAGACCTCAGTGATTGCCCCCACCTGCAAGACTGCCCAACGGTGATCTTACCATTATAGTTAGGGGCAAATGCCCCCAGTGCCAAGCTGGTGGTGCGGGGGGGGGGGGGGAGCAGCCACGGGATGGCAAACCAATCCAGAGGTGAGCTGCTGGCGCAGAGTTTGGCTTGCCCTTGACTTCAAATGGCTCCAAAAAATGGAGCCTGGTGTGCATGGGGCACGGTGGGGGCAGCAAAGGGGGTGGCCTCTTTGGGCCTTTCCCTGGGCGGATCCTTGGCTGGGTCCGCAACTGGGATTGCCACTTTGGCACAGCTATGTCAGTGCTGAAAAGTTGGTTATGATGGCGCTCTGAATGAATGAATCCTTAAAAGCAGCCTGCTGCTATAAAGCAGCAAATGGGGACAGATGACCTGAAGCCTTCTTGCCTGCCTGCCTGCCTGAGCACCCCTTCCCTGTATTTACAGAGATCGCTCTTGGCAGCCTTCCTGCTCCACCCCTTCTGTTTACAATGAGCATGAGCAAGAGATACGAGATACAAGTATCTTGTCTTGTGTGCTCCCGGAGGCATCAGGTGGGTCCGCTGTGTGATACAGGAAGCTGGACTAGATGGGCCTTTGTCCTGATCCAGCAGGGGCTCTTCTTATGATGCTGGGCTCCCAGAATCCCTTGCACCTGTTCATTTCAAGCACAAGAGGTACAGAAGGAAGAGGCTACACAATATATGCTTTATAAGTAAAAGGAAGGAGAATGATATTGCAAATGTGATGCGCTGGTGTGTGCAGCCATGAGCAACAACCAGCCAGGTCTATATGCCAATGGACTGGAAATGCCTGTTGCCACCAGTAAATGGGCACAAGGGATTCAAGGGAGGTGGGAAAGGGGAAGAATCAATCAATCAATCAACCAACCAACCAACAGTATTTATACACCGCTTCTCAAGTTCACAAAGCAGTTAACAGGGTAATGCTAATGCTAATGCTAATGCTAATGCTAATGCTAATAATAATAATAATAATAATAATAAAGAAACTGAAAGAAACTGAAGGGAAAGTGGACTCTACAAATTGGTTGTGGCTACAAATGGGAACCATCAAAAAGGGAACTGAAGGATTAATATTTGCAGCACAAGAACAGGCACTGCAAACAAATGTTATGAAAGCAAAAATTCAGAAAGTCAGTAACAACAGCAAATGTCAACTTTGCAAAGAATTTGATGAAACTGTATGTTGAAACTGATGAAACAACTGGATGTTGTAAAATGGTGCAAACTGATTATTTAAAAAGGCATGACCGAGTGGCCATTCCATAAATTCACTGGAATTTATGTAGAAAATATAATTTTGGAGCATCAAAAAACTACTACAATCATCAAGTAGAAAAAATTGAAAATGCAGATGTAAAAATTTTATGGGATTTTAGAATTCAAACTGATCGGCATTTAGAACACAACACACCAGATATAACAGTGGTTGAAAAGAAAAAAGTATGGCTTATAGACATCACCATACCTGGTGATAGCCGAATTGAAGACAAAGAACTTGAAAAACTCACAAAATATAGGGATTTGACAATTGAAATTGGAAGATTATGGCAAAAACGATCCAAAGTAGTGCCAATTGTCATCAGGGCACTTGGATCTATTTCGAAAAATTTACAAAAACATATAGAAACTTTGAAGATCAATGATATAAGAACGCCTGACCTACAAAAAACTGCTTTGTTGGGAGCATCATATATCTTACCCAGATATTTGGACAATTCTTAGGCTCTTGGTTAAAGCTTGAATTGCCAACAAAAGACCAGTCTGTGATATTTGTGATATTTTTATCATTTTGACTGTGCATATGTTAATGAATAAGAATAAGAATAAGAATAAGAAGAAGAAGAAGAAGAAGAAGAAGAAGACAGAGGTTGGCTGTGTGCCCTCTGTCCCTCTGGTATATTGTCATAGTTTGTCCCCTGGTCAATTGTTTTTCCTACCCTCCAAACGGCCTGATATGGAGCATTGGGTCTAGCTTCATTCTTGTACACTCTCTGTGTTCCCATTGATGATTAATGTTATTGTTTTAATGTGCTTTACTTATTGTGGCTACATTGTATTTTGTTGTTCTTTGTAAGCCGCCGCGGGCATTTGGGAAAAGCGGGGTAGAAATTCTTCAAATAAATCAAATATAACAACAACAACAACAACAACAACAACAACAACAACAACAACAACAA
>JAJKFI010000024.1:7959515-7972127 GCA_029204185.1 Lerista edwardsae
TCTCTCTCTCTCTCTCTCTCTCTCTCTCTCTCTCTCTCTCTCTCTCTGCAGTTCATTGGTCCCTGGCATTTTCCCAAGCCAGTAGCATCCTTTGCCTTTGTTGTTGAGTTCCAAGGAGAAAGAAGAAATTGCTGTAATTTGAGCTGTGTGACTGGATGGGGAAGAGGAGGATGCAGCCGAGATGAGGTGGTAATTCGACCCGCCCCCATATTTATTCATCTGAAGGAAGCAGCTTTGAACAGCACTTTGGGCCTGGGAGCTTTCCAAAGTTCAAAGCAAAACCAAAGGAGAGCTGGTGTCACTCTGGGGCCTTAATCTAATCACAATGTCCCCTTTGATTTAAAAGTCCACTTGGGAGGTAGAGAATACCTCACTGGAGCCTCTCAAAGATGGTGGTTTAAGTTATTTCTGCTTGTACCCGCTTATCACTGCCTTACTTTTTTAAAAAATGGAACAGAATAATAATTGCTTGTTTCTTAGAACTGATTGGGCTTGTTGGAAAGAACAGGCTGCTGCAAACTACTGAATTGATGGAAGGGAAGAAAACAGACATTGGGCTTGTTTTGCTGAGGCATTGAGAATCTTTGCTTAAAACAGTGGTCCTCAAAGTTCTACTCAGAGGCTGCTGTAGGCGTCTGCAGGGGTGAGGATTGGAGGTAGGAAGGGTGCCCGATGGCATCGCGTGAAAACAGGAAGAGGACTCCGATGGAAAAACAAAGCTTTTTTACAAATTTGGGAGACCTGCAGGTGGGGCTGCGGGTCTCACAGACCCCAACAACAGCTTGCCCACAGTGCTGCGATTGTTGCCCTTGAAGAGGAATGGCCCACTTAGTGACTTCAATGGTGGTTCACTACCTACCACTTGAAGAATACTGGCTTTGGGCCAGTGGTGTCATTCAAATGATTTAGGAACAGGAACTCACTTTTGATTGGCACTTGTTGGGAACCCGGAACCAGCCACAGAGCCCATTAGGATCGGGAACGCCCGTTCTGGTCCGTTCCCCCTGAATGACATCACTGCTTTGGGCCCAATCCTATCCAATTTGCCAGCATTTGACATCTTTGCTGCCCTCCTTTTGACGTCTTTGCCATTTGACGTCTTTGCTGCCCTCCTTTCTGCATGGAGCTATGACGCGGCCATCTAGTGGGCATTTGGGCTGAATTTGCATGGATGCACTTTCATGTTTTATTTCTTCTGCTAAATATGTTAGAACAGTCACATGCAGCAAACCTATTCAGTAATGCTGCTGTTCATTACTAGTAACTCATGAGAAAAGACAGCGCAAAAAAATCACATACGATGTTTCCACGGCATGTCTCTCGTTTCTAATTCATCTGGCCTAGAACTGTTCAGGCTTTGGAGGAGATCATACAGGCTAACCATTCACACAGACCACTCTACTCCTGCAAAACTGAAATTGTTTCCCCAATTCTCTCACATTGCCTTATCACCCTGACATCATCTTGGCTTGCCTTTAAGAGCTTGTGCCAAAAGTGCTTTAGTGCCAAACACTAAAGTGCTTAACTTTGGCTAGGTCATGCTCTTCCATAGTAAGATGCTCCATCTCGCTGATTATTTTACTTGCTTTTTTTCCTCTACCTTCTCCTGCTTCATTATGGACTGTGGAACTCACTCCCACAGGAGGTTTGAATGGCCTAGATGTTGAACCCAATCCCATCCAACTTTGCAGCAAAGATGCAGCCTCAATGCAGCCCCTAAGTAAGGTAGTGAATGTTCCCTTACCTTATGGAGACCTGTGTAACTGCCTGTCCAAGCAGGATGCAGTGCATGCCACGTTGGCATGGCTACATCAGTGCTGGAAAGTTGGATAGGATAGGGCTGTAAATGCCAGGTAAAAACCCTCTGGCTGGCTTTTGGATTACATTGCTGCATCTTTACCAACTGTGATGTTTTGGTTTTGATTTTATTTTCAAACTAGCATTGTATTGAGTTTATGGATTCAATTGTATTTTTGATTTGAATGACTTTTGATTTGAATGACTTTGGCTAGCTTTGAATTGTACAGTTATATACAGGATATTGCTTTGTATCTGTTGTGAGCCATCCTGATGGTGTGATAAAAATTTCTTAGAATAATATAGAGTGCAATCCTAACCTGGAGTTAGGCCAACAAAATTTGGGCTGCCACAAGGGACACCGTAAAGTATGTTTGGACCACTCTCGGATTCAGAGAAGGCAGCACACAGGCATGCACCATCCTCCCTGACTCAAAGAGCTTTATGGTGGCCCTTGTGCCGGCCAAACTTTGCTGGCCTAACTCCAGGTTAGGACTGTGCCCATAAATAGACTTACCATAATTCTTAGAGATGAAACTGGGACCAATTGGAGTATCACCAGGAGGCGCTTGCTCGCTCTCTCTCTCTCTCTCTCTCTCTCTCTCGCTCTCTCTCTCTCTCTCTCTCTCTCTCTGTGTGTGTGTGTGTGTGTGTGTGTGTGTGTGTTGTTGGGGGGAACCTGCACTATACCCCTGTTAGGCAATTTGGAGCTAGTTTGTTGGGTATGTGTTTGCCCCCAGACCCCCATCCCTCTCTCTCTCTCTCTCTCTCTCTCTCTCTCTCTCTCTCTCTCTCTGTATCTCACACACACTCCACACAAGAAAAACATGCCACCACCCCTGAGAATCACTCAAAGTCTGAAAAACTGCAATGTGAGATATTTGAGAAGAGCAAGCTTACCCTTCCCACCAGCTAGGGAAAATGACAGAAATTCACTTGGTGGAACCCTGCAGGCTGCAGAGAAGCTGCAGAGACTACCAAGAGACTACAAAGCTGCAGTCCTGTTCACAGTAGAGTAAGTTCCATTGACTATAATGGGATTTACTTACTTTTGAGTAGACATGCATCAAATTGGGCCCCAGGTGAATTTATTTAGCAGGCAGTCTACAGAGGGGGGAGAAGGGGAATGCAACCCACCAAGTGAATAAGAGGGGCATAAGAAGGGGTTGTGACTTGGGGTATGTGCCACATTTGGGAAGGGAAGGGGCAGCGATGGGATCTGCAAATTGAGAAGGGGAATGCTGGGCTGGACTTAGGTGGGACTTACACATGATTGGCAGCCTGTCCGCAGTGTTCTGCTGCTGCCCTGGCCTCGGGGGTGTGTGTGTGTCTCCTGCTCGCCGCGGAGGATGGGGGGCGCACTGGGTGCCTGGGCGAGCAGCGGTGGGGCGTGCCAACTGGGGGCAGCCCCCCTGAGGTCAGGGCAGCTGCAGAACGCTGAGGACGGGCAGCCAATCATGCGGAAGCCCCGCGTAAGTCCCGCCCAGTGTTCCCCCAGGTCGTTTGTAGATCTGGTCGCGACTCACCAAGTGAGTCCTGACCCACAGTTTGAATAACACTGATCTAGTCCAACATTCCCCCCCCCAGTCTCACCAGAATCCATTCCCGATTCCATTCCTGAGATTAATGAATGCTTCCCCTCTCCATTCACGCACATTCCACATTTAGGAGCTGAAAGTAGCCCAGCTGAAAAGCCTCCACAGCTGCATGCTTACTTACTCCTTGGTTGACTCCTGATTTCCAAAAGCAAAGAAGCACACACTGTAGTGCTCTCTCAGCAATCTTTGGCTAGTCTCTTCGAGTCCACATGCAAAGCTTTAGTGTCCCTCCCACCTCTGCTTGGCAGTCCTCAGTATGTCTTCTTGATGAGCAACAAAAATGCAGACCAAACCGGGATAGACCTTCAAACCGGGCAGGACACTAGGACAACTTCCCTAAACCGGGATAATCCAGGTCAAAACGGGACGTCTGGTAAGCCTACCCATAAATAAGTATGCTTGTCCTTAGTTGGGGCAATTAGACATGTCCATACCATTCTATGTATGGAAACACAGCCTTCAAATGTTGAAGCCTTTATGGTGTGGAGAAAGTGGCCAGAAAGACATTTTTCTCATAATATGAGAACTGGAGATGATCCAGTAAAACTGACTGACAGTAGATGCAGGAAGACAAAAGAAAATAGTTTGTGCACATTCCATTAAAGGACTTCACTGACACCAGGATGTGGTGATGACCACCAGCTTAGGTACTTTCAGGGGGGAATTAGACAGATTCATGGAGATCTATAAATGGCTATTAGTCATGGTGGCTACATGGAGGCTCCAGATTTAGAGAATATACAGTATGCCACTGAATAACAGCTGCTGGGGAACAACTGCAGGTCAGAGCGATTACAGTCAGTCCTCTTTATATGAGAACTCACAATCTGCGAATTCACTTATCTGCAAGGGACAGAATTGCTACCTACCTCATTATCTGCACCTCATCCACTATGCAGAGACCTTCCGGAGGTGGCAGGGACCTTCAGAATGGTACCTGTGACCAGCGCTGAACCTTTTAAAACAGCTGGCAGAAGCATCTGCCAGCCATGTTTAAGGGGTCCATGCTGGTCACAGGTCCCTGCAGGTCTGAAGGTTCTGAAGGTCCCTGCAGCTTCTGGAAGGGCTCTGCAGCATTCAGAGATCTTTGGTACTTCCTGCTGCACTCTGCTGCCTTCCTAGGGGTCTCTGCTGGCTTCCTCTGATGACAGACAAGGTGCCCTTTGCACCTAACCCCATGAATCTCATAGGATCAATGGTTCGTTATCTGTGAGGATTTCCAGGAACCTTACCCTAGTGGATAATGAGGATTAGCATATCTTCAAGCCCAACCTGGGAGCTTCCTGAAGGCATCTGGCAGAATGTTGGACTAGATCAGTGTTATTCAAACTGTGGGTCAGGACTCACTTGGTAGGTCGCGACCAAATGTCAGGTGGGTCGCAGAAAGCTGGAAGCAGCCATTTTGGAAGCTGCAGACCTTATTCTTGCTGTATTCCTGTTGTGAGTGTTCACAGTTGAATTTTCAAGTGAGAGTTTTTTTTTTAAACAAAAATTGTTTTTTAGTTCACTGCTTTTACACCATATTTTGACCTAATCTTGCTTTCTGTCAGAGATGTTTCATGGTTGTGCAACTGCTGCAGTCCAAGAGTGCCAGTTTGCATCCCAGGAGTGTTGTTTTATTAAATTACAATGATGGCACTCCCTGCTTGATGATGTCATTTCCGGCTATGACATCACTTCCAGTTTAATGACACCACTTCCAGTGGATCCCAACACGAGTACCATTCTAAAAAGTGGGTCCCAATCTAAAAAGTTTGAGAACCAATGGACTAGATGGATCTTTGGCCTGATCCAGCTGGGCTTGTGTTCTGAGAATAATATAATGATGCTTGCTATGGATACTAGCATTTTTTATTTTCAGCTGTTGAAAACTTGATTAATGATTACTTGTGTTAGGAGAGCAAAACACCCATCTTTTGAATTGCTGGCCATTCAGATGCAGGGAAGTGGCAATGCAGGTGTCTAGTTCTCTTGTGTGCTCCCTGAGGCATCTGGTGGGCCACTGTGGGATACAGGAAGCTGGACTAAATGGGCCTTTGGTCTGATCCAGTGGGGCTGAGTACATTTCTGAAGAGGAGCATCTTTTTCTGGTGCCTGTTAAAGAGAAATGCTATGGAGAATCTTGACTAGCCACCAATGTGTTTACCTCAGAATTTACCTCAGAATGCCAGGTGCAAGGGAGTGGCAACAGGATGCAGACATCTTGTTGTCTCATGTTGCTCCCTGACGCATCTGGTGGGCCACTGTGAAATACAGGAAGCTGGACTAGATGGGCCTTTGGTCTAAAAAACTCACAGTACTGGAAGCAAAACTGACAGACATTCCACACTGGCAAATTCCCAGATGACTTAAAATAACACAAGTGATTTGGCTAGGACTGTATTCTGTGGTGTAGTTAGCATAATGATTCATCTGCCTCTGAAAACAGTGGCAAGCCAGGTTGCTCCTCTCACAGATTCTAAAACTGTGCCTGTAACATTGTCTTATTCTGTAAAATACGGCCAACTTTTTACAATAACTGTTACTGTTTATGGTAAACCAAAGGTCATTATGTAGAAATTTATAATTTGCACAATTGCTATTCATGGTAAACACAAGGAAGAAACATAAGCAATCGGAGCAGGCGCTCAAATCCCAGTGTGCATTGGTATCAGTGTATTTACAGAATAATTCCAGATTAGATGGTCCATTTTATAACCTCAAATGACTGTGTGATTTATTCACTAAACCTCTGGTTTCCGTTCACACAAGTTAAGTCTAGTAAATAAATGGAGTCGAGTTATCAAAGCAATGTGCAGGCCTCATCTGAAATAGCCTCACAAAATAGATCCATTTTCAAGGGTGTGAATTTGGCTTAATAATCCGAACAGCCTGACCCACAAAACTGTTTCAGTTTGTGGCTGTGTTTTTAAGCTTATATATCCCTGTTGACTTCAGTGACATGGGATCAGCTACAATCCAACCACAGCAGCTTCACCGGATTGTGGGTTGGGCTGGTAGTCACCACATCCAAAACTGTGGGTTGTATCATCTAAAAGGACTTAACAAAACTGTGATCAGCAATTTCAGCTCTTAAACATTCATTCTGAAATATTTCATGTGGGTGGCAGTTATGGTCAGCGGTCACAGAAAATTATAACTTTAACATTTTTTTTTACCAGCATAATATTTCAATCTAAATGGTTATTTTTACAAGAAAAAATATAGTTGGTTTTTTTTCTGGATAGATAGTATCCATTTTTTTTCTTTTAGAAATTGTGAGGATTTACCTAGCAAAGGGCTGTTCTCATTTTTACAGTGGTGAGTTTGGAATAAATAGTATTACATTTGCATATTCCATATAGAAGGGGGAATCTGACACATAGGAAAAAAAGGAAGATACAACATCTGATTTAACTTCTTGACTCTGTTGATTCAGCAACCAGGAAAAAGAAAGATGAGTTTTGCCTAAGGCAGTATTTCCTAATCTTCTTTCTGAATAGAAACTGGCTTCATTTACACTTTTACCCCTCAAAAAGTTTACTGTTTAAAGTGTGAAAGAAGATGAAATGCTTATCCTTTGAGGAGTCCACCAAATGTGTTTCAACATGAGTTGCTGTTCTTAGTTTGCCTCCTCATTGGGCGAGAGGCTATTCATGTAGAGAGGAAACAGTGAGGCTCCTCTAAGGGCAGTTAATTCTGCTACATGCCCAGATGAGAAGTGATCAGGTCCTTTTATTACACCTGATAAGAAGAGCCCTGTTGGATCAGGCCAAAGGCCCATCTAGTCCAGCTTCCTGTATCTCACAGTGGCCCCACCAGGTGCCCCAGGGAGGCATGAGACAACAAGATGCTTGGATCCTGTTGCCACTCCCTTGCACCCGGTACTCTGAAGTAGCCCACCACCTTTGTAAGGAGGTTGCACAATCCATCATGGCCTATAGCCCACGATGGACCTTTCCTCCAGAAATCCATCCAATCCCCTCTTTAAGGCATCTAGACCAGATGCCATCACCACCTCCTGTGGCAAAGAGTTCCACAGATTAACTACCCGCTGGGTCAAAAAGTACTTCCTTTTATCTGTTTTAACTCTCCCAACCCTCAGTTTTAGCGGATGCCCCCTGGTTCTGGTGTTTTGAGAGAGGAAAAGAACATCCCTCTATCGACTCTATTCCTTCCGTGCAGCTAATGCTTGGAGCTAGTCTTGGAGTATATGTCAAAGAATATGTGATCAGTGATGCCCTTGCTTATACCAGTTTCTTATCAAACTTCCAAGTCCAGAGCATGACAATATTAAGTAACAGGGCTTCTGAATAGAGACAGACAGTTCTGGAAACTTTGCAAGGGAGGAAAAAGTCATGGGGGCAAATGATGGCTGAAGAAAAGGACACCAATTCTAACAGTATCTGCTCTAAATACTCAGTCTCAAACTGGCTTTTAGCTTTCCAAATAAGATACCTAACCTGTGTTTGCCTGTAATGCGTTGTTAGCACTGTCATTAGATACCACCAAACTTGTTACATTCTGTTCAATGTGACTTAGGGGCAAATCTATGGAGGTTGGCGCTGGGGGACACTCCTCCAGGGGTGTGTCCCCCAGCAGGTGCCGCAACCCCCATGTGGAACCCTTCATAGCCATGTCAGTCACTTCTCAGACTCAGAGCAACCCGATGCAGCTACCACGCACCACTCACTCACCCCTCCGAAAAGGGGAAGGCAGGCACTTCGTACCTGCCGTGGCAGGTCGCTCTGGGAAATGACTTTTCAGAGCGACCCAAGCAGTGGTGTCATTCAAATGATTTAGGAACAGGAACTCACTTTTGATTGGCACTTGTTGGGAACCCGGAACCAGCCACGGAGCCCATTAGGATCTGGAACGCCCGTTCTGGTCTGTTCCCCCTGAATGACATCACTGCCTTCGCCCCCCTAGGAATCTGGAGTCGCTCCCTTTAACCCTCTGAGTGCCGGCCAACCAAGTAGAAAAGCTCTTTGCAGAGGAATTGGGAGGGGAGAGGAGGGAGAGTGAAGTGGGCGGAGTCAGCCCTAATTTTAACTAGTGGAATTGAGTTCCCCCGCGTTCCCCCTGCATGACATCACTGGACCCAAGGCAACTACAAAGTGCTGCTCACGCCTCCAAGAAAGGGGCAGGAGGTCCTTTGGAGAGCACTTGGTTGCTCTGATAAGAAGTTTCCATGGAAGCCAATTCCTGGAGCGACCCAGACCTCTGGGGCGGGGGCAGGCAGTCCTCCCTCTCCCAGCCCAGTGCCTGGGACATTTGCCCCCTTTGCCCCTCCAGGTCTGCCACTCATGTGACTATCAGTTTGCCAACAGCCCAATCCTATCCAATTCTACACACACTGATGCAGATGCACCAACAGGGCTTGCACTGCATCCTGCAGGGGAATTTCGTGCCACAAAGGCCTCCTCAACCTTTCTTCCTTTGCCCCAGGGCAAGTCTAGAAGCATGAAGCATTTCCAATGGGCCCAACTAAAACATCCCAAAGTAGAGGGCAAGCTTTGGAGTTCCTGAGAACCTCTCCTTCAAGCTGGATGTTCAGTAAAACAAGCCATAAAAAAGGCCGAACCCACAAAGAGCCTTGTGACACTTTAAAGACAGACAAATTTATTGCAGCACTAGCTTCTGAGGGCAAAAGCCCCAAGAGTTGCCACAAGCAGAGGCGGATCTAAGGGGGGGGGAAATCTGTAAGTTTTGCTAGAAGCCTTACCTTGCAGTGGAAAACACTCCTCTCCTGCACCGTTCTAGCCAATCTTCATAGGGAAAAGCAACATCTTGGCGTTGCTTACTGGCTACAGCAGCAAGGGAGAGGAAGGATTTACATGACAGGGTAAGGCTTCTTGCAAATCTTACAGATTTGCCCCCCCCTTAGATCCGCCTCTGGCCACAAGCTTCTTTGCTGTTTCCTTTGGTCTGCTGCCAGCTGGATCACAGGGTCCCTCACAAGGCAGAGAAAAGCAGTGAAGAACAACATGGCAGTCTTGACATTACTGACAGCCCAATCCTAACCTGCGCTGGAACAGCCAGGCTGGCACAGCTGGGCTGCATCCTAAGCACATTAGGAGGAGGAGGCAGCAGCTCAGCTTGGGGCAAGGGGATGTTTTCCCCTTGCCCTGAGGTAAGCCATAGCCATCCCTGTGGGGCTGCTCAGATTTGTGCCTGCAGATTTGCCAGGAGCAGGTCCATGTGGCCCGAGTGGCCCAAATCAGGGCTGCCCAGCCTGTGGACAGGAGTTTGTATGTGGCCCAATGGCCGTGTCCCATCTCCGCCCCATCATTGCCCCTAGCGTGCCCTGTTATGCCTCTGCCACACCCTTGGCGCAGTCCTGCGCTGGCCGAGTGGCACCGGCGCTCAACCGGCGCAGCTGTTGGGCGCAGTGGCGCCCGTACATCAGTGCCACTGCTTGCCCCGGTCCAGCAACCAATTCGGCTGTGCAGATGCGCCGTATGGCACATTCGCAACAGTGCTGGTCCAGCGGAAGAGCCCTGTGCCGGCGCAACACCAGTTTAGAACTGCACTCTGAAACTAGCAATGAATTTCAGGAGGTGGTGCCTCATATTGACTTTACAAGACCCCATCTTGCCCGTAGGAATGAAGCTGATTAGGTGGCAACATGATAGACTAATTTATTCCTTCCCAACCACAGAGACAGTTTACATTCTTTCCTGGATACACACCATCACAGAATCTGTAGGAAACTGTGGGCTTTCCCCTCCTTCATCATTATATTATCCTAAACCCAGCTGCTGGAGTTTGTCAGAGGTGGTGCTGATAATTATCACATCACTTCACCGTCTGGGAGTTTGGAAGTCTGATTTTTCCAAAACTGCATAATTCCTGTTGAGCGGAAGGCTCTTCCTTTCTTTATGGTCCCGAGATTGCCAAATGCTCTAGTCATCCTTTTGCACCCACACGTCTTCCCCTTGACTTCAAAGCACTTGCTTGCATGATGCCGGGCTTGTCCATGACAGTGAGATTTACGCAGTCTGACCCTCATTGTCCATTGACACAGGGTCGGTTCCTTCTGGAGACGAGGCAAAGCTGGCCATTAAAAGCCGCCGTGATTAATGGCCAGTTTCATCCCTTATTAATATTAAAAAAAACAAAAAAAACCATCGCATGGCCTGCAGATGTAATTCACAGGAAAGAGCTGTTAATTCATAAACTGCTCCAGGCAGCTTTTGATGATCATCACACAGTGAGAGACATCATCCTTCTCATGTGGTTACATGTCTGTCTGGAAATGGGGATGCGTTTACCAATCATATGGTTGTTCAAGAAGATAATTATCCCCCAGAGTTATCCCTTGTATGGAAAGGTGAGTCCAAGATTTACTGTAGCTCTTGCTCACTGTCAGGAACACGTTATAGAAACTGTGGTGCATGGAATGTCGTATGCAAATACAGAAGAGATGTTGCATTTGTCTCTTTTGTTGCAGGGATGGCCCCAGGAGTGGCAAGGCCCACTGTTGGGCATTCCCCCACCCTCCCTGCAGAGGTCGCCACTCAAAGGGTGCTTGTGGTGCCATGCACAAAGCATGGCACCTGAAAATAGTTGGTGGTGGCATGATAGTGTCACCACCCACTGATTTACAGGAGGCCCATTTTTGACAGTTCAGAGGCAGGGGTACATGGGAGGCCCAAGGTAAAGCTGCTCTGCTCGCCCCACTGACTTACAGCCAGTGATGTCATGTAGGGGGAACGCGGGGGAACTCAGTTCCACTTGTTAAAATTAGGGCTGACTCCACTCACTTCACTCCGCAGCGCTTCCCCCCTCCTCCCAATTCCTCTGCAAAGAGCTTTTCTTCTTGGTTGGCCGGCACTCAGAGGGTTAAAGGGAGCGACTCCGGATTCCTAGAGCGGCAAAGGGGGAAGGGCTGCAGTGGGGAAGTCCCGTCCTGCACAGCCCCCTTCCTCGTTCCCTCCAGCCACACACGTGGAGTCAGTAGCCGCTCTGGTGAGCCTGCAGCCCACTGGGGAGAAGGGGCGTCCTGGGGGTACGGTGGCGAATTGAGGGGGCCCCTGGAGGGGACGGAGGGGAACTGGGACTTTTTGAAGCTGCCCTCCTGACGTGCCAGACGTAAGCGGGCTTTGGTGTGGGGAAGCGCCCAAGTGTGCCGTCCGGAGTGGTGCTGCCCCTCAGCCCCTTCCACAGGTTCCTGCCTCATTCTGCTCAGCCAGCCTTGACTTCGAGACTGCTGCCCCTGTGCCAATTTTCAACTTCCCTGGCAATTTTGAATAACGCCATCTCGCCTAGCCGCGAAGACCAAGGAAAGGCTTTCGCCGCTGTCTCTCCAGTCCAGAGCGTTTCAGTGGTGCTCTGGGTGTGAGGCTTCTTTGGGAGACTGTCCCCATCACTATTGGAGCTGCAATTGGGGTGGGGGGAATTCTTCTGTAGGTGTCAGGCGCTGTACAGAACCGGCTGGCTTCACCCACTTGTCGCTGACGTCCAGAGCCCAGGTCTACCCATAGGAACCAGCCGCGGGTAGACCTGGGCTCGGCCAGCCTCCGGCTTATGACGTCACTTCCGGTGGGCGGGTCCTGACATGTGCCAATCAAAAGTGAGTTCCTGTTCTTAAATCATTTAGATGCCACCACTGCTTACAACCCATAGAGATCATGGCTGCAGCAGCAGGTGAAATGCTCACTGCATTGGTGCGAGCCCCCCTCTCCGGCAGGGCCTAATGTGATGACATTGGTCACATTGGCTTAAGGCCGGCCCTGTTTTGTTGGCAAGCTCTCTGCCTTTGACAGACATTTCAGGAATGGCTTGGGAGAGCAAAGTGCTTGTAAAAAGATTCAGGATGCAGTACTGTCCGGGCCTGTGTCCTTTCAGTCTGACATGATGCACCTTCCTGCCAGGGGGACAATGGTAGGGGCATAGGACAACCTCCCAACAGCCAAAGAGGTGCTGTGAGACCCATGGCAGGAACCAATGGGTGATCCTGGCCTGACTAGGGCTTCTGAGGGTGTGTGCGCCGGGGAGTACATTGTACCAAGACCCAGGAGCCAAACCCACATTTGGAGGGAGAAGAAAAGGGGCCCAAATGAAACTTTGTGTTCCCTGATAAAACTCCTCTCAATGAGCCTGACCTTCTTGTGAGGGACAAGTTCCCTCTTCCTGTCCCTCCCTTGGCAATTACATAAAACAGACCTGTCAATAATGTGCTGAGGAAGGATAGGATAGGATAGGATAGGATAGGATAGGATAGGATAGGATAGGA
>JAJKFI010000024.1:7979819-7997469 GCA_029204185.1 Lerista edwardsae
TGTGTGTGTGTGTGTGTGTGTGTGTGTGTGTGTGTGTGTGTGTGTGTTGGTATGACAGTGCTGGGAGAGGGGAGCATTTCTACTGCATCATTTCTATTTGAATCATTCCAGAAGTAACTGTTCCTGAAGTAATCATTCCTGAAGTAACTGTAATTTTTTCAGAGGGGCAAATGCAGTAGCAGCTTTGGGGAAGGCGGGGACGTTTATATTGGAAAAAGAGGAGAAAGGGTTAAACACTATGGTCCCAGTTTGCACATTCCCTGTGATGCTATTTTGAAAAGACAGCAGGTCTGATCACAGATCTCCAGCTTCTCATCTCTTTTGGCCCTGCCTGTGTGTCAGGAAATGTTTCCCTGCCCCCTGGTTTTCCCTTCCCTTCAAGTGTTCTTTTTTTCCAGTCAACATGATGTGCATCATGTTAATTGATGGTTTTGCAATACTGCAGGTTCCTGGCTCTGTGCTTTCTGTTTTACAGGTACACTTCAACATCTCCCAGTGCGATTGGGCAACAATGGGTAAATAGCAGGCTTTCCTTAGCAGAGGCGTTTCTACAGGGAGGGCAAAGCTCTAAGTTTTGCAAGAAGCCTTACCTTGCAGTGGAAATCACTCCTCTCCTGCACCGTTTTAGCCAATCCTCACAGGGAAAAGCAACATCTTGGCGTTACTTACTGGCTACAGCAGCAAGGGAGAGGAGGGATTTACATGACAGGGTAAGGCTTCTTACCCTTAGAGCTTTGCACTTAGAGCTTTGCCCTCCCTGTAGAAACGCCACTGTTCCTTAGTCTGTGTTCACAATGACACTTTGATAGAAAAAAAAATACACAACAATGCTCTCGATCTCTGGGATGCAGGGATGCAGTGGAATGGGAGATAGAGGTGGCCTGAGACAGAAAACCAAAATGGCACCAATTGTGGAAAATATAATAATAAGCTTAAATGACTGGCAATTTGATGTCATTTAATGGTACCCTGAAAGCTGCCTGAGGTGAGTCGTCTCAGCCTAAGAACATAAGAAGAGCCCCACTGGATCAGGCCAAAGGCCCATCTAGTCCAGCTTCCGGTATCTCCCAGTGGCCCACCAGATGCCTCAGGGAGCACACAAGACAACAAGATGCCTGCATCCTTTGCCACTCCCCAATGATCCTAAACTGGAGTTAGGCCGGCGTAAACTAAGCCAGCAAAAATTGGCCAGCACAAGGGCCACCATAAAGTGTGTTTGGACTACTCTCGGAGTCAGGGAGGATGGCTCATGTCTGTGTGCTGGCCGCTCTGACTCCGAGAGAGGTCCAAACGTATTTTATGGTGGCCCTTGTGCTGGCCAAATTTTGCTGGCTTAGTTTATGCTGGTCTAACTCAGTTTAGGATTGCACCCTAAGATACAATATCAAGCCCCTGGTAGCCAGTGGCCCAGAAATGCACCACAGAGTCTTGGCTTTCGCACTGCTGCAAAGGGACTTGTGCTGCTAGCCTATGAGTTCCAGCGGTGCAAGGCCCAGATTGGATTGGGCCCTGAATGTCAGAGCTTTTAACCGCAACATTGATCTCAGATTTCCAAAATCTCATGAATGTGGCCAGGGCACACACAGAAACTCATTCCAGCTGTGGTAAAGACTGTTTCTTCCGGAGGGCAGAAAACACAGTGCTGAAAGTCAGTGATGTGGAATCTCCTTGTAATGAGAAGGCCGTCCTGAGTACTAGGAATATGAATACTTAGAATGTCTATATGTTTTTGAGCTTTCAGAACACTTTGCATTAATGATCTTATGGTTATCCTTACAAGAATCCTGTAAGAGAACTGAAATCATCCCCAGACATATGCTGGGGAACTGGTGCTGAGAAGGAAGCTTAAGACCATCCACTGAATTCATAGGAGAGGCATGGCTGAAACTGGGGAAATCCTACCTGTAGGCAAGTCTCCTAACTATCACACTGCACCAATTCTGTGCTTTGCTACATTGCATGGCTCTGATTGGACCATTCAGCTGAGGGTTAACAACTTGTCCCAAGGACTCCCAGGTGAGTGTTGTGGCTACCAGGGATTTGATACTGTGTCCCAGTGCTCCCCCCTCCCCGTTTTTAGATACAGATAGATTAGCTCTTATCTGGACATCCAAAATCCGGACTATTCCAAAATCCAAACATTTTTGTCCAATACTTTTTTTCCTTAACTTTCTGTAGTGTAAACACATGCATTCCCATGTACAGGCTGTGAGTTCTGTTCTCTGCTCTGTGGTGTGTGCCATTGTTGAAAAATAACAAAGAGGCCAGCAGACGCCCAAATGGGCCACTGAGAAAGAGGATGCATTTCTCATTATAAAGGTAAAGGTTTTCCCACGACCGAATGGTCTAGTCGTGACCGACTGTTGGGGGTGGTGCTCATCTCCGTTTCTAAGCCAAAGTGCTGGCGTTTGTCCAAGAATAAGCTTCTGTGGTCATGTGGCCAGCATGACTATACGCTGTAGCGCACGGAACGCCGTTACCTTCCCACCAAAGTGGTCCCTATTTATCTACTCGCATTTTTAGGTGCTTTCAAACTGCTAGGTTGATAGGAGCTGGGACAAACAACAGGAGCTCACTCTGTTGCGTGGTCTTGAACTGCCAACCTTCCGGTCAGCAAGTTCAGCAACAGCGGTTTAACCTGCAGCACCACCACGTCCCTCTCTCATTATATTTCTGCAATTATTCCAAAATCCAGACAAATCCAAAATCCAGACACCTTCCCATCCCAAGCAATCTGGATAAGGGATATTCAACCTGTTTATGAAGGGAGAAAGCTCTTCTTAGTGAGGGTTTTCTGACAAGCATTTGGTTTACCCATCATCCACCACAAACTGTGAAAAATAAAAAGTGAAGAAAATGAAGGTGAACGTGGATTGAACTGGAAATCCACCAGGAGTTGAGTGCAAAACGGGAAATCGCTAGCTAGCAAGATGAATCGCTTTGGATTAAAATGGTCTCGCAATTCTACATTTTAGTTTGACCAAGACCAGGGATACTGAACACATGGGAAATTCATGTTTCTGATCCGCGTGGGATTAAGAGGGACTGGAAGAGCTGTGAGAAAGCCTGTTCCCAGGAGATTTCTCTCCCAGATAGCTGGGCCAGAGGCTGCTTTTACTTTGTGGACTTACAAGGCACCTCTTAGAACCCTTTGATGTAACCCCTTTGCTTCCTGTCATATAAACACCCCCTTCTCTACATTGTATCTATGCAAATCACACTTATTTGGTCAACATAAACTCACCTAACCCTATCCTTTGAACTGCTAACACCTGGGAGAACAGATCCTTGTAGGCCTGAAAGCTGGGGAATTAGTGTCTGTTTGTCTGGAAGATACTCTATTATCTACTTCTTAACGGGCTCTCAAGACAAGGTATTAACTTAAACAATGGTGTTGCAGTTCTTTGAAGGTAGCCCAAGTCAGGAAGAAGAGTCACAGTTCAAAATCTATCAGTGGCTACTCGTATTTGTGTGTGCAATTTGCAGGTGTGTCTGTGTCTGTGTGTCCAGAAGCTGGGGGTGATCCTGCACACATTTGTCACAGTTCTCAAGCCAATGATTTAAGGATGGCATTTCCAGCTTTCACAAGCAAGAACAGCAAAGCGGACACTTTTGTGTTTGTGGATTCAGAGCAGGCTCTTAATGGTACCTGAAGGTAATTACTGTTTGTTTTTGCTGTGTGCTGTCTTCTCAAATAAAGGAGGGAAGAGGAAAGCCAGGATAAACAAACTTCATGGAGACCAAGACAGCTTCAAAAGCCAAACTGCGCCCCCCCCCAGAGTCCAAACACGACTTGTCTTCTCACATCATCTTCTCTTCACAGCCTGCCTACTTAGATTATTTCTTGGTGTTCTTTCTCCTTCTTCTTGTTTGGACAAGATGATTCCATGTTGCACACTCAGGGCGCATTCCTAACCTGCAGTTAGGCCAGCAAAGTTTGGGCGGCACAAGGGCCACCGTAAAGCGCATTTGGACCACTCTCGGAGTCAGGGAGGATGGGGCACGTCTGGGTGCTGGCCTCTCTGACTCTGAGTGGTCCAAACATACTTTGTGGTGTCCCTTGTGCCAGCCAAACGCTGCTGGCCTAACTGTGCCACCCTAACTCCAGGTTAGGATTGCGCCCTCACTCATGTTGTGTGCTGGAGGAGACGTGTGAGCTCTCTTGTCTGCTCAGCATGCAGCGCAAGACTGCAATCTTGTGAACCACCACATTGACCATTCTGCTCTCTTTACATGGGCCAAGCAGAAGGGGAGAAATGTAAGGCCCAGCTCACTCAGTTCAGGCTTTTGGGATGATGCACCCAGCTCAGACAAGAAGTTTCTGGGTGTAGTGGGGGAGAAGACTTGTATCACTCCTCTGCCTTGGTGGAGTGACAACTGCCTTGGAGCAAGCTGAAAACTGAGCAATTATTATGTATTCAGCACCGTCAATGTACATGGAGCTGTATGTAAAAAGGATGGTGCCTGCCCCAAGTGGCTTACAATTGAGAAACTTCAGGATAGCAGAGTACTCCTGAAAATGCCTATGAAGTTTACATCTTGGAAGGTAGCAGGACAGCTGAAAGCCAGTATGGTGTGGTGTAGTGGTCTTCAAACTTTCTCATGCTGTGACTCCCAATAAATAAATAAATAAATAAATAAATAAATAAATAAATAAATAAATAAATAAATGAAGTATGAGACTGGAGACCCCCTACCTGCCCCATCCCAGGACTTGATCTGCCCCCATGGCCACCCACCCTCTGCCCCATTTCCCCTACCTCTTACATTTTCACAAGGCAGGGATGGCTTTATGAGCTGCAGGGTGAGACAGCAAGAATAGACTGTGCAGGATTATGTAGAGAACTAAGTTTTGAAAAGGCACCGCTATTATTGTCTTGGATCCAAGCCCTCTCTTGCACATGCTTCAGAAGGTTGCCGTGAACCCCCACATGAGGCTTCGTGACCCTTTTGGGGTCCCAACCCACAGGTTGAAGAACACTGGTGTAGTGGACTGAGTGAGTTTGAACAAGGAAGACACCAGGTTGATTTCCTTCCCCCCCAGACCTGAAGTACTCTGAGTGAACTTGCGCTAGTCTCTGTTGCAGAGGAATGTTGTGAGGATAAAAGTCGTCTGGAAAACAACCCACTAGAGTAGCTAAAGAGGGTCAGGGCACTACCTTTTGCATAGCGCCTCAATGCACCATGCATGATGCAGCCCCTCTCCTTCAGAGCCATTCCAGGCGGCTAAAGCAAAATGTAGGAGAAGCCGCCCAAAATGCTCCAGCCACCCAAAATGGCTCCAAAGAGGAAGGGGAAGATCTGCTTGCCCAGTGTGCTTTGCACTAAGTGCAAAACATAGTGCTGTGACTTCCTCTAACTATGCTACAGAAACAATGCATACTGCCTGAAGTTCCTTGGAAGAAGAATGGGATCAAATATGTTAACAGGAATAATGAACCTGGGCCTGTTCAATTCTGCCCATTTGTATACCCCGGAATGTCGCCAGTGCTACATAGCTTGATTCTGTCCCTAAGACTGGCCCCAACTATATCTAGAGCAGTGGTTCTCAAACTTTTTAGACTAGGACCCACTTTTTGGTATGGCACTTGTGTCAGGACCCACCAGAAGTGATGTCATTAACCTGGAAGTGACGTTGTGGTAGGAAGTGACATCATCAAGCAGGAAGTGCAGTCATTGTAACAAAATAAAATGCAAATTGGCTTTCTTGGACTGCAGCAGCAACTATACAACCATGAAACACCCCTGACAGAAAGCAAGACGAAATACGATGTAAAAGCACTGAACTAAAAACAAACTGTTTAAAAAGCCCTCACTTGCGAATTCAAACTGTTCGCACTCACAAAAGCCATTTGGCAAGAGTAAGGTCTGCAGCTTCCAAGATGGCTGCTCCCTGCTTTCCGCAACTCACTTGACATCAGGCTGTGACCCACCAAGTGGGTCCCGACCCACAGTTTGAATGACACTGATGTAGAGGAAAGCTTAACCATTCTCTGGGGTGGATTGCCTTGTGAAGGCTGTCTTTTACCTCCCCTGTGCAACTTCCTCACCTGCAAGGTGCCCCTTTCACGTCAGTGGAGGGAGCGACTGACGCACCCCACGTGCGGTCCTGCCCAGTAATGGCATCTAAATGATTTAGCAACAGGTACTGACCAGAAGTGATGTCATTAACCTGGAAGTGGTGTTGTGGCAGGAAGTGACATCATCAAGCAGGAAGTGCTGTCATTATATATAAAAAGAAGAGCGTGGGTTTGTGTGTATGTGTGTATGTGTGTATGTATGTTTCGCATAGGCTCCGCAACGCCTGGAGCGATCGGCACGAAACTTGGCAAGTATACACCTTGCGGCCTGGTGTCCGTTGGAGGCCGTTGGAGGCCGGGTTCAGCCCCCCTCGACGTGCGGGGTGAGAAGGGGTGTGAAACAAAACGTCTGCCATGCCCCGCTGTGACGCCTGGACTGATTGGTGCCAAACTTGGCATGCGGAAGCCTAGAGGCCTGGCAACAAACACTGCGGGGGTCGGGGGCCCCTAGTACCCCGGGGGCAGGGGTGCACAGGGGGCCCCACGTGAAGACGGCCGAAAACGGCCGAAATCGGCATCAAGTCCATAGTTTCCGGGGTCACAGAGACAACCGGCAACACTCCCGATGCTGGTGGAGTCCGGTTTCAGGGGCCCCTCGGCACAGGGGGCCAGAAGGGGTGCGAAACAAAACTTCCACCATGCCGTGCTGGAATGCCTGGACCGATAAACATGAAACTTGGCACGCTTACACTTTGCGGCCTGGTGACAAACACTGTGGGGGTCAGACCCCCTAGCGCCCCTGGGGGTGGGGGTATGTGGGGGTCCCCACGTGACAATGGTCGAAAACGGCCTAAATCGGCGTCGAAGCCACAGTTTCCGGGGTCGCTGGTGCGAGCGGCGATGCTCCCGACACTGTCGGAGTCTGGGTTTGCCCCCCCTCAGTGAGGGGGGCAAGAAGGGGTGTAAAACAAAATGTCTGCCATGCCCTGCTGGAACGTCTGGAGCGACGCACACCAAACTTGGCACGCGCGTGCCTTGTGGCCTGGCGACAAACACTGCGGGGGTCAGGGCCCCCCAGCGCCGCCAGGGGTAGGGGTGTGCAGGGGGCCCCACATGAAGATAGCCGAAAACGGCTGAAATTGGCATTGAGTCCGTAGTTTCCGGGGTCGCCGAGACGAGCAGCGACGCTCCCGACACGGTGGGAGTCGGCCCCCCCCTTGGTGTAGGAGGCAAGAAGGGGTGCGAAACAAGACGCCCGCCATGCCCCACTGCGATGCCTGGAGCGATTGGAGCCAGACTCGGCATGCGCATGCCTTGCGGCCTGGTGACAAACTGCGGGGGTCAGCCCCCCTAGCACCCCCGGGGGTGGGAGTGTGTGGGGGGGCCCCGTGTGAGAACAGTCGAAAAAGGACGAAATTGGCGTCGGATCCGTAGTTTCCGGGGTCGCCGAGGTGAGTGGCGATGCTCCTGATGCGGTTGGAGTCTGGGTTCGGCCCCCGTCAGCATGGGGGGCGAGAAGGGGTGCAAAACTCATAAACTCTGGAAGATCATTTTGTTACCCGGGCAACGCCAGGTAACAAAAAGCTAGTAACACAATAAAATGACACTCCTGAATTGGCACTTGTGTCGGGGACCACCCACCGGAAGTGAGGTCATAGCCAGAACCCAGGAACCGCCCCCAGGAACCGCTGCGCCTCCTCGGGAGGGAGCCTCAGGCAGCCTACCTGCTCACGCTGCTGCTTCCGTCGGTCTCCCTCGCTCCGCTGCCTGCCTGCCTGCCTGCCTGCCTGCCTGGCTCTGAGAATGTGCAGGCAACTCAAACGTGCAGGCAATTCAAACATTGCAGGGGGCAGAGCGGAGCGCCAACGGAGTTGACGAGTGGGCGGGCGAATGGGCAGGGCCAGCCCTAATCCTAGGAACGGTTACTCGCGTACCCCCGCGTACCCGCTACATGACATGTCTGGACCTGCCCCTTTCATTGATGTGGATGGTGAAGTGCACAGGGCATCAGACAGAGCCCTGGATTTGCTTTGTTTGTTTTTCTGGCCTCATTTCTGAGACACCAGCAATCCTCCTGACGCCCTGCTCCTCAGACTCTCCCTCCTCGCTTTCCCCCTTTCACACTGTCATTGCTTTGAGCAGAGTTTGCCGCCGTTTGCGCCTTAAAAGCTGCTGCTGGGCTCTCTTGTCTTTGTCACTTTAGGCATTTGGCCAATCGAATACAGACTAAACAGAGGATATTAATTTTTGCTTTCGCATGCAAGTGACTTGCACAAAACCAGCGGTGCAAGAGTGCTTGATTCCAAAATCTGCACAAAAATAAAAACAAAGGAGTGGCGCAATCCCTCGACTTCAAACACCCAGGCAGGGAATTCGTGACCATCAGAAAACAAGCGTTTAAGAAGCACAATTTTGAGAATGACGGCGATAGGAAGAATAATCTGAGAGGTTCTATACAATGGACGGCTGAATTGGTGGGATGTTGTAGAGATTCAAGAGAATATTTCCTTTATGTAAAGTGCATTTCTATGTTTCACCTTAAAAGAAACCCTACCTGATTTACAGCCCAATCGTATTCATTTCGTCCACGTTCCTGTCAATATACTGACACCAAAATGGCAATCGCTCCATCCTATGTTGTGGGTGATGGTGGTGAGTTACAGAGGCTTAAGAACATAAGAACATAAGAAGAGCCCTGCTGGATCAGGCCAAAGGCCCATCTAGTCCAGCTTCCTGTATCTCACAGTGGCCCACCAGGTGCCCCAGGGAGGCATGAGACAACAAGATGCTTGCATCCTGTTGCCACTCCCTTGCACCCGGTACTCTGAAGTAGTCTACTTCTAATGTAAGGAGGTTGCACAATCCATCATTGCCTATAGCCCATGATGGACTTTTCTTCCAGAAATCCGTCCAATCCCCTCTTAAAGGCATCTAGACCAGATGCCATCACCACCTCCTGTGGCAAGGAGTTCCACAGATTAACTACCCGCTGGGTAAAAAAGTACTTCCTTTTATCTGTTTTAGCTCTCCCAACCCTCAGTTTTAGCGGATGCCCCCTGGTTCTGGTGTTTTGAGAGAAGGAAAAGAACATCCCTCTATCGACTCTATCCCTTCCATGCATAATTTTGTATGTCTCAATCATGTCCCCCCTCAGGCGCCTGCTTCCAGCAGGTTAAGGGGTGGATGTTCCTTTACCTGGAGGAAAGCCTCCATGGTGTAGAGGGTCTACTGGACCTGCAACAGCTAAGTAGCTGTAGCAAGACTGCTTTGAGCCATGCTGCAGGATTGTGTCCAGGTAGGGGGTTAGGATATTGACAGCACCGATGCCAGGCCAGTTTTATCCATTAGGTTGAGTAGGCTGAAGCCTAGGGGCTCCGCAGGGGCTAGGCAGGGCTGGCCTTAAGCCCATGTGACCAATGCCGTGCTTTGGGGGCCCCCGCACCAGTGCAGTGAGCATATTGCTTCCTGCTGCAGTCAATTCTTTTAGGACTGTAGGTCAGTGGAGCCAGCAGAGCAGCTTTACCTTGGGACCTCTCAGCTGCCCCAGCTTCTGCAGTGCCCAAAATGGGCCTCAAGGAAGCAACTGGCAGTGACGTCATCCTGTCCCCACCAACTATTTCCAGGTGCCACACTTTGTGTGTGGCACCACAAGTGCTCTTCTTGGTGAGTGGGGGGCCCTGTGGGGAGTGTGGGGGGCCCCCAGAGGAATGCCCCACATTGGACCCCGCCACTCCTAGAGCTGGCCCTGGGGCTAAGGCCCTCAAGGGTCAGTGTCAGCCTAATGCACAGGTCTCCAGCTCCAGCCTTTGGGGACTCCCCATCCAGTACACTAGGCCTGCCCTCCAGCCGGCAAGTGGTTGGCAAGAGTAGGCTGGGGGTTGGCTGCAAAGATGGGCGCAATCAGTGATGTCATCTGGTAATGAAGAACGGGAACGCTGGGCGGGACTTACGTGTGATTGGCAGCCCGTCCGTTCTGTTCCACGGCTGCCCTGGTCTCGGGGGGGGCTGTCCCCCGGTTGGCGCGCTCCACCGCTGCTCGCCCAGCCACCCGGCACGCCCCCCACCTGTCCCCCCCGGCAAGCAGGCGCCCCCCTGAGGCCAGGGCAGCCGCGGAACGGAACGGACGGGCAGCCAATCATGCGTACGTCCCGCCCAGCATTCCGGTTCTTCATTACCACATAACATCACTGGGCGCAATCCTAACCTGGATTTAGGCCAGCACAATTAGGCCAGCGAAGTTTGGCCGGCACAAGGGCTACCATAACTCTTAGAGTCAGGGAGGATGGCGCACGTCTGTGTGCTGGCCTCTCTGACTCCGAGAGTGGTCCAAACATACTTTACAGTGGCACAGCCAAACTTTGCTGGCCTAACTGTGCTGGCCTAACTCCAGGTTAGGATTGTGCCCGATGTCTCTCTGTGTGTGTTTTATAACAAGGCGATACAGTAGATAGATGAGGAAAAGTGATGAGCATTGACTGAGCTGCGAAGGCCTTATTTGGACAACCATGCCCGTCCATCAGGGGTTTCCATTTAGTGTGGCACTAGCTTTCCTGAAGAGTTTCAGAAGGGGCCCAAAATACCTGAAAGCCTAGGGGCCCAGCATTGGTTAATATGGCCCTGGCCAGTGCTGCCAGTCCCACCCTTCCCAGGATTCCATCTGCCTTCCCCTGTCTCCTCCCAGCCCACCCATAAGTACTACTACTACTACTACTACTACTACTACTAGTAGTAGTAGTAGTAGTAGTAGTAGTAGTAGTAGTAATGCAGTCAGTCCTTGGCATCCGTGAACTTCGTTCCCCTGAATATTCTTATCTGCGGGAACAACAGTATGACTTACTTCACGCCATTCCCTGTCCTCACTATCTGCGACATCCAGGACCATTCTAAACCCACTGCAGCCATTTTGAAGATATTGTGATCATCTCCTGTGGCTAGGGGTCAACTTTTTGAAGATGCTGCTAGCCATGTTGAAGGTACTATATACATATTCTGATCATTTACTGAGGCTGGGCAATTTGATTCTCTCCATTGATCCCATAGGAGAGTTAGGACAGATAAAATAAAACGCTTTTTTACCCAATGGGTACTTAAATCTGTGGAACTCCTTGCCACAAGAGGTGGTGGCGGCATCTGACCTGAATGCCTTCAAAAGGGGAATGGTCAGATTCCTGGAAGGAATATCCAGCACAGTTACAAGCCATGATGAGTATGTGCAACCTCCTGGTTATAAAGGTAGGGTACCTCAGAATGCCAGGTGCAAGGGAGTGGCAGCAGGATGCAGGTATCGAATTGTCTCTTGTGCTCCCTGAGGCACCTGGAGGGCCACCGTGAGATACAGGAAGCTGGACTAGATGGGCCTTTGGCCGGATCAGCAGGGTTGTTCTTATTGGAATTATTTCTTATTGGTGATGGGGGAAAGCAGAGTAACGCTAGCAGCGGATTCCCCCTTTTGTCTCACCCACGGGAACCTCCCTCACCCCAGGCTGACTGCTAATAACAAAAGACACAGGCAGAGGCTTGGTAATGATGCAAAAAGAATAGTTTACTCACAGTGTTCCATTGGTTGCATATCTACAGCGTCTGATTAGGATTAGAGGTACATCTAATACTTACAGAGGCAATGCCCTAACAGCTGCATCGCCATGCGTGGAAGTGTGCTCAAGATGGCGGAGGGCAGAGAGCCCCTGGTATGCACATCTTATCACCTTGATGGTCAGGACACAAAAGAGACAGAGTTCAGGGTGCAAAGGAAGGAAGTTAAGGTCAAGGCCACACCCTCTGCAGGTATCACAGAGAGGGACAGGTAGAGGGGTCGGTTTGAGTTGGAGTTGGGACAACTCTGTCTGCTGTCTAGAGGGGGAACTCTAATGTCCAAGAGGGAAAAGTCTGATGTCCTGTTACAGGACATCAGACTTTTCCCTCTTGGACATTAGAGTGCTCCCTCTAGACAGCAGACAGAGTTGTCCCAACTCCAACAGTTCTTACGTTCTTACAGAGCAGGAGAAGGCTCCGACTGTGTCCGGGGCGAGGCAGGGCGGGGACTAAAGGTGTCACTGTGCCCTCTGTGCTGTCTTGCCACGCCCCCTGCTTCTGGAATTGCTCCATTTTGGAGCAATACAGAGGCGAGGGCAGATGGGAGGGCCCAGCTCCATGCCAGTTTTCTCTGCCAGCATGCCCAGCTCCCTCTGTATTCTTACGACCCCTGCTTTAAATGATGAGGTTTAATATTCTTACTGCTGAACTGGCAAGTACAGTCATCTGATGTCTTCTGCTTGCCTATCCTTTCTGGATAAGAAACTCCTGGCACAAATAGGCTGTGCACATGCATACATGCGTGCGTGCGTGCGTGCGTGCGTGCGTGTGCATGTGCGTGTGTGTGCATGTGCGTGCGCGCGCGCGCGCGCGCGCGCGCGTGTGTGTGTGTTTTGCAACCCAACATGTTGAATTTGGACCCTAACATCTGAACAGTATTCTAAGGAGAACTATCCTGCCATCACTAACCAGGGAAAATGTAATACAAGACAGAGAAACAATTGGGGAGGGGGGTGGCTATGCGCACACCACATTAAGGTGAAGGAAAAAACCTAGCACTGTTTTACAACTTGAGCAATATTCCGGGAAGTGAATCCACTGGGGCATAAGTCAATCCAGACTGTGAAGTGAGAGAAGGGGGAAAAAAATAACGAGAACGTTCCATGGGCTTTAAAGATCTTGGAATTTTAATACAGTCTAATTTGACTGGCGGTGCTGTGGTAAAGGCAGGTTTTGGCACAGGGCGCAATGGAGCGCATGGTCGCCGGCACCAGTCCCTGAGAGTACTTCCTCCCACAGTTTTCTGAAAAACCGCACCTTCAGTTTTTAAAGACACACGAACCCTTCAACAATCTGGCAACATAAGGACAGGGGAAAAGAAGCTGGGAGAAATTAACCCCCCTTCTTCGGTTTACTGCTGTTTATCTTTCGTGGCTTCCTGCAAAGAATCCTGGGAACTGTGGTTTAGAAAAAGGTGCTGTGAATTTTCTGGGGAAGAGGAAATAATCAGTTTAGTTCTGTGGATTAAATATGAGGTCCCAACTCCATGGTAGAGTCCATGGTTTGCCTGCGTTCAGTGCCTGCTAGCATCGCATTTCTGAAACTGTGGAAAAGCATGGTCGCTCAGTGTTGACACTTGTAAGTTTGACAGGCAGCGTTAGGATTGTGCTATTGATGTGTTTTTTGCATTTGTACAAAATCACAAAATGGACCCCACTTGGCTAGTAATCAAAGACTTATGCATACCTCACTGCCTTGACAGCAGTGAACAGTTCCCTCCCCCCCCAGTTGACTTTCAAGCAGATAAGGGAATTTTGACTTTTCAAGCCCCTGCCTTTTATTTTCAACCTAGCACTGATTCAAGTCTAAAAGCGAAAGTCCATCCCTGGCCAATGTGGCTAGATTAAATCCAATACTGCATTCTGCCCTTACAGGGCCGTCATGCATTTATTTTCTTTATTTTCAAATAATTGACCCCTAACTTCAAGGCAGCTACAATGCAGAACATTTGCGATGGTGGCACAGGGACTTGGGGAGGGAGGCGGAACGGGGTGGGAGGAGTTGGGGAATGGGCGGGCCCATGAGTGGCCCAGCCCAGGGAGGGTGTGGAGACAGACTCTGGCCTTTGGGCTCCATCCTAACTGCTGTCCCCGCCCTGCGTGGCCCTGATTCAGCTGCTCAGAGTTGTGCTGCTGATGTCGATGGCACAGCTCCAAATGGTCCCATCTGGGTTACTACACACAGGGCCGGCCTCAAGCCAATGTGACCAATGTCATCATATTGGGCCCTGCACTTTGGGGGGGGCCCTCACCAGTGTAGTGAGCAGATTGCCCGATGCTGCAAATGGGATCTCTATGGGCTGTAGACCAGTGGGGAGAGCAGAACAGCTTTCCCTGGGGCCCTCCCACCTGCCCCTGCCTCCGAATGGCTCAAAATGGGCCTCTTGGAAGCAGTTGTCGGTGATGTCATCATGTCAACACCAACTATTTCCAGGTGCCATGCGCAGTACCATAAGTGTATTTCTTGGTGTGTGGGGGCCCTGCAGGGAGGGTGAGGGGCCCCACGGGAATGCCCCGCATTGGGCCCCGCTGCTCCTAGAGCCGGCCCTGACTGCACATTACAGTTTTCCCCTTTCCCTGGGTAGTGTGGCATCACATCCAAACCCCAGAATGAACATGGGGCAGGCAACTTGGCCTGCCTATTCCAGCCCAGGGTTTGGATTGCACCCTTCGAACGCAATCCTAACCTGGAATTAGGCTGGCACAGTTAGGCCAGCAAAGTTTGACCGGCACAAGGGCCACCGTTAAGAGCATTTGAACCACTCTCGGAGTCAGGGAGGATGGCGCATGACTGTGTGCTGTCCTCTCTGACTCCGAGAGTGGTCCAAACATACTTTACGATGGCTACTTGTGCCAACCAAACTTTGCTGGCCTAACTCTGTTGGCCTAACTCCAGGTTAGGATTGCACCCTTAGTATGACAGAAATGGCCCGAACACTAATTCCCTTGTGAGGTATTCGTTTTCCTTTCAGGTTTAAACCATTTCCACCTCCTTTAAATCCATAATCATATCTTCACCCTGAGCTGTTTGCCTCTTTGAGCTGCCTATCTATGAGCATGATTATGATATGAGTTTAATTCAATACTTTGTAAGCCGCAGCAAGGACCAATGGGGTCAAAAAATAGGCAAAATATTTTGCAATACATAAAATTGTGCATATACTATAGTGCATATACTACATTGTGCATATACTATAGTGCATGTCAGGCTTTGAAATGTAGACCATGGGCTTCAACTTGATGCTGTAATCCTGCATAAATCTACACTAAGCAATGATTTTAAGGTTTAAGGGAATTATGTTTTAGCAAAATGTGTAATTGTTCTGTTATTGTATTGAATTTCAAATCCAGATTGTGTCCCGGGGTAAGTGCATGGAGTGTTTATTCAAAGGCCATGCTGTTTTCATGAAAATGGGATGCCTGGACAACTTCAGCACACTACAGTTGCTTTCACATCTGGCTGATATCTAGCAAGGCAAAGAGGGTGCTCAGTTCAACCAGTTGCCAATTTGGGCAAAGGAAGGTGATAAAAGGCTAAGTTTACACTTGTTCAGTACGTGCTTCTGTGTGAAGTGGTGCAACTATATGGGGTCAATCTGGTAGACTTATAATTAGGTCTGTCATTTGATTAAAGAAAACTTTGCTGATTAATCATTTGACTTGCAGTTAATTAAACCATCAAATCTACCTCTGCTATTCTAAAACCTTTGTTTTACCTTTGGTTTACCTTTGGCATATCTTTGGTTTTAAATGATGCACACATGTGTCACAGCAGGCATAATCGTAGAAGGTATATATTATCTAGTCTCTCTTACACAGGAGGGCATGCTTCTTTTAGAGTGCAGTCCTAACAGGCATAAGTCAAGCCAGCCAAGTTTGGCTGGCACAAAGGCCACCATAAAGCATGTTTGAACCAGTCTCAGAGCACAATCCTAAACTGGAGTTAGGCCGGCATAAGCTAAGCCAGCAAAGTTTGGCCAGCACAAGGGCTACCATAAAGTGTTTTTGGACTACTCTAGGAGTCAGGGAGGATGGCTCACCTCTGTGTGGAGATCATAAATCTGCACTGCTAGTTTTTGCCAAAAACCAGAAATTCAGGGTTTCACCTTCTGGAAGGCCTTCTGAAGCCCCCTTTTAAAAAGTATGATAATAATTTTTGGCCGGTTCCAAGTGACTGTGCAAATTGCAATATAGCCATATACGTGCGTGCAGTGTAGAAGCATCGGTTTGCCTCTGTGGTTTCTGGTAGCATCTGGGAGGTGTTCTGATGCATGCCCATAGAGTGGGCTGAGGGCTTCCCTGGCCCTCAGAACAGACATAACCATGTGTCATAGTCATGAACTGGAACTAACTTCTGGTCGCATTCTAAAAGCCTTATGAGGTGCACGAAGGCCTGTGGAGAGGGCCTCAGAAAACCTCCCACACACAACCATAAGGGTCTTCCAGTCATGTCTTAGAACGCAACCCTAACCTGGAGTTAGGCAAGTACAGTTAGGCCAGCAAAGTGTGACCGCCACAAAGGACCCCGCAAAGTATGCATTGACCACTCCGGGAAACAGAGAGGCCAGCACACAGACCTGCGCCATCCTTCCTGACTCTGAGTGTGGTCCAAACGCGCTGTATGATGTCCCTTGTGCCGGCCAAACTTTGCTGGCCTAACTGTGCCGGCCTAACTCCAGGTTAGGATTGCGTTCTCAGAGGCCCTCTGAGGTGCAGGCTTGCCATCTGCAGATGACGGATTTCACAAATGCCAAGTCTGTGGACAGCGATGGCCCGCTGCATGAGCAAGTTCTTTTTTTTCAATGGGAACGGGGACAGCATTGAACCATGTTTCCCTTCCTCACAACTGCTGCACGGTGAACAGTCCAAGAACTCTTCAGTCACCCAATTTTGTAAACTGGCTCTGAAGTGCCTGAGTTTGGATTAGTAGAACTGAAACCTCTATTGCTGACTTTTCTGACTTGGGAAAGAAGAGTGCCTTGTAATCAGCCTGTCAACATTTTATCCTGTCATAAAATGTAAACAGTACGTTCCATTATTTATGGACAAGCCCTACAAAGCAATTATTACCTCACATACGCTCACATCTGCTTCCTATCATTGCCTCTCCCTCTCACCCACGTTGGACAGGTCTGTTTCTTCCTGCCTGTAGGTCCAGACCCTGGTCTTCCTCTGTCTTCATCTCCTTATGTTTTAGAACTTACGCAAGCATCTATGGTTATCTAAGCACTTATTCGCAAAGTGTTATTATCTAAGCCTATTGATAATGTATATTAGGGCACAATCCTAACCTGGAGTTAGGCTGGCAGAAGTCACTTGTGCCGGCCCAAGAGTGTTGCAAACGCACTGTAAAGCAGTGGTGTCATGCAGGGGGAACGCGGGGGAATTCAGTTCCACTAGTTAAAATTAGGGCTGACTTCGCCCACTTCACTCTCCCTCCTCCCCCCTCCTGATTCCTCTGGTTGGCCGGCACTCAGAGGGTTAAAGGGAGTGACTCTGGATTCCTAGGGGGGTGAAGGGGCAAGGGCTGCAGTGGGGAAGTCCTACTGACACATGCCAATCAAAAGTGAGTTCCTGTTCTTAAATCATTTAGATGACACCACTGCTGTAAAGTGTGTTTTGACCACTCCTGGCGTCAGGAAGGCCGTCGCATGTCCGTGTGCCAGCCCCCCCTGACTCCAAGAATGGTGCAAACGCACTTTACTGCGGGTTTGCAACATTCCTGGACCAGCACAAGTGACTCCAGGTTAGGATTGCGCCCTTAGTTTTATACTAGTTTTTCGTGACTTCCTCCCAGAGAACCTGGGGAATTGTTGTTTGGTGAAGGTGCTAAGGAATTCTGCTCCCGTCTGCCACAAAAGGCTATAACTTCCAGGATTCCATGGGATGAAGAAATGATTGTGAACGAGCGAGCGCAATCCTAACCTGTGCTGGAGCCTCCACGGGGCAAAGGGACATTTATCTAGGGTGATCGCCAGCCACCTCCAATTATTATTATTATTATTATTATTATTATTATTATTATTATTATTATTATTA
>JAJKFI010000024.1:7997479-8030635 GCA_029204185.1 Lerista edwardsae
TATTATTATTATTATTATTATTATTATTATTATTATTATTATTATTAAGATTTTTAGCCCGCCTTTATGCCCGAAGGCACCCAAGGCAGCATTACAGAAAATATAAAATTTAACATTAAAAACAATATAAAAACAATATAAAAACAATATAGTAAAAACAAAATTAAAAAAAACAATAGAATTTAAAAACAAGCCCTGTGGATCATAGGATCCACAGTGGATCCTATGTGGCTGCTCAGATCTGCGCCTTCTGTTTAACAGTTGCATCCAGGCTCCACTCCACCCCACTAGGCCGCTCTGCCCATCAGAACGCCCTCCCCATTCCACTCTCCCACCTGCCTTTTCCCCACCCAGAATAGCTTCTGCGTCAGCAGGACTCGGCCAGTGCAGGAGTGGTGAACTTGGTGCTGGCTCCAGCACTGCAGTGTCACCGCAATGTCTGCGTCAGCACTGTGCACCTTGCGCTGGTGCAAAAGTGCTTTACGGCATGTTCAGGGCAGCACTCGGCCGGCACTGGCCAAAGGAGAGATTAGGACGGCGGCCTGTTTTTCAGACCAATTCTACATCAGCCCCCACATGCAGCGATGGGATCTACAAATGACCTGGGGGAACGCTGGCTGGGACTTCCGCGGGGCTTCCGCGTGATTGGCTGCTCATCCGCAGCGTTCTGCAGCTGTCCTGGCCTTGGGGAGGGGCTGCCCCCGGTTTGCGCGCCCCACCGCTGCTCGCTCAGGCACCCGACGCGACCCTCACCCGTCCTCTGCAGTGAGCAGGAGCCCCCCCCCCGAGGCCAGGGCAGGTGCGGATCGCCGCGGACGGGCTGCCAATCACCCGGATGTCCCACCTACGTCCCGCCCAGTGTTCCCCCAGGTCATTTGTAGATCCCATCGCTGCCTACACGGCAATGCAGCAGTGCCAGCGCAGCTTCCGCTACATCCTGCAGGGATTTTCAGATGCTGGAAGTCTCCCTGGGGTAAGAGGACAACGCCTCTCCTCAGGGTAAGAGAACCATTGTCCCTTTGCCCTGGGATGAGCCAGGTGCAAGGGCACAAATGCAGACTCTTGGATGCAACACAGGCCCACCTGCCTGCCTGCTCCAGCGCAGCGCAGGATAGTGCTGTGAATGCTGGGAAGTCAGTTCAAATCTCTGTATCCGGACCCCCGGGAGGCAGAGGCCACCCCAGCAGGGCTTCAGCCTGCAGAAGTCAGGCAGGCCCAGAGGTAAGTAAGGTGAGGCCGGGGGGTTTAAAGGCAGTGGCTCCACCTTTCCCTCAGCTGGAGCCAGAGGCGGAGCGTGGGTGTAGCCCGGGGTGGTGGGAGCCATGGGCACAGGCAGTGGCGGGGCGCCATTGCGCGGAGTAAACCGCACGCTGACCTGCGCTGTTTGGCCTAGCCCACCCACCCTCCCTGGTGTCCTTTTTGCTCCAAAATGGAGCTATTCCAGGCACAGGGAGGCGTGACGGGGTGACACACGGGGGCGGGGTGACGTGCAGGGGGCGTGGCTTCATCGCCCTGCCATGAGTGCACTCGGTGCTCGGTTCGTCTCTGGCTGGAGCCACCGGGGCAGCTGTGGCTTGTTTCCCACTCTCCTGCCTCATGAGTAGTCCCTCTCCTGGCTGGGACTACTCAAGGCTCGGGGACTTGCCCTGCCCCTTGAGAAGACCCTGCTTGGTGCTGGTTGGCCCACAGCCAGAGCCAGACATGTGCCTGATGCCAGCCCCAAGGGCAGGGCCCTCCCAGCCTCGTGCAGCTGGACCCCTTTGCCCATGAGAGTGGGAGCCTCCCTTCGGAGTCTCCAGAGGCTGCACCAGGCTGCAAGGCCTTGGCACGGGGTGCAGCTGGGGTCCCCTTGGGCCCCCGGCAAACGGGCGCACCCACCAGTGGGCTGTGGGACTCCTGATCCCCAGGCAAGGCGAGGTCTCGGAGGGGACCCCGACACTCTGCATATATTCGGAAACTCAGTGGGCGGTCTCGGACAAGACTCTTACAGCCTAGCCGCCCCAATCAGCATTGTTAAAAGACTATAATACTTCTCCAAGCTCTTCATGAAAAAAAGATAAGATACAGATGTAACAAATGAATTCCCACTACAAGTTCTCCTCTGTTTTTGCTGCTCCACACACTTTCTGAATGGCAACCTTTCTCTAGGGAAGGGCAACCTGCCAAAGTTCTGTCCTTCCCCACGGCAAATCAAGAGCTATCACCAGCGGGTAACAACTTGCAGGCACAACTCACTGAAGGGAAAATGTTCCTGACAGCAACAAGGAAGCTTGCATTATCCATCTCTCATATCCATGAAAAAAAAGCTCAAATCAAGTATGCCACAGAGCCGGGTTACTGATCAAAGCAAATTCATTCCAGACCAAAACCGAAAAAAGAGGCTCAATTATTTCCTAGTAGGGCTTAATGGACTGCAATTGAGGAGAAGCATTTTTTATGAATTAAGGGGCTGAGTTATGGTGATCAATGCGATGCCAATCAAAGAACCCTTCTTTACCTACAGGTGATGAGGGTTGCCAGCCAGGGTGCAGCTGAAACCACATAAAATGAGCGTGGCTCTAGTTAGCAGTTGGAAGGCTGCCATCCACATCAGTCATGTTCCATATGAGCACAGCAGATGTGTGCATGGAACCTCGGACTGTATACAGTATACAGTATCACTGTGACTAACACAGACCCATCTTTCTAAGGGTACAATGGGATAGAAGTATTTTTGCTGGGCAAAGTCAACAGTCAACGGTCAATGTTGGAAAGAGGAACTACAAACAGATTTGGAAATATCTTGACCAGGTTTTGGGGTGGTTCTAGAATATAGTATGTTGGAATTTTGTGTTGGAATCTGTGATCTGCAGATCACTCAGAGCGCAATCCTAACCTGGAGTTAGGCCAGCAAAGTTTGGTCAGCACAAGGCCACCTTAAAGCGCGTTTGGACCACTTTCGGGGTCAGAGAGGCAGCACACAGACGTGCGCCATCCTCCTGACTCCGGGAGTGGTCCAAACATACTTTACAGTGCCCCTTGTGCCAGCCAAACTGTGCTGGCCAATGGTGCTGGCCTAACTCCAGGTTAGGATTGGGCTCTCAGTTGTATAGTTCTCCTTGAATATGCAGGTTATCCCCCCCCCAGTGCCTGTTTGGACTATGAACCATCCCAGATTCCCAGGCTTCCTTAAAAACATGGGGGGGGGGGAATCATGTTTCAACCAAGCCAAAAAGCCAAATGTATAGGCAGCATTCTCCAGATGAGAGTTTACTAAAACTAAGGCAATCTCATTAGCCCAGTGGTTCCCAACCTTTTTTGCACTGGGTTCCCCTTTTTAAGTATGGCAGCAGGTCGTCGGGACCCCCCAAAGACCAAGGGCCGGAAGTGATGTCGTTAAGCAGGAAGTGATTGTTGTTTAATAAATCATACTTTTTGAAAGTCAAAAAAACTCCACATCCTTTTTAGAGTATTCTGAATGCATTGTCTCTAAGTGATGTTTGAGTTTTGAGTTCCCGGATTGATTCAGCACTGAGAACAACATTGCACAGAACACATTGTGGCTTCTCTATGCCGTTGCTGACCAAAGTGGTAAAGCCACGTTTTAGATAGTCTTCAAAGTATTTACATTCCTTTTCCCCAGGTGCTGAGACTCACCTAGCCATGCACATGGAAAGCCTAACATGCCTGACTTCATCACACACATGACCCAGATGACACATGACACATCACACACATGACACAGAGACCCAGACTTCATCACACACATACGCACATAAGATGAGCCCATAGCAAGGCTAATTTCCCTTGCAGCCGCAAGCTCTGAGGAAGTGGCAATTTAATGGCTAAGCCATTTTAATTAGAATTAAAATGCACTAGCCAAAGATTGCCTACTCCTGATCTAGGACATCAACGAGACAGCTAAAACAGCAATGGCAAACAGGAAGAGAATCTGGGTTTAAGAGACTGAGGGTGTTGCTTCCTCCACTTGTGGCCAACCATACTCCAGAGTAACTTGCTCCAGTAGTAACAAAGGAACAATTACTCAGCAGCAAACTGCATAGTTTAACTTAGCTCTGTTCAGCAAGAGAACATAGATTATTGATCATGGTGGTGACAGCGGTTTCCTGGTTGGACCTCAAAGCAGGCACAAAGCACAATTAGTGGCGCTTTGTTTTGAAATTTTAGCTTTGCTTTCCAACTGCAATGGGGAAAGCGTTTAAACGTATTCCTAGAAAAACAGTTGGCAAACAGCAAAATTGTGTGCATGAACCATTTAGTGCTCCTGTTACATATTAATTCACGAATCTTTTCTTTTGAATAATCCCATTTTTTTAAAAAAACTAGTTGTTCCATAGTTTTTCATAGACACTTTCCATAAAAAATAAAAGCAAGGGAGGAAGTTGGGGAGTATCCTTAAAATGAATAATTCATCGAGACCAATGTCTGTGTTTTCTTGGCACTTTCCACTAAAGGCAGCTGGCCTGTAATGGCATTTTAATGATGTCATAATACGGTGCTCCTTTTAGGTGTGTCAAGTAGTAATACTTCATCACATTTGTGTTTTTGGCAGGCAAAGAACTAGCACAGCCTCGTGCTTTTTGATTTTTTAAAGGATTTACCTCCAAGTATATTTTCAAGCTCTAGATTACCAAAATTTCCCAGAGACCACAAAAACCGACCAGAAATTTTTTTTTTCAGCAGTGATGCATTATCTTACTTACAGTTCTTCTAGTTTTATGCAATTTAGGCAGACTGACTAAGATAGTTTAGATTTGAGAGAGAGAGATTTATTTAGAGCACAATCCTAACCTGCGCTGGAATAGTGAAACCAGTGCGTCTGTGCTATATCCGGAGCAACTTTGATGTGCTGGAGAGCATTTCTGAGGCAAGGTCACATTTGCGCCCTTGCCCCGGGGAGGCTCCAGCTTCCCCTATGCTTTCCTCAGATCTGCGCCCACCCATCCCTGCCCAGTTCCTCCCTCTAGTCTGCCCTCCCAGAACTGCCCTTGCGCCAGCGCTACGTGCCCTTGGGCCAATGCTACTGCTAGCATTGGCCCACTTGCATTGACATGAGGGTACCAGTCAGGACCCCCACATTGGCGCTAGTGACGTTGGGTTGACGCTAGCACGTAGCATCGGCCCATGGTGCTCCCTTGGATTGCGCCTCAGTCACTGTACTTTTAATGCAGAATTACTTCAAGGAGCTCAGGGCTGAAAGTATGGTCTCTTCTCCATTTTAGCTGCAAGGCAAGCCCATAATGTGTTGAGACTGGTCCAAGCTCACCTGGTCCAAGTCATGGTGTGACTATCCATCACACCATTCTGTCTCTACAATAGCTTGTGTGTGTATGAATACTACTATTACTACTACTACTACTACTACTAGTAGTAGTAGTAGTAGTAGAAGTAGTAGTAGTAGTAGTATGTTAATTTGCATATCTTACCCATTTTCCACCAATATGCGCTGGAGATTGCATTCCTACCAACATTTCTCTAAAGCATCATCTGTAGAAAATTAATGCATGAAGTCCCATGTAGAGAACAGAAACTACTAGGACTAAACAAGATTTCCAGCACCCATGTAGGACAAATAAATGTTCAGCACCTTGGCTAACTTTGCCAATGCATTCCCAACTTTGTGCTGGCTTGTGACTTAATACACTTAAAAGTTGTCTTATGCTTCTCCCAGTAGTTCATATTATAAGTTTTTATGGACTACAGTCTACTTCATCAGATGCATCGAAATGGCAACCATAATGAGGTGGTCGATAGTATGTCAATGTCTTTGAGTGGATCAAGAAAAGGCTGATGATTAATCCACTAAAAAAACTCCGAATCGTTTGACATCCCAGTAGTTTCAAATCTGGAAAAAACCCTTAGGATGTACTAAAACAGAGAGGAAGCAGTTTACATCCTGCCACTTGGTACAGAAAGGGAAAGAAGGAGGCTGTTTAAAATGTATATGAAGCTAGAAGGTCACTACAGGTTACCCTCCAGGAACACTGACAGAACCGTGTGGCAAACTTAATGCCTGCCTTGAAACAGTTCCACTAATATAGGTTTCCTAGTGCTGTATAAAACCAAGTGGGTTGGCCGGTGTCTCATGTCTACTGAAATGTGTTTTCAATTTAGCTTTTTCTCTCTCTCTCTTTTTTGCCTTCCAAATCCAGCCACTCATATCCAAAGGAGACAAAACTCTGTTCTCACAAAATGTCCCTCTCTAGCTTTGTGGGTAATGAAATGCAGACTAACTTGTTGTCCATCAAAGCAAAGCCATATGATTTCCCAAAAACCTCTGAGTAGCGGCAAGGGACTAAAGGACTGGAGACCGCCTGGAAAAGCAAAAGCAAACTTCAGAATTGGTGAAGCCGGCCCGAGGAGGGAGGCCCGAGACACCAGAGTTCTCGAGGTTCTCGAGCCTTGATTGGAGCAGGAATTGGCTGTAATGCATTGTTGGGTGAAGGTCTAAGGCCTGGAATGAAAATGTCATCCTGATAAGAGAAACCGCTAAAATGAGCAAGTAAACAGTTTTATGAAAAGTCATTTGCTCGACCTTTTAAAGGACGGTTAAATATTTTATATTCTGCCTTGTCTTTTGGTATTTTGTGTGTGTGTGTGTGTGTGTGTGTGTGTGTGTGTGTGTGTGTGTGTGTGTGTGTGTACAACATAGTCAAAAAATATTCTAAACACTATTTAGAGGACAATGGAATTATTTAGGACAATGGAACTATTTAGAGGACCTGGAATTAGGCTGGCACCAGAGGCGGATCTAAGGGGGCGGCAAATCTGTAGGTTTTGCAAGAAGCCTTACCTTGCAGTGGAAATCACTCCCCTCCTGCACCGTTTTAGTCAATCCTCACAGGGAACAGCAATGTCTTGGCGTTGCTTACTGGCTAGAGCAGCAAGGGAGAGGAGGGATTTACATGACAGGGTAAGGCTTCTTGCAACACTTACAGATTTGCCCCCCCCTTAGATCCGCCTCTGGCTGGCACAGTTAGGCCAGCAAAGTTTGGCTGATGCAAAGGATACTGTTTAGTATGTTTGGATCACCCTTGGATGTATGGATGTTGCACTACCCATCATGGCCTGTAGCCTGCGATGGACTTTTCCTCCAGAAATCTGTCCAATCCCCTTTGAAAGGCACCTAGGCCAGATGCCATCCCCACCTCCTGTGGCAAGGAGTTCCACAGATTAATTACCTGCTGGGTAAAAAGGAAGTATTTCCTTTTATCTGTTTTCACTCTCTCAGCACTCAATTTCAGTGGATGTCCCCTGGTTCTAGTATTGTGAGAGAGGGAAAAGAATCCTCTTTCGGGTTCGGGGCCACTGGGAGGTGTGTTGGAGGAGGGCGGGGTGAATATCTGTGGCAGCGGCACTACCATGCATCCTGCCTGGCCTCGACATACCACCTTAGGTCCGAAGAGCTGGCGCAAATCCAAGTAGACAGATTGGGGACCATGTGTTTACTTACCTCTCCGTGGCATCACGGTCTTCGGTTAGCCTATAGGATGCAGGGAAGGCAGCAGCATCGCTGGTGCATCCCATGGCCCAGCTGATAGACTTGGGACTACAGTCATATATTGCAGAATATAACTTGAAGGGAGACTACTGCCGCCACCGCCCAGCTTCTGCAAGGGTGAAAAGGCTGGTTTTGCTCTGGGTCCCTGAAGACTCTGATGTTAATTCGAGTCCTTGAGGCTCCATTGGGCAAGGCTGCTAAAAGAAAGAATGAAAGGAAAAAAGGACCGTATCTTGTGCAGCGCATCTGTTCACGGAGGCACCTTACAGGAAGCAGGCAGGACTTATCCAGCGTTGTGACTCCTGACCTGCTCTCAAACACCAGCTTGAACCCCTGTGTGTCAGATCCAGAGAGCGGCATACATGCCCCTGTTGATCCATCTGCATTGTATTAGGCCCTCATTTATTGCTACATGTGGCTTTCAAAGCGGGTTCATTAGAGAGATACAAGCCATTGCACAACGGAGGGACTGTTTTTCTTCCCACCACTCTCGCTTTCCCCCTTTCTTCTCAAGTTTCCCTTCCCCTCCGTGTGATGGCAGGGATATTGGAGGCTGGAGGGACAATATTTTCAATCCAACGCCAGTTAATCTGTTCTGGACAATTAATGTGGGTGGCAAACCATACCTGACTCGACATTTTTAGGGGGAGGGCTGCCTAGACTATGAGAAGTGGTTAATTATCTTCTACAGCCTGTCTGTTAGTTAATGGGCTATGCGACTGTTACACGTCAGTCTGGAAACTCTGGATTTTGCCTAAAAGAAACAAAGAAATAGTTATGCCTTTGTATAAATGGGGGGATATATTTCTTTACAGGGAAGGAATAATGTTGATCATCCAGACAGGGGCACTTAATATTCTGGTAATCTGCCAGAGCAGTGGTTCTCAAACGTTTTAGACTGGGACCCACTTTTTAGAATGGCTCGCATGTCGGGACCCACCAGAAGTGACATCATTAACCTGGAAGTGATGTCATAGCCAGAAGTGACATCATCAAGCATCAGGAACTGCCTGCTTAATGTGACATAATAACATTGTGACAGCATTATTGTGACACAATCAAATGACACTCCTGAATGCAAACTGGCATTCTTGGACTGCAGCACGAAACTGAAAACAATTTAAATAAAAATCACTTGAAAATTCAATACTCACAAAAGGAATAAAGGAAGATGGTTCAGCTTCCAAGATGGCTGCTCCCAGCTTTGCACGACCCACCTGACATCAGGGCATGATCCACTAAATGGGTCCCGACCCACAGTTTGAGAAACACTGTGCCAAACCGTATGTAGTTGCCTGATCTTCTGTAGTTGCCGAAGATTTGGTCGAGAGGGTTAATGCCTCCGTTTGCCTGAAGATAAGAGCTGAAGAGCTGAAGGTCGCCAGTTCGGGACAGCCGGAAGTCTCTGTGAGCGGCAGACCTCGTTAATTGCGACTGATTAACAGCTGAGCTGTCTCCGGCTGCCTTGTGAGAGGGGGAGTTGTGCCGAAGTCAGCTGCTTCTCTGGTGAGAGCAGAGAAGCCGCTTATCAGCCAGCAAGAAGACAAACGGGTGGCCAGAAAGAAGGACTAAATCCAGAAAGATACACCTGTATGTGTGTAGTTCTTGGAAGACAGAACGTTTCTGTCCAAGGAAACCCCAACACAGCCCATCATCCACAGAGCAGCGCCCTGACGTTGGTGCATGATCAGCCTGATGTTGGCATGACATCTGTGCATCAGCAATGTTGTCAGTGTGATGTACAAAGAGCCAATCACAGCATCCATTGACCCCAAGACTGTCAGCAAAAGTACTGCCAGGGTGAATGGAATGGAGGGGGGCGGAAACCAGTGCAACAGGAGTACACACACACACACACACACACACACGACACAAGGATGCCACACCACCTCCTACCCCATGCAGGAGCTAAACTGACCTCTTCAAAGAAGAAGCAAAAGCAAATAACAGCAAGGAACCCTTGCACTAAGGTTTCAAGTCCACTCATACCATCCACACAAATGCACACATCCAAGGAGTAACCTTTTGATCATAGCCTAGGAAGAGCGGGAAGGTAGCTCCTTTGGAAAAGGACACATAAGTCTGTCTATAGTGAGAGTTCCAAGTCCTTGTGGGAGTATTCACCTGCTCGAAGGACACTCTTTGCCATAGTAATCAGGAAAATTCACAGGGGGAATCCTCAACCACATACAGGCTAAGCAAAGTTTGGTAGCTCATTGCCCAAAGATGCAGGCTGGGAAACAGGTGAGACAGGTTCAGGCCCAACCAAGCGATTTGTGGTAGCTAGCAAGGCACTCACCTTTTGCCTAACTGGCCAGAAAAACCCATTGCAAGGGCTAAAGAAGAGACGAAGGTTGTTCTAGAACGCACACCAGCAGTGCCACACAGCTTCTGGCCATATCCAGAATAACGTATGCAACATTGCAAACCAGCAGAAATTAGCACCAATCACAACATTCAGGGCACCATCCTAACCTGGAATTAGGCTGGCACAGTTAGGCCATCAAAGTTTGACCGGCACAAGGGACAATGTAAAGAAGGTTTGGACCCCTCTCAAAGTCAGAGCGGTCAGCACGCGGACATGCGCAGTAGTGCTATCCAGCTGGTACGCTGGGCGGGACTTACATTTGATCGGCAATCCTCCCGTTGCGTCACGCCACGTTCCGCCGCTTTCCCGCACGTCCCAGCAGGTGGGAATGTGGCGGAACGCGGCGTACGCAACGGGCGGACTGCCGATCAAACGTAAGTCCCGCCCAGCATACCGGCTGGATAGCACTACTGGACATGTGCCATCCTCCCTGACTGGTCCAAACCCTTGTGCCAGTCAAACTTTGATGGCCTAACTGTGCCGGCCTAACTCCAGGTTAGGATTGTGCTCTTCGATGTGGATCTGGCCACAGAGCACTTTAGCATTTCTCTAAAGAAAAGTCCACATGCAACCACTTCACTTTCAGTAATGCTTCAGCTGGAGATAAAATCCAGCCATTGAATTACGAGGAAAGGGGGTGTGTATGTGTGAGGCAACAGTAGAGTCAGCTGCAAGAAATGACCTTTCAAGAAACCCTCAGCCGTCCTCCCACTCCCCACCTGAGCTCGCCAGACACTGTTGTACCGAAGAATATTCCTTCCTTGAAACTTGAATCCCAGTACTTGAAGCGTGTATAACAGAAAACTCCTTGGCCCCAAGTTGTCACTTGAGGTTTGGATGGCAAATGCTTAGTATTTTTTTTTTCCTCTTCAGCATCTGGTGATAAATTGTCGTTCCTTTCCGAAGACGTCCCTGAAAGGTGAAAGGCTAATGACACCCAAATCAGGGTTGTCCTGCTTATTGTAAGTGTGTTTGGTTTAGATCAGACTCATTGATACGAAGGAAACACCATCCAGTCTGGGAAAGGAAATGTTATGTCTTTAAAAGCGAATTAGCACCCTGGGTCAGAAGAATGGGGGCTGAGGAGGAAGTTGGAGTTTGGCACTTCGCAGTCTCACTTGGGTGGTTTTAATTGGCTTTGCTATTAACTCCAGTGCCACTGAAAAGGGACACAGATTTCCGGAATAGATTCTGTGAGGTCAACGTGAAAAGCGTCTTTGGCCCCATAGCATATACATGACCAAGTGCTCTGGGAACGGCCTATGGGTTACATACATTGATGTCATTCAGGGGGAACGGACCAGAACAGGCGTTCCGGATCCTAACAGGCTCCGTGGCTGGTTCCGGGTTCCTGACAAGTGCCAATCAAAAGTGAGTTCCTGTTCCTAAATCATTTGAATGACACCACTGGTTACATGCCTTACAACGCAATCCAAATATTGTGCTAGGGTGGCATAAATACCTTATGCCAGCCCAGGAGTGTTGCAAACATGCTGAAAAGTGCATGTGCCAGCTCAGCAGGGCTTAATCCAGGCCCTGCACTGCCCAGACCTGGCAAGTTCATGCTGGCTGAGTTGTGCTGGCATGGGGATGAGTGGGTTTGGGAGGTTGGGGGAAGGCAGAGGGAAGGTAAAATGGGACAGTGGGGGAGGGCAGGCCCATAGGTGGGCCAGCCTGGGGAGGGGCTGGAGACAGGATTTGGCACTTAGACTGGATCCTAATCCCCATCCCCGGCCCAGTTGGCCTCGATCCATGCCACTTGGTTTGGCACCAGTGATTTCAATGGCGCAGCTCTGAGAAGTCCCATGGGGGTGGCTATGGCTTAAATATCCCCTTACCCCAAGGTGGCCTCCAGCTACCTCCTAACCTGCACTGGATATAGTGCAGGCCGGCCAGCCTGGCTGTTCTGGTGGAAGTTAGGATTCTGCCAGTGGTGGAATCTACCTGCGCTAACAACCGGAACGCAGGAAGTAGCTACCGGGACCGATTGCAGTGGGCGGAGCCAGCCCTTCATGGAACAACCGGAACGGCGTTCCAGAGCATCGTGGCTACATGACATCACTGGATTGTGCCCTTAGAGGGATTATCCACAGCTGGGAGAGCACATGCTTCACATAAAGAAGGTCCCAGATTCAATCCCTGAAGGTAGGGCTGGGAAATCTTGGGAAATCTTGGAAAATTACAGCCTATTATTATTATTATTATTATTATTATTATTATTATTATTATTATTTTGATTGATTGATTGATTGATTGATTGATTGATTGATAAAAACAGTGAAACAGTGAAATACCACCTCCTCCATCCAAGTTAGAGTTCAAGTGAACTAAACTAAAAGTGAAATCCTAAAATGGAATTAGGCCGGCATCAGCTAAGCCAGCAAAGGTTGGCCAGCACAAGGGCCATCATAAAGCGTTTTTAGACTGCTCTCGGAGTAGTCTTATTATTAATATTATTATTAATAATGGTAATAATAATATTAATAATTTATTAATAATAATGAATGTATACCCCACCTTTCTGCCCCATATTAGGGACCCCAAGGCGACCTTACAAGAAAATAAAATAATACAGAATAATAAAATAAAATAAAAGTTACAAATCTATACAGAATGTGTGTGTGTGTGTTCCGCATAGGCTCTGCAATGCCTGGAGCGATTGACACCAAACTTGGCATGCATATGCCTTGCGGTCTGGCAACAAACACTGTGGGGGTCAGAACCCCCCTAGCACCCCCGGCCGATATTGGCGTTGAATCCGTAGTTTCCAGGGTTGCCGAGACGAGCGGCGATGCTCCTGATGCCGTTGGAGTCCGGGTTCGGCCCCCCTCGAGAAGGGGTGTGAAATAAAATGTCCACCATGGCCTGCTGGAACACCTGGAGCGATTGACACCAGACTTGGCATGCATATGCCGTGCAGTCTGGCGACAAACACTGTGGGGGTCAGACCCCCCCAGCGCCCCCGGGGATGGGGTGCGCAGGGGGCGCCACGTAAAAATGATCGAAAACAGCCAATATCGGTGTCGAATCTGTAATTTCTGGGGTCACCGAGACGAGCGGCGATGCTCCTGATGCTGTTTGAGTTCGGGTTCGGCCCCCGGTCAGCGTGGGGGGCAAGAAGGGGTGCGAAATAAAACGTCCATCATGCCCTGCTGGAACGCCTGGAGCGATTGACACTAAACTTGGCATGTAGTATGCTTTGCGGTCTGGCAACAAACACTGTGGGGATCAGACCCCCCTAGCGCCCCCGGGGGTAGGGGTACGCAGGGGGTGCCACATAAAAATGATTGAAAACAGCCGACATGGGTGTTCAATTCGTAGTTTCGGGGGTCGCCGAGACGAGCGGCAATGCTCCCGACGCTGTTTGAGTCTGGGTTCATCCCCCCTTGGCGTAGGGGGGTGAGACGGGGAGCAAAACAAAACATCCACCATGTTCTGCTGGAATGCCTGGAGCGATTGACACCAAACTTGGCACACATATGCCTTGCAGTCTGGCGACAAATACTGTGGGGGGGTACGACACCCCTAGCACCCCTAGGGGAGGGAGTGTGAAGGGGGTGCCATGTAACAATACTCAAAAATGGCCGACATTAGTGTTGAATCCATAGTTTCCGGGGTCACCTAGAAGCTTGGGATAATTTGTTACCTGGGCAACGCCGGGTAACAAAAGGCTAGTACAAAATAAAAGTTACACTCAAAAATACTAGCCTACATGATTCAGAGGTCTAATGCAATGTAAGGAAGCATCCTCTGCAACCAGGGTACTCTTACATGTATAATATCCCATTTTAATTCTTGCCTGGCTTCTTCATCTCAAATTAATTCAGTTTTATCATGCCTGGGGAAAATCCCAATCTGAGTCAAAGTAGACAATTGTGGGCTGGATGGGTAAAAATGATCTGATTCTGTTGGCTGTTGAACCAGCCCCTGCTCCTATTTAAAGAAGCAAGCAAGCAAGCAAGCAAGCAAGCAAGCACAAACTTGTAGTTTTGCCTCTTGGCTCAGTATGTAAATGTTGGCATCCCACGACTCCTCTCCATAATCTTCTTGCTCTCAAAGCACAATCCTATGTATTTCTACTTGGAGGTAAGTCCCATAGTGTTCAATGGGGCTTGCTCCCAGGAATGTGTATCTAGGATTGCAGCCTCAGCTTTATCTCTTTAACAATCCTTGACGATGTTTGCTATTGTTGTCTCCAAAACATTTCATGCTGTTTCATCTCATCTGGCCTGGATCTCCTCAGCTGATTGGAACATTTATGGTCAATCAGAGTCTGAAAAGGCCTTGATTATTTTATTGCCTCTCCTTCAAGGCCTTTCATATCCAATATCTTGGCCTTAATGGCATGCTTTTCATTACGTGCCACAGAACACATGTGAGCCGCTGAAAGAGGGCGGTGAATTTTGCTTCAAGGACACACATTATGTCACCAGGAAAAAATAGTGTGTGTTACAACCCAATCCTGTCCTTTAGCTATGCCACTGGAATTTGCATTCTGGGGGGTATAACATGGTTCCCTGTGATATTTCATGCGCAGATCTGAGTAGACCCAGTAAGCATCCCAATGGGCTCAAAGGGGTCTACTTTCTGTTAAGAGAACTCTAAGTGGTTAAATTGAGTTTGGGTTTCTCCCGGACACTTTAATTATGCTCCTGGAGTTGGAAATGCTTAGCCTGCTGATCCAAAAGCTCCTTGACCTTGATGTCGTTCATTCCACTGCCTCTAAAGTCTGTCCCCGCCCTTGCATTTTCATATTCCATTATCCTTTGGCCGGTTACCATCTTACTTGCCTTCTTTAATGGATCCATTAAAGGTGGTGGTGACGGCATCTGGTCTGGATGCCTTTAAGAGGTGATTGGACGGATTTCTGGAGGAAAGGTCCATCGTGGGCTATAGGCAATGATGGATTGTGCAACCTCCTTACATTGATGGTGGCCTACTTCAGAGTACCAGGTGCAAGGGAGTGGCAACAGGATCCAAGGATCTTGTTATCTCATGCCTCCCTGGGGCACCTGGTGGGCCGCTGTGAGGCACAGGAAGCTGGACTAGATGGGCCTTTGACCTGATCCAGCAGGGCTCTTCTTATGTTCTTATGTTCTTATCCAGGGGAGCTCCTAGTGGTATCTTATGCTAGATTCAATGTCTCCCCTTCCCAAGTTTCTCTGGGAAGATACCCCAAGATCCCACCCCCTGATCGCTGTTGCCCATTGATTCGGGTGCTGAGAACACCTTATCCCACATTCCTTTTCACCGTCTAATCCATCCAGAATCCAGGGCCCATTATTTGGATCCTGTGCTAAAAAACAAGTCAGAACTCTTGGACCCCGTGAACTGAGCTTTCGCCTTAGTGAAGGTTCCCCAGAACAGTTCTTCAAAGTTGTCCCTGGGAGGAGAAGACCACAAAAGTGCTTGCAGGAGCAGGGCTTTAATAGCAAAGCAATCCCCAGGATTGCGCAGCTATTTTGGCAGGAGAGGGGCCCCAACCCTACCTTCCAATTGCACTGGCCCACAGGGGAGGTGGGGGACCCCAGAGAAGCCTCTGCAGGCCCCCCCAAGCCTCTCTTTTAGTCAAAAGTGCAAATTTTCCAGAAGTGGTTTGCTCATCAGTATGAGGGCCACATTGTATATTTTATGCATTTTCACAGGTCAAAAAAATAATCAGTTTTATAAATGAATGAATGAAATTTAAACAAAAGAATAAATTTACTTGGATCTTTTTCCGTATCAGCATGATATGATTCGGAGCCAACGAGAAGGGTGACATTTGCGAAGAAACACTGCCAGACTTAAACAGAGATATGACATATAATGAGGAAAAATATCAAATATTTTGTTGCAGACTGGATAAAATCTTGTGGTGGAGCGGATTTGGCCCTCGAGCCATAGTTTGGAGCCCCTGGTCTCAGGAGATGGGCTGGTCCTAAAGACCCTCTGAAGCAGAGAAAGTGGGGCAATGCCTTTGGGCTTGTATCACAAATCCCATTCCCCCCCTATATGGGCAGTGCGTCCTATACGGTGCTGGAACAGGCAGGCCGATGGGCCTGCGCTGTATCCAGGTGAGTATAAGAGAGGCTGGAGCCTCCCCAGTGCAAGGGCACATTCAAACAGCGGGTGCAGATCTGAGGAGACCGTGTGGCCTGGGAACAGGCCTAGGCTTTGGCTTTATGGCCTAATCCCAGCCCGCCCCTCTCACTGGCAGGCCCGCCTGCCAGCCTGCCCACCACCTGCCCCAAAATGCCCTCCCCTGCCCGCCTTGTCCCACCCCCACGCTCAGTTACAGATCTAGGGGGTGCTAGGGGGGCACGAGCCATGGGCGCCATCTTGGGAGTGGGTGCCATAACCATGGTGCGCCACGCCCCCAAAATGTCGCCCACGGCACGGCCCGCCCCCAGGCCCTGTGCCACATTCTCCTCACTCCGGCTGGCCTTAAAGAGCCAGCTGGAGCGAGGAGAAGGCACTACCACCCGGCACCCCTTCTCCTAGCTCCCGCTGATTATTTAAGGCCAGTGGGAGGTAGGAGAATGTGGCGCCGTGCGGCACCCTGTCCCCCGCCTTTTAGAGCGGGGGCGTGGCATCACACGGCACCACGTCATGACGTCACAACATCGTGACGTCATGACGTTGCGTGCCCCCATGGGGCGCGTTCTGATTGGGCGCCATGGGCGCCCTTTTGACTAGAACCGCCCCATCTGCACTGGCCGGCTTTGACAGCTGCAGGCAGCGTTGGTCTGGGACCCATAGTGCAGACATGGGGGTGCTGCTTGGCGCCCCCATGCTGGTGCTACGTGCTTTGCATTGACGCTACCACTTAGTGTTGCTGCAAACGGGTGCCTAGGACTGCACCCTGAACCAGCCTACTGGAAAATACCACTGCACCTGGGCGAATTGTAGTTGGTGAAATAATATTGATTTGCCATAGGAACTGTGGCTGACTGGGGGGGTGGTGTATGTGTTCCTTCAGATCCAAAATGGTTTCCATAGCAACGCAGACAATGTAAATGTAACAAAGAAGATGCATTGCAGAGTCTTTCCATCTTTGGGACACTTGATTATATATATTATCTTCCAGAGGATAGATTTTTTGGGGAAAAAAGGGGGGAAGACAAGGAAGCAGTTCTCACAGTTTGTAGCTGGAATGAAGACTACACTATCATCAGATTGATGATAGATGAGCCAGGATTGGGAGTTTTATTATTATGTACACTCCCACTCCCCAAAGTATAGCCTCTGATTTTGTTAATGTATCATTCAGGAGGTGCTTTATGAGCAAAGAAGCACAGATGTTAAACAATGCACAATACTGTCTCCTTTTTATGTGTGGTTTTTTTTTTTTTAAAGCGCGGAGGGCGGGAGTAATTTCAGAAGGAATGGTTTCCTTTGGCACCAAACAGAATTTTGGCAGGCCTCCAGTTCTAATACAATGATAAGATTTGAAATTGCGTGATTTATTGCATTTGTGCTTTTGGCTTTATTATTCCATTTTAACCTGCATACCACCTTGAGGGCGCAATCCTAACCTGGAGTGAGGCCATCACAGTTAGGCCAGCAAAGTTTGGCCGGCACAAGGACCACCGTGAAGTATGTTTGGAGCACTCTCGGAGTCAGAGAGACCAGCACACAGACATGTGCCACCCTCCCTGACTCAGAGTGTGGTCCAAATGCGATTTACTATGGCCTTTGTGCCAGCCAGACTTTGCTGGCCTAACTGTGCCAGCCTAACTCCAGGTTAGGATTGTGCTCTGAGTGCTGCCCTGGAAGGACGGTATGAAATCAACAAATATACTTTCCTAACCTATCAGCTGCCAGCCCATAGTATGCATAGCATGGAATGGCACACCCTGTGGAGTGGGTGAAGTGATCAGTTGGCCAGCGAGAGGTACTTTTTACTTACCTTGCAATAAGCCACCTGGTTGTCAATGGGTCTCCCTCGATATAGGCAAGCTATTTTGCTGGCATAAGTCCTGGGAGAGGAAGGGGGCAGGTTTGACCCAAGAAAGGGGGAGCAATTGCACTGAGATTCACCCCCTGCTGCTATCAACACCAACACCACCAGGTTTGGCCCATTCCTGGCTCTGATCTTCCCTCCAACTGCCCACAAACTGCCACTTCCGGCACCTCACCTGCACCAGTGGAACATCTGGGCGGTTCTGATATGCTCATGGAGCCTCTGACCATTTCCGCAGGGAGCTCTTTAGTGCATGATAACGGTGCAATGTTTACGCCATTACAATGTGCCCAGTGGTGTCATCTAAATGATTTAAGAACAGGTACTCACTTTTGATTGGCACGTGTCGGGACCCGCCCACCGGAAGTGACGTCATAAGCCAGAAGTGATGTCGTGGCAGGAAGTGACATGAAAAAAGCCCTTTTTGAGGCCTCAGATGATTTTAAACTGACCCAACAGTTGCAACAGTATTCCACAGTACCCCCAGAACATGTTAAGGAGGCCTGGCATCATGTTAAAACCCCAGAGCAACTCATTTTTCAGTGGCAAGGCAAGGCAAGGCTCCGCTCGCTGCCTGCCTGCCTGCCTGGCTCTGTGAACATGCAGGCAACTCAAACATGCAGGAAATTCAAACGTTGCAGAGGGCGGAGTCGACAAGTGGGCGGGTGAATGGGCAGGGCCAGCTGTAATCCTAGAAACCGGTACTCGCATACCCCCTGCATGACATCACTGAATGTGCCCCAGCGCCCCCTGCCCATGCAGCCACGTTAAAATGGTTTGTGCTGCATCCTGCAGGAAGGGGAAGGACAGCCCCATTTGCAGGCTTACCCAGGGGCCTCCAAGGCCAGGATGGGTCTACGCGGACCTGCACCAGCTATATAGCAGGCACAAGTCTGCACAAGTCACAAAAGCAGCTTCGGCTCAGGAAAGGCTGCCGCCGCCGAACCCACCCGCATCCTGCACCCGATCTGCCCTCCTCTCCAGCCTGTCACTGTCTTGTTATGCCCTCCCTCTGCCCCATCTCGCCTTTGTTGCCACTTATCTGGGTCAGCAAGCTGGTTCCACGCTACCCCTGTCAGCAAGGCTGCTGTAGCCTCCACTGGTGCCAGCATTACAGAGGCGGATCTACAGGGAGGGCAAAGCTCTAAGTGTTGCAAGAAGCCTTACCCTGTCATGTAAATCCCTCCTCTCCCTTGCTGCTGTAGCCAGTAAGCAACGCCAAGATGTTGCTTTTCCCTGTGAGGATTGGCTAAAACGGTGCAGGAGAGGAATGATTTCCACTGCAAGGTAAGGCTTCTTGCAAAACTTAGAGCTTTGCCCTCCCTTAGATCTGCCTCTGCAGCATTACAGCCTAATCAGTCGTTACTGCAATGGCTTGCTAGATGCTCTGCCATACATGGCCCATAGGATTAGGCTGTAAGAACATAAGAAGAGCTGGACCAAAAAAAAACCCATCAGGCTAGCATTCTGATTCCAAGAGTTCCTGGACAAATGCGTTCAGGAAGCCCCAAGCATGAAGGTAACAGCAGGTGAGTCCCACTGTTTCTTCCCAGCATCTTGTACTACCTAGGTGCCTATAACCCTTGAATGCTGAATTTCCCCACAGCTATCCTGTCTGCATGGCATAAGAGACATCAGCTATTCTGACTTCCGTAGGAGAAAAGATTTGTATGTTCAACCAAGCAGTGATGTTCCCAATACGTGGTGACGGTAGACTTGGGAAAAATGAATCCAGACCCTGGATTTGTTCCAGAACAGATCATACCCATTGGCCCTGCCGCATGCTGATGACATCATCGCACTCGCCAGATCATCAGTCCTTGTCGCAGCATTCGTGGAGCTTTCCCGACTTCTTGCAGTTTACTGGAGGAGAGAGGGACAGTGGCTTCTGGGGAATGCATGCAGGGCTAGTTTTGAGGCCCTACATGTTGCTGCATGTGCTTGCTGCCCCATCCGAGAATGCTCTGAACTATGCTCAGAACTATGGATACTGCCGTAACCACGAATAACCTACAGACTTGGGTCCAAGCTTCCGCCTCAGTTTTGGAGCTTGCTAAATCACTGCTGGGGCCCAATCCTGAACTGCTGAACTGCCGCGGGTGCAGAGGCAGGCAAAAGGCTACCACTGCACCCATGGCACTGAGACAGCTGCTGGAGTCTCCCCAGGAGAAGGGAACGCTCGTCCTCTTCCCCTGGGGAAAGTCCCAATGCCTGCAGTGGGGCTCCTCAGCTCACCACCGGCTGTTTGGGCCAGATCCTCCCCTTCCCCCCTGCCCATAACGGCTTGCCGGTGACCGATGTTGCTGGAGCACTGCCAAACGGCAGCTCACTCATGTTGGAGCTGTCGCGTCTCCCCAAGACTTATGCCCAGGTGGCATTGGAGATGACCCCAAAAGTGAAGGGCTCTCACACCAACACCTGGCATGTTCAGCAGAGTTACAGCTCGGTTGCACAGAGGAAACTGCCTTCCCAAGATAACAGCAAGGCTTCTTCTGCTTCAGCAAAGGAATGCACAACACACAGTCTTAGTGTAGATAAGAAATGTATTCAGCGTTGTCAGTTTCCAGGCAAAAGGTCTCATTCCATACAGATCAGTCAGGCATTTGCACAGCATACAGGACAAGTCAGTTGGCAACTTACACAGCAGATCTTTTCAGTTGAACCAGACAGCATCCCCTCCTAATCGGTCTTACCCACAAGTTAGCACTGGGGATCTGTTTCCTCATATACCTGAGTTGAGGCTTGCCAACCAATCAGTGCAGTCCATTTGGTGGCCATTCACTATGTGCACTGAGACACGTACCACTCAACCCACAGCTGTAGCTCATCAGTGATTATCCTGCACTCAGGTGCCTTGGCCTGGTGCCATGAGCTACTGCACACAGAGAAAAGCCTGGTTTGGCTCTACCACTTCTCTGTCTACCATGACAGGAGCCTGGTGCTGAATGAGCATCACTCCGCCACGAGCATAAACCTGTCATGGACGTACTTTATGGCATGTTTGCAACATTTTCACCGGTGATACAGATGTACCACTGGCAATACTGGCCTTCTGGACAGTGGCAGATCTAAGGGAGGGCAGAGCTTTGCAAGTTTTGCAAGAAGCCTTACCTTGCAGTGGAAATCACTCCTCTCCTGCACCGTTTTAGCCAATCTTCACAGGGAAAAGCAACATCTTGGCGTTGCTTACTGGCTACAGCAGCAAGGGAGAGGAGGGATTTACATGACAGGGTAAGGCTTCTTGCAACACATAGAGCTTTGCCCTCCCTGTAGATCAGTAGTGTCAGCATACCGGTACGCTGGGCGGGTCTTCTTGCAGCAGGCGTGCTTTCGCCGTTACGCAACGGAACGCACCGAGCACGCTGCCGATCACCCAGAAGACCTGCCCAGCGTACCGGTACGCTGACACTACTGCTGTAGATCTGCCTCTGCTTCTGGATCGGGCCCTTAATGTGCTCACTAGCATAGAGTATAAAACTCCAACCAATCATTGCTGTGATGTCCTGGGATCTCCCTAGTATGAATATGGTGTGTCTTTTCTTTCCAGTTCTATGAAACGCTTTGAAATGTGCCACAGTTTAGAACATGGCAAGTTGTACTCCAAACTTGTAAACACATCAATATGTGTCCAAAACATGACTTCTCGCGCCCTGGGGAGAAAAATCATAGAAAAGTGTTGAGTCATAATCACAGCTTGACATGAAGCCTTTGTAAGATTGATTCCATGTGCCAGTCGACCCAAAAAAGTCCATTTCTGCTGACTCGTCTGTGTGTGTGTGTGTGTGTGTTCTAAAGGTCATGTGGCAGAAGGAGGCTATAAAATGTATGTCAGGCAAAAGCAGCATTAAATTGCAGTGTCAGATCAGATCAACTTGTGATTTAGGACTAAAGCATCTGTATGAATGAAGCCAGCTTCCACCATTGGCACTCTTTGAGCAAACAAGGAGAAGAGAAGATCTGATTGTTTTCACATGGCCTCACAGACTAAGGAAACCCCTTTTCACTGTTACCAAAGATTTATGTCCATTTCCCGTTCTGTCTGGTTGCTTGGAAATGGGAAGAGCTGGTGTTAAAATCAAACTGGATTAAGCAGTGTAAATGGCCATAGCAGAAGTGTTGTCTCTACTAAGAATATAACACTGCTTTGGACATTTCTGCCTATTTTGCATTCCTAATATCCAGTTTCCACAACTCCCACCACTTTTTTAACAAATCCAAAAGCCTTTCAAATACAAAACCTTGGGTAGCTTTTCTCACACAGTAATAACATTCTTTCCCCATCTAATCCAATCCTGTTATTCGGTGATATACACAACCCTGGTGGATGTTATAGACGGTCTAATTAGGAGAAGAGATTGTGCTACATAATGGAACACTCTTGGCTTTCAGACGTTGTGGCTTTGGCTAGCCATATCTGTGCATGTTTGGGAGACAAATTATTCCGCCACTCTTGCTATCTGCTTCTCTTGGACTCGATAAAGTCTGTGAAAAAAGCCAGAGCTTCTGATACCCACTCCACCTTTGTCTAAAAATAAGAAAAGGCCCCTCTCAATCTGTCCCATCTTTGCTGTAAATAAAGCAAAGCATTCCTCTCACTTGCAAGGTGAAAATAACTACCAGATCCAACCATACCTATTAATAGCGGTGGGTTTTTTTTTGGTGATTTCCCCCCCAAAATTTCTTGATTAAAATAGCAAATTGCGGTGTTATGTGTTTTTATCAAAAATTTTATTGCAAAGTGTACAAACAGCACAATAAATCAGGGCGAATGGCCCTACGAAAGCAAGCAATTACTGGCACGCACACCCCAGTCCAAAATAACCTGCTCAAAAATTATTCCCAGGCTACACTTTGGTTGGTGCTTGGAGCGTTAAGAAAATGCTACTTCCTACTTCCACATTCCATTAAAGTCCCCCCACTGTGCACTGTGAACTCTGAACATGGCATGTCCCATATCCAGCAGAGGGCTGGATGTGCCGGCCCAACGAGGGTTCTGGACTGGGCTCGGATTTGGGTTCAAACTGGATAAGTCATGTGGGATCCAATCACAGATCTCCAGATGCTTCCTTTTTTCCTTTCTTTTGAACAGCTGTGTGTGTCAGCACAATCCAGGCTCGCCCATCACGCCGATGTTGTGTCATAGCATCGGTGCAACATCGGTTGAGCCAATGCAGGGGCACCAAGCGGCACCCCCACATACAGCACTGCACCCCATTGTGCCCACGCTGCACCTCCCTTGCATCGGCCGAAGCTGGCTGGCGCAAGGGAGGTGCCATTTGGCGCAAGGGAGGAGGGTGGTTCTGGGAGGTTCTGGGCAGGTGGTGGGCGGGCCAGCAGGATTTGGCCATAAGGTCGAATCCTAAGCCTGTCTGGGAGGCCATGCAGCCCAATTCGGGCCGTGCGGTCTCCTTCTATATCTGAGTAGCGCATCGTGCCCTTCCTGTAGGAGAGGCTCCAGCCTCCCTGACACTTCACTGGATATGGTGCAGGCCTGTCGGCCTCACCATTCCAGCGCAGTATAGGATTGCACTCTGTGTGTGTGTGTGTGTGTGTGTGTGTGTGTGTGTGTGAAAGTAATTGGGATACAGCACTTCCCTGAAGGTAAAGGTAAAGGTTTCCCCATGACCGAATGGTCTAGTCGTGACCGACTGTAGGGGGCGGTGCTCATCTCCATTTCTAAGCCTGTAGAGCCAGCGTTTTATCCGAGGACAAGCTTCCGTGGTCATGTGGCCGGCACGATTATACGCCGTAGCGCACGGAACACCGTTACCTTCCCACCAAAGTGGTCCCCATTTATCTACTTGCATTTAGGTGCTTTTGAACTGCTAGGTTGGCAGGAGCTGGGACAAGCAACGGGAGCTCACTCCGTTGCGCAGTCTCGAATTCCCAACCTTCCGGTCGGAAAGCCCACCAGCAGCGGTTTAACCCGCTATGCCACCACGTCCCTGAAGGTAATGGGAAACAAATCTTCCCCCTCCCAAGTTACTTTTTGTCTCTTTGGAAAAAACACAGACATGCCAATTTTTTCCCCAGCAAGGCAAATAATAGCCGATGGGAGGAGAGGGCAAGTGGATCATTAGGCAAATGATCCTATCCTTTCCCAGCACCGTAGTCCTGATCCATTTCTCTGATCCTGCAGCTGCTTTTAAGGAAAAAGGAAAAACCAGATTTTTCATGTCTTGTCTCGTTTGGCTCTCAGCTGATCATTTCCAAGCTCCTGCATCAGCTGATCATTTCCAAACTTGGCTGCCAAGGAAAAGTCTCTGAAATTGACTTACATTATTGTCAGCATCAACGGTGGAGGTACAGACTCTGCTTGACAGCATTCCAGAAACTGCAGATATTATTCACTGAATTGTATATTGTAGCATCGAATCACATACGGATGTATTTGAGTTCATTTTTGCATTAACATGTATTGGGTTCCACATCCATCATTCTCTGCAGGTATCCATGTCTATTTCACATTTCATTGCATTTTCTGGAGTCCTGATGTTGCTCTGCCAATATATAGTGGCGGTGGTTGCTGAGATAATTGATTTCACATCCATCATACTGCAGCGTAGCATATTGTGCACTTCTCAGAGGTGACCTTTTTGTTTTTCTTTGTCTGGATCACTTTTTGTGTAACTATGCGGTTGTGGAGCTTGGTCTAACCCAGCAGGCATCTTCTCATCCAATGACAATTAAATGCAACTGTGCCAGATGTGCAATGAAAACATTTTCTCCGTACTGATTCATTTCCCTCCTAGATTATTCCCCAAATTCATGCACCTTCCAATCATTTTCATTCATTCATTCATTCATTCATTCATTCATTCAGAGCACAATCCTAAACTGGAGTTAGGCTGGAGTTAGTCAGGGAGGATGGCAGACATCTGTGTGCTGGCCTCTCTGACTCTGAGAGTGGTCCAAACATACTTTATGGTGTCCCTTGTGCTGGCCAAACTTTGCTGGCTCAGCTTATGCCGGCCTAACTCAGTTTAGGATTGCGCCCTCATTCATTTCTCTTTCACAAAATAGTACCAAGGGGCCTAATGAAAGTATGAAACATTTTTTAAAAATTGTTATGAAATCAAATTAAGCAGGCAAAAAAAGAAAAGAAAGAAAACCTCTAGCAGCAACAGGTGGTACAGGAACAGCTTATAAAAGCTGGATAGAACAGGTGGGTCTTGGGAATCTTTTTTATTTTCACTTTTATTTCTTTTTTACATTTTTATATTCCACCCAGGGACTTAGGATGAGCTGTTCAAGGTTCCTCCAAGGAGATCAATGTGGTATGCCTGGTTCCTTCCCCCGCTTCTGTCCTCACAACCACCCTGTGAAGAAGGTGAGGCTGAGAGATTGTGACTGGCTCCAAGTCACCCAGGAACCTTCATGGCTGAGCTAACTGGGCAAGAGGCACTTTTTCAAGTAGTGTTCCTCTTATGTTTAGCAGGGGGAGAGCAATTGTCCCTCTTCACCCCTGTGCAGTCTTTCTAGTGGCTGTTGCTGGCGGTGGTTAGCATTTTTTAGATTGTGAGCCCTTTTGGGACAGGGAACCATGTAACTTTATTATTACTATTTGCCTATAAATTGCTTTGTGAACTTCAGGTTGAAAAGCGGTATATAAGTACCTGTTGATACCTGTTGAGCAGGGATTCGAACCTGGAGCTTCCAGGTCTAAGACCAACACCAGAACCGCTACATCACCCTGGCTGACCTCCTCCAGAGCCAGTTCTCCGTGCATGACAGATGCAGCCCTCCTAGTGCCAGTTTCAAAGAAACAGGAACTGACCTTTGAAGAAGACAACAGCGGTGGGTGGGGCCTGGGGCTGGTGCAGGAAGTGAGTGGGTGGGCACTGCCTGGCACTAGCTCGGGGTGCTGACATGTGTGTGCACACTGGCGAAGGTGGCTGCAGAATTTGGCCCCATCCAGTGGTGTCATTCAAATGATTTAGGAACAGGAACTCACTTTTGATTGGCACTTGTCGGGAACCCGGAACCAACCACGGAGCCCGTTAGGATCCGGAACGCCCGTTCTGGTCCGTTCCCCCTGAATGACATCACTGCCTTCGCCCCCCTAGGAATCCGGAGTCGCTCCCCTTTAACCCTCTGCGTGCCGGCCAACCAAGAAGAAAAGCTCTTTGCAGAGGAATTGGGAGGGGGGAGGAGGGAGAGTGAAGTGGGCGGAGTCAGCCCTAATTTTAACTAGTGGAACTGAGTTCCCCCGCATTCCCCCTGCATGACATCACTGGCCCCATCTCAGGTGTTGGATCAGCTTGTGCTTCCCTTGAGCCAGCGTTCCTGTATTTTTTTGCTCTGAAATTCTCTTAAGCCCCCATCAGTGCTGGGTACAGCTGGTACAGTGCAGTACCAGAGCTTTCCAATGTGCATTGGCAGATATTAAGAGACCTGCCAGAGCAGGTAAGCCAGCAAAGGGATGGAATGGGGTAGGGAAGGGGTGGAATAGGGCAAGGGAGGGCAAAGCAGGGAAGAGGTGGGTGGGGATGGGCAGATCAGGCCTGGGAGGAGGATGGGATTGGTGGCGGGAGCACATGCTGAATCCCAGGCCCCTTCCTGGGCCTGATCCACCTGCATAGGGCCGTTCACACTTGCATCAGTGATATCACTGGCACAGATCTGTGTTGCCCCATTGGTGGGGCTTACCTTGGAGAAAGGGGACAAATATCCCATTACCCCCAGGAAACCTCCAGCAGCTGAAAATCCATCACGGGATGCAGTGATAGCTGGACCAGTGCTGCTGCTTCACTGTTTGGGGGTTTAGGGCCCAATCAGATAGGATTTCCAGTGCTGATGCTGCCGTGCCAATGGGGCATGTGCTGCATCTTGCAGTGGGGGGAGCAATCAAAGAGGCTTCCTCAAGGGAAGGGAATGTTTGTTCCTTTATCCCAAGGTTGCATTGCGGCTGCATCAGTGCTGGAAAGTTGGACACGCCTGAGCTGTTAGTCAAATTTTCTCATCCCAATGAGGACCAACAGAACTTTGTTAGCGAAGACATCTATTTCATCTTTGCAGACTAAGCTGAGGTTAGCCAGGCAGAATCTCTCATCTTAATAAAAGTGCTTAACGGTAGTTGACTCACATTCCAGGAGGCTCATCCGCAAAAGCCCCTTTCAGAGTATGAAAGGGAATTGTGTTGACAATAGGATTTTTCCTGTTTCCTTTATTTCCCGTCTACTTTCTTCTGCCAGCAGCTCCTTGCCTGTACTATGTGTAGCGGTGGATTAGTGAGGCAAGGGATATGCAAAAAGAAGGATACTGATTGCCAAAGCCTTACGAATGAATGAATGAATGAATGAATGAATGAATGAATGAATGAATGAATGAATATTATACGTGTCTTACTTCTTCCCAATGTCCAGACGGAATCTCCTCTTTTGCAGTTTGTACCCATTGGACCTAGTTCTACTGTCAAAGGCAGATGAGATGAGCTCAAATTTGTCCTTTCTTCCTTATGACAGCCCTTCAGATATTTGAAGAGTGTTATCATATTCAGATTGGCCCACTCAGGCACCCTGTCCCCAAAGGGCAGGTTTGAAATGGAGTGTCACATTTTGCAGATACTGGACAATCTATTCAAGGGCAATTGAGGGCATTGTTGTATTCATGGCTGGACTTGCGTTTTGCAACGTATGCATTTCTTGCATCTTTTCAAGATGCTCCTCTTTTCCTCCAAGTAAGGGTGCAGTCCTAATCTGGAGTTAGGCAGGCACAGTTAGGCCAGCAAAGTTTGGCCGGCCCAAAGTATGTTTGGACCACTTTTGGAGTCAGAGGCCAGCACAGACATACGCCATCCTCCCTGACTCCAAGAGTGGTCCAAACAAACTTTATAGTGGCCCTTGTGCCGACCAAACTTTACTGGCCTAACTCCAGGTTAGGATTGTGTTCTAAATCATCAGTCACCCCTACTTCCCCTGTTGTGCTGATGTGTAGAGATGGAGCTTGATTTGTTGTGAAAGGGCATTCCACCACTATCACCCCCTGCTTTCTGTTGTCAGTGAATTACATGACAGAGCAGACATTCACGGTCAGTAAAGAAACTCTTAGGATTGCTGCTATAACCAATTCTGCTGCTAGTGTTGAGAAAGTGCACTCTCTCCAAGATGAGTTTTAAGGTTAGAAGCAAACATCAAGGACAATGGCTTTGCTCAAATGTTTATTGCTCCAGCTGAGATAATTCCCCTGATACGTCTCTCTTGAAAAGTTCCACATTGCAGACAATACATATTCCTTTACCTCCTATTGCAGGCATAGGTATATATATGATCTCGCCAAACAGGGCCATCTGCATAGGTAAAGGCCACATGAAAAAGCAGATGCACTTTCAGAGGACAACGAAGCCTGCAGCTTTAAGTAATCATAGATCAAAAGACTGAAAAGGAAACTGTAATGTCCACTCAGCAATGATATATTGTGCTTTTCATGCTTTCACTGTGCAAACAGCTAACAAATCTGTGCCTATGGGCTGATTCCCTTGTGTTGTATACCGATAAAATGTTAAGTTCAAAGTGTGTTCATAGCCCTGCAAGCTTCTTTTTTAAAAAAATGTATGTGTGACTCTATAGCATATCAGCAAAATGCATACTGAAAGATCATCGTTTCTCTTCCTAGCTTTGCAGCCCTGTCATTTCCACCTCTCCTATCTGCTCCCTTACCCTTCCTTCTGTTGGGGAATGAACCACTTGCTGGTTCCCTGCGATGGAAGAAGATGGGGCTGCTGCCTCTATTTGATTTGGGGATAAGTTCTTACGGTGCTTGCTCACCTGTTCCCTTGTAACTGTGGCTTCCGCCCTTCGCCCACCTGCCCGAGCCACAGCAGGCACAATGATGAGTGGCATTCAGCCCACCTGTTCTGAGAGCACTCTAAAAAGGAGCATGTCATGGCGAGGGCATGGTTGGGGCCACACAGGGGGTGGGTGGGAGCTGTCACTGGGGAACTGCGATCGTCAACCCTGCGAGGGTTGGAGCCTTGACTGGGCCCGCCACTGCTAATGATGACAGTATAATTGATGTGTTAAATTGGAGCTAATTCACGCCTGCAGAAGGATTGTGGCTGTTGTTTTCGGACATGAGCCTTAAAATACTTCAGAATGCCAGGTGCAAGGGGAGTGGCAACAGGATGAAGGCATCTTGTGGTCTCGTGTGCTCCCTGAGGCATCAGGTGGGCCACTGTGAGATACAGGACACTGGACTAGATGGGCCTTTTGGCCTGATCCAGGGGGATGTTCTTATGTTCTTAAGGCCCAGATTGTAGCTGGTGGCGAGGATGGCAGCAAGGATGGCAGCCAGGAATAGGGCCTTCTCGGTGGTGGCCCCCCAACTTTGGAATACCCTCCCCTTAGAACTGAGAACTGCTCCTTCTTTGGTAATATTTCGGCGGGGGCTGAAGACCTTTTTATTTCAACAAGCTTTTAATTGTTGACAGGCTGGCTGGCTGGTTTTTTTTAGACTCTTTATATTTTAGGATCCACAGGGCTTGTTTTAATTTTAATTATTTTAATGTTGTTTTTAATTATTGTTTTTAATTGTAATTGTGATTTTATTGTATTTTATTGTTGTAAGCTGCCTTGGGTGCCTTGGGGCAGAAAGGCGGGATATAAAATAAATAAATAAATAAATAAATAAATAAATAAATAAATAAATAAATAGCTCCATCCCCACAGAAAGGATAGCAAATTCTGTTTTATTTACCTCATATTTACCTCAGAATTTTACCTCAGAATGCCAGGTGCAAGGGAGTAGCAACAGGACACAGGCATCTTGTTGTCTTGTGTGGTCTCTGAGGCATCTGGTGGGCCACTGTGAGGTACAGGAAGTTGGAATAGATGGGCCCTTGGTCTGATCCAGCAGGGCTCTTCTTACGTTCTTAATAAAATTTGTTTTAAATTGGTTCCTGGTGCAAATGGAGAAACTGTATGGAATGTACATCCATCCTTTTTACCTTCTGAATGTTCTCTTGCATGATGGTTATATCCCCCCCACCAACAACATTTTCCACAAAAGCTGGTATTGGTATGATGTTATAATAGCAGTCCCAAAACAAAGGCTTGCATAAAGCTTTGGTATTATTACAGAATCACAGGAATGGCATGAGACATTGGCCTACAGTGACTTCAGTGGTTTCATCTGAAATGTCTGGTTCCTGATATATTTGTGGGACTAAGTTGAAACTTTTCACTTATTGTGTGTGCAAGTAATAAAGGGAAGTAGAACCCTAAGAAGTTTTAAAACAGTAAAAGGAGGAAAATCCCGCTCCCAATCCATAGTTGATCGACACTTTTACTGTTTCCACGTTTTTCCAACCTCAGTGAAAACAATCATGGAAGAAGAGTTTGAATTTCTTCCCAAGCCTTAAACACAGCCCCTGGGTATGAACCTGTCTCTCAAGGCTCAGTCACAATGTAGTCCTTGTAAGAAATTGTCGTTACTGAAGCAAATTGCTGTTTGGGGGGATTTTTGGCAGAAAAACTGTGGGAGGGGACAAAATGATTTTCCCATCATACACTTTATTCCAGACAGGGGTTTACTTGGACCTGCACTAGCTAAATCACAGGGTGAACACCTTAATATATTTGATGGAAATGCAACTAAAGATAAAATTATTAAGCACATTGAAGAATAGGCCTTGTTGAAGGAGAAACAGCATGGTTTCTGCGTAGGTAAGTCTGGTCTCATTACTCTTCTGAGAGCAGGTATGTACACAGATCTATCAAGATTTTGGCAAGTTTTTTGAGATTCACCAAAGGCTCTTGAGTGAAGGATCTTTCTAAACTGACTGAATGGGCAACCAAATGCCAAAAGCTGTTCTGCATCAATAAGATTAAAAAGATGCTCAATGGGGCAAAATAAATAAATCTCATCTTTGAACATACACTGATGGTGATCAAACTGTAACAAATCAGGGGAAACAGACTTAGGTCATGATGAAAAGGAAATTAAATGTTGACTCAGTGTGTAGCAGTTGTGAACGAGGCAAATTCCATGCTCATTAGGATCAAGAATAAGCTAATATCACAATGCTAATATTATAATGTCCCATTCAAATCATTTGGAATATCATGTATGGTTCTTGTTACCACATCTATGGTAGGGCTGGAACAGGTGCAAAAGAGGGCATCTAAAATTATCAGAGGACTGGAGCATCTTTCTTATGAGAAAAAATGACAATGTATGGCGCATTTTTGCTGGGGGAAAAAGCAATGACAGACATGATTGAGACATAAAATTATACATGGTGTGGAGAGAGGGTTTCTTCCTCTCTCACAATAATAGGACCAGTGGCCATCCAATGAAGCTGACTGGTCAGAAATTTAGGACCTGTGGCGTTCATCACCATCAGATGTGTTGATGGCTACTAGCTAGGATGACTTTCAAAGGGGATTGGACAACTTCATGCAGGACCTGTGTAGTATCTGGCTACTATTGTATCTGGATACTGTGTAGTATCAGTGGCTACTATTAGTCACAAGGGCTATGTGCTATATTCAGGTTCAATGGTAGTGTGCTGACGAGTTGCAGGGGAGCAAGGCTGGGAGAAAAATAGGCTTTCAGTCCTGCTTGTGGGCTTCCCCTGATGAGATGGGACTTTGGCCTGATCCCGCACAGCTTTTCTTATCTTCCCGTGCTACATGCAGTCTCTTAAGTTTCAGAAATGTGGTAAAACACATTTAGTGTGCAATCCTAAACTGAGTTAGGCCGGCATAAGCTAAGCCAGCAAAATTTGGCTAGCACAAGAGCCACCATAAAGGGTGTTTGGACTACTCTCAGAGTCAGAGAGGCCATCCCACAGATGTGTGCCATCCTCCCTGACTCCGAGAGTAGTCCAAACACCCTTTATGGTGGCTCTTGTGCTGGCCAAACTTTGCTGGCTTAGTTTATGCCGGCCTAACTCCAGTTTAGGATTGCACTCTGAATCTGGAGAATGGACAGGGAAGGGAAGGGTTAAGCACACTCCCTCCTGCTTGCCAATTCTCTCCTGCAAGTGCCCCCCTACACTTGTGTTTTCCATACAAAGAAACAGGGTTGGGAATAATGTATAGCTTCCCTCGAACTGGGCAAGCGGAAAGTTAAGCAACCTCTCACTTCATCATGCGGCCAATTGCTGGGTGTAACATCACATTCCTGAACACATTTACTTGTGCGATTCCCAGGCAGGCCTTCCTGGGATCACACCTTAAAGTGGGCTTTCTGGTAGTCCGTTAAGAAGCAGATGGAGTGCATTAAAGGCTCAGAACACTCCATATTACTGTTCCCATGTGAGATCTCAATTAAAAAACGTAAGGGTGGACATGCGAAAAAAAATGTTGTGGCGGAGGAGGAGAAGAGCAGATCAAAGGAGAATATTTTCCTTTTATCCTTCCTATCCACCTCACCCCCCACATGTGCCTCTGAGTACATCCACCATCAATGCCCCTCCTCTCCAGGAGGAAGCAAGTGGTCACTGTCAGATTCCATGTGCTGGCTTTGCGGGCTAGAGGGAACATGTGGGAGCTTGCTTTCCCGAATTTTGGTACCAAAGCCAAATCACAGGATCAAATTGGACTCCCAAGTTTCCCCTGAGGCTGATTTCCTCCCCCTTAGCCCACGGCCTTTGCTCTCTCCCAGCCTAACTGCCAGCCCCAGCTGCTACCAGTGTTCCAGGGTAGGCTGAGTGTAGTACATCATGTACAGTCCTGGTGATTTTGCATTCAGGAAGCCCATTTAGATAACCTGCCATGATTAAAGAAACTAGCCCAGCAGCTAGGACTTAAGACACGTGCATGCACATCTGTAATCACAAGAGGGGTGTTTTGAGGGGCAGGAGAAATATCAGAGCTATTATATTAGAAACTTATCAGCATATGCATATCATATTATTTATTTTATTTATTTATTTGATGCATTTTTATACCGCCTTTCTCCAGATTTCATTGGACTCAAGGCAGTTTACATGGGCAGGCTGTTCATAAACCCCATTTTTCAATTGGGGTTTTTACAACTGTCGTTCTATGTACCATTCACAGAACCCTCAATTTCTTCAGATGTTTCCCTTTCAATGTGTGGTCATGATCCTGGCTGCACTCTTGCACCTTCTGAGTCTTCACAGTCCACCACAGATCACACCTTGGCCAGTTCTTTTGTCAGCTGACTCCTCCACACTCCTCCCATTCCTCTACAAGCTCTGTCAGTGACTTCCGGTCTCCCATCCAAGGCCAATCCAAGGCTGATCCTGCTTAGCATCTTCAGACAAAGGCAACAGCTCAACCTCCAGACCAAACTTCCTGCCAATATTAGGGCATATTGTGTCAGTAGTCCAGCGCACTTACCATATCAAATCAAAAGAATTCAAACGAAAGCCCT
>JAJKFI010000024.1:8031035-8061270 GCA_029204185.1 Lerista edwardsae
AGGGCTTTCGTTTGAATTCTTTTGATTTGATATGGTAAGTGCGCTGGTAAGGAACTGGACTACAGGGCAGGAGGTGTGGACTGATCTGTGGTCTTGTTTTTGAATGGGAGATGGAATGTCAGGCTGTGACAAGCTGCTGCACCTGTTGTGGCAGGACGGAGGCACTGATGATCTGATTAGTCACCGCAAGCGAGAGTTGCAGGGGAATGCGGGAAAGGCCAGCCAACAAACAAACAGAATATGACCTCAAGGACATGTTGAGACCAGGCTTGACTTATGATTGCCTGCTGAAACTCAATGGCATGCAGCCAGAGTCGAGACCCACACTGTAAAGGATCTGGGACTGAGATTTCTGTGAATTATGCATGGGAAGGATAGAGTGATGTTCTTTTCCCACTCTCACAACACCAGAACCAAAGGGCATCCACTAAAATTGAGTGTTGGGAGAGTAAGAATGGATAAAAGAATGGATAACCCCTGCTAACTGGGCAAGAGGCACTTTTTCAAGTGGTGTCCTCTTATATTTAGCAGGGAGAGAGCAATTGTCCCTCTTCAGCCCAGCACAGTGTCTTTCTCGTGGCTGTTGCTGGTGGTGTTCTCCATCCTTTTAGATTGTGAGCCCTTTTGGGACAGGGAGCCATTTAACTTTAATGTTATTATTTGCCTGTAAACCGCTTTGTGAACTTTGTGTTGAAAAGCGGTATATAAATACTAGTGATTGATTGATTGATTGATAACTTTTTACCCCAGTGGGTAATTAAGCTATGGAACGTCTTGCCACAGGAGGTGGTGATGGCATCTGGCCTAGGTTCCTTTCAAAGGAGATTGGACAGATTTCTGGGGGGAATGTCCATCGTGGGCTACAGGCCATGATGGATTGTGCAACCTCCTTACGTTAATAGTAGGCTACTTCAGAATGCCGGATGCAGGGGAGTGGCAACAGGATGCAGATATCTTGCTGTCTCATGGGCTCCCTGCAGCATCTGGTGGGCCACTGTGAGATCCAGGAAGCTGGACTAGATAGACCTTTGGCCTGATCCAGCAGGGCTCTTCTTATGTTCGTACGAATCACAGGATATGATGTATTTGTAAAAACCCCATTGAAAAAAATGGTGGATTAGACTAGCCTGTTCATGTAAGCTGCCTTGAGCATTTGCTTCGGCCTGGGAAAGGCGGGGTATAAATTCTTCAAATAAACTAAATATCAAGGATTTTCCATGGCAGGGTGAAGCAATCCAAATCACAAGCCCCAGAGGCTGCTATTTACACACCTACACAAATAGTGGCTGCAATCCTATCCATGCTTACCTGGGTGTAAGCTCCATTGACTGTAATGGAACTTATTTCTGAGTAGATATGGCTAGGATTGGGCTCACAGGGAGCCAAATAATCTGTTTGGTGTCATGTCTTATTAATTTTACTCTTATTAATTTTATGATCCACGGGGTTTGTTGTTCGTTTTTTTTTAATGTTTAATTGTATTTTAATATTGTTTTTAACTGTTTTTAATGTTAAATTTTGCTTTTATTGTTATTGTAAAGCCGCCTTGAGTGCCTTCGGGCATAAAGGCGGGGTATAAATTTAATAAATAAAATAAAATAAATAAATGTCTAGTTGTGGTCTGTTGTGAAATGTTCCTTGCCTCACAATTCCTATATCTGATAAAAAAATGGGCTTGTTGTTGGTTTTGGAAGAAACCTACTTTTAATAATTAAAAAAAGAGTTGCAGTTATAGCTAACGTTAAAAGAATGACATGCCATCATGAACAGTGGGGGGAAAAGGACAGATCTAACTCTAAAAGTCAGTGGCTGAGCTATAAGCTGTGCATGACAGTTCAAGATGGTGCATGAAATTCCAGCATGCTGTACACCTTTAAATGTTGCTTCACAACTGCAGAACTGAAGAGGCTGAATTAATTCATCCCAACAATGTCTTTATGATCCAGAAAAGCACCTCGGTCCTCTGGAGATTTCACAACGGGAGTAAATTGAAGACAACTTGAATGAATAAATACTGTTAATTGTAGAAGTAATTGTAGAAGTAATGTGTAGTTGTTTTGCTTGTGTCAAATGGGTTTTTTCTTTCTTTCTGATTCACTTTGCTACTGGAAAATAGCTGAGAACTAACCCAACTTATTGCTGCATTATCTGGAAAGCAGCAGGCTCTGGTGTCACTATGACAGCATTTCCGGCCATGACATCACTTCCAGTGGGTCTTGGACAGATTGTCATTCTAAAAAGTGGTTCCTGGTACTAAAACGTTTGAGAATCACTGATTTACAGGGATGCAGGTTGCTGCCTCCTCTCACTCCCCAAAGAAACTGCTTGACCTTTCAAGGTGCCTTTTTGCAGAGGCATACCAGGGCTAAATTGTGCCCAAGGCACACCACACCCAAAGTCATGATGAACATAAGAAGAGCCCTGCTGGATCAGGCCAAAGGCCCATCTAGTCCAGCTTCCTGTATCTCACAGCGGCCCACCAGATGCCCCAGGGAGCGCACGAGACTACAAGATCCTTGCATCCTGTTGCCACTCCCTTGCACCTGGCATTCTGGAGTAGCCTACTACTAACATATGGAAGTTGTACAACCCATCATGGCCTATAGCCCACAAGGGACTTTTCCTTCAGTAATCTGCCCAATCCCTTTTGAAAGGCATCTAGGCCAGATGCCATCACCACCTCCTGTGGCAAAGAGTTCACAGATTAATTACCCGCTGGATAAAAAAAAAAATTTCCTTTTATCCATTCTTACTCTCCCAACACTCAATTTTAGCAGATGCCCCCGGGTTCTGGTGTTATGAGAGAGGGAAAGGAACATCCCTCTATCAACCCTATCCCTTCCATGCATAATTTTGTATGTCTCAATCATATCCCCCCTCAGGTGCCTTTTTTCTAGACTGAAGAACCCCAAACGCTGCAGTCTTTCTTCATAAGGGAGATACCACAGCCCCGTAATTGTTTTCATTGCTCTCTTCTGCACCTTTTCCAGCTCCACTATGTCCTTTTTGCGATGCGGCGACCAGAACTGTACGCAATACTCCAGATGTGGCCTTACCATCGATGTGTACAATCTATATATATAAAAATGAACGTGGCCGGGTGTGTTTGTGGGTGTGTTTGTGGGTGTGTTTGTATGTTCTGCATAGGCTCCTCAATGCCTACATCGATCGGCATGAAACTCGGCACGCACGTACCTTGCGGCCTGGCAACAAACACTGCGGGGGTCAGACCCCCCTACAGCCCCCGGTTTTTCAGGGAGGGGGGCCAGCGCATCAAGAACCATAGGGATTGCATTGGAATACAGGTCTGCTGCCACTCTGTGGTCACAAACGATTCTGCAGGTCATGTGCTAGGATTGCAGTAGCTGAGCTGATACACAGGCAGTGCTCAAAACCAAAAGTGAAACTGCTTCCCAGTCCCTGAGTTGCCCAGCTGCCTGAAAGAGCAGGTTCCAGACAATTCCAGCACCCACTCGGATCTTAGATGGACATATTTCCACAGAGCTAACTGGCCGGCTACTCCCGTTTCTCATACTTCACTGCTATCCCACCACATTACCTGCAGACATTGTTCAGTCAGTGTGACAGTTTCATTTCGGTCTCTCCGTTGATTGTGTACCTGTTTCCTCATTACTTTCACAGTGATAGTGTGCATTTGGGATTCAGGTTCATCAATACTTTCTTATTTCAGGGAGGAGTGTTATATTTCCACCTGGAGCTAACTATTTCATACTGTTTATGGATATTTCCATATTTCCGTGTCTGTTCCACCATCACTCTGGAACGCCTGGAACACTGTGCGCCACACTTGGTGCACATATTCCTGATGATCTGGACAGACATGCTGTGGGGGGAGGACCCCCCTAATTCACTCCTTCTCCTACTAGAACCTCGGGATACTTTGTCCCTCGGGCAACGCCGGGTCACAACCAGCTAGTGGCATAATAATGTTGGCCATTTTATTTTATTTTTAAAGGCTTCATTAATTTTAATATAAAGATATTTATTTATAGGATAGTATTAAACATGGGGAAAAGGGAACACTAAGGATAACACAAAAGGATTACTGTCTTGGGATAGCAGTGACTAATCTAATTTACCTTAAAGTAATATTTACATTACATCTTAACACATTTGCTAAATTCTTGATTGTATATCTATCCAATCATAAAAAGGCTTCCAATAATTTTCTATCTTGCACAGATATTCATCTTTTAATCTCTCTGTCAAAATATCCATTTCAACAATATCATATAATTTATCTATTAGATTCTCTAATTCTCTATAAACATTTTATAAATTTTTTCTTTAAATTTTGTTGCTTTAGTAAATTTTATGTTCGTACTCCAAATCTGCTCCCATTCTTCTATGTTTATCTTATCTTCTATGTTTATCTCATCTGTCAGTGGATATATAGCTTTCGGACAGATTGGAAGCAGCAGGTGAGGCTGGGGGAAATTACATCAAGTACTCATACAATCAGTACGGGAGCCCCCCAAGGGTGTGTGCTCTCCCCATTGCTTTTCTCCCTCTATACAAACGACTGCACCTCAACGGACCCCTCTGTTAAAATCTTGAAGTTTGCAGATGATACAACGGTCATTGGCCTTATTAAAGATGGTGATGAATCTGCATACAGATGGGAAGTTTAACAACTTGCTCTGTGGTGCAGTAGAAATAATTTGGAGCTTAACCCACAAAAAACTGTGGAGATGATAGTAGATTTTAGAAGGCACCCTTCTACTTTACTTCCACTTTCCATCTTTAGTAATATGGTTTCAGTGGTGGAGTCTTTCAAGTTCTTGGGCTCTGTAATTTCCAGAGATTTGAAATGGTCAGCTAATATTAGCAGTATCATTAAAAAGGCTCATCAGAGGATGTACTTCTTGCGCCAACATAGAAAATTCAATCTGCCCCAGGAGCTGCTGACCCAGTTTTATAGAGGTATTATTGAATCTGTCCTCTGTAACTCTATAACTGTCTGGTTTGGCACAGCAACCAAACTGATAAGAAAAGGCTTCAAAAGACAGTAAGAACAGCTGAAAAAATAATTGGAGTTAGCCTGCCCTCTATGGAGGATTTATATGCTGCTCGGGTTAAGAAGAGAACAGAGAGCATTGCTGCAGGTCCTCTGCATCCTGGACACAACTTGTTTGATCTTCTTCCTTCTGGATGCCGATATAGGACTCTGTACACTAAAACATCTAGGCACAAGGACAGTTTTTTTTCCTTGTGCCATTAAATTGCTGAATTTATAATTATGCTGAGGTGCCTTTTGAGTAAATATTGAGGCTGGGTTTTAATTTGAATTGAATGCCCTTATTTGTTTTTCTGTTGTATTTATTGTTTATTTGTTAGTGTTGTATGTATGTAGCCATTTAGCCGATACCAAATTCCAAGTATGGTATTCATACTTGGCCAATAAATATTATCTATCTATCTATCTATCTATCTATCTATCTATCTATCTATCTATCTCCAAAGTTTTCCATGCATTTTATCATTGTCTCTTTTATTGTTTCATCTTCTGTTTTAAGTCTTGGCTGTTTTATTCTCAACCCCTTTTTTAATTACCCCAAGCATGGAATTGGCCTTCTTCACTGCCGCCGCACCCTGGGTCGACACCTTCATCGAATTGTCCACCAGCACCCCAAGATCTCTCTCCTGAACTGTCACAGACAACTCAGAACCCATTAGCCTATATGTGGTTTTGATTTTTTGCCCCAATGTGCATCACTTTACATTGGTCTACACTGAAATGCATCTGCCATTTTGCTCCCCATTCCCCCAACTTGGAGAAATCCTTCACAACATTCACAATGTTCACGATCCTTCACAATGTCACAATGTTGTAATTTAACTATGTTGAGAGGTGTGGCTCCTCCCGGCCACAACTCGAACAATTTTGGGGAAGCATCTCAAGAAGCTGGGGGCGCAGTAAAATTGCCTGAGCTGCGGTCAGGAGAAGCTGCATGACTCCCCGTCTTGGGAAGCTGGGGAGGGCGTGGCTTCTTCAGCGTGCAGCTCCAGAGGCAGCACTTCTGTGGGGGTGTGTGCTATGATGCAAATGGCACCCCTGGGAAATGATGCCCATTGTGTTTGCCTCCCACGCAGCATCCAAGATACGCCTCTGCCTTCTTGCTGCCTGCAAATATTGACAATGCCATCATTTCCTGAATCATTGGGGAAAAACTAGCATCAGGGCCTGGCTAGGGAAGGTTGTGCTCAGCTCTAGACAGCAAGATGTCTTTAACTTCTCAGTATGGAAGCTGGCCAATGCGTTGTGTAAGCAGCCCCTCACTCTTGCCACTGGAGCCATTCTGGGCAGTGATGACAATGCACAGGAGATGCTGTCTGATTCAATAAAGAGCTGCGCATTGCCATAGCTGCCCAGAAATGGCTCCAATGGTGAATGGGAGGGGCCACTTCCACAGCTCATTGTGGCACCTGCAGTAGTTATCATTTTGCCCCCCTCTAGCTATGCTACTGGGCTCAATCCATGTCCCAGACCATTATTAATTGTTGACATGCTTGACACCAATGAGGCTAGGTGTCAGCAACTAGTGTTCGAACCAGAGATCTCATGCCTAGTAAGTAAGATAGTCAAATTTCAGAGTTCACTTTAGAAAAAGAGTGAGAGAGCAATCCTAACCTGGAGTTAGGCTGGCATAGCTCAGTCAGCAAAGTCCACAAGGTCCACCATAAAGTGTGTTTGGACCACACTTGGAGCCTGGGAAGATGGTGCACATCTGTGTGCTGGCCTCTCTGACTTCGAGAGTGGTCCAAACATACTTTATGATGGACCTTGTGCTGGCCAAACTTTGCTGGCCTAACTGGGCCAGCCTAACTCCAGGTTAGGATTGCACCCTAAAATAACAAAGAGCAACTTTGGCTCTGGTGCTTGACAGGCAATGCAAAACATGTGCCTTTGGCAAACGTATCCGCATTTGCATCTTAAGCCACAGGCTTGTGACGCCCTGATCTGGATTAGATCCATCACCTGGATGTAGGAGATGTTTAACCCTTTACACTCGCACCAATTTCTTGCAAAAAAATAAAATGGCCTTCCCAAAGTGGCTCTTTAACTCTGAAATGGTCATTGCAGCAAATTGATGGATTGCGAAGAGGGGAGGGAAAGATCAGCCACAGAGTGTTGGGGGAGAAAGGGTTTCCTGCAGACGCACACCCCATAGAGAGGACTAAGCGCATTACGAATGAGGAGGCAATAAGAATGAAAAACATTTTGCAAGCCTCTTTAAGGACACAGGGTGGTCAAAAGACCAGCTATAAATCTCATCAATCAAATTGAGATGATCTTGGCAGGCCTACAGGGAGGGGTGTTAATTTTATTGTTTCTCAGCCCAGTTCTAATGTTTGCTGGATTTTATGACACCCCCATATGACTTCCAGGACGTATGATTTTACAGGTCAGACAAGAAAAATAATGTCCACTTGGCCATGCTCCTTACTGAGCACAGGGTGGGGTCCTGTGTGCATCAGGCGCAGATGTGTTTCCAGAGAGGCTTCCTTTTCTTTTCGGATGACCTGTCTTTCCACATCTTCTTCCCACTGGAGTGTGCTGCAACTGAAGCACTCAGACACCCCATGTTCCACTCGGCCCATAAACATCGCGATCCTCCTTGCCCCCAAATTGCTGCCACACCCCCGTTTGCTCTCCCAGTTCAGTGGTGCACTTTGGTATTTTGGAGGCAGCCAAGTTTCATGGGTGGATTACGTCACCTTCCTTCGGCAAAGACATCTGCTTCCCAGCCGTTTGCATTTGCTGTCTGTAGAAAAGGGCTTTCCTTGATAAGCATTCTTCAAAGCATTAAAAGCCCTCCCCCATTGGAATAGTCTTTTCTGATTATTCCTTCAGTGGGTTGATTTATATCCCAACAGCCCTTTCCCCCTCTGGCATAATTAGGGCTGCACCAGTGGTGGATGCTTTAGGGCTGTCGTAAAAAAGCTTCCTAGCAATGTATGGCTGTGAGAGCTGGACCATAAGAAAGGCAGAGCGCCGAAGAATAGATGCTTTTGAATTATGGTGTTGGAGAAGACTCTTGAGAGTCCCCTGGACTGCAAGGAGATCCAATCAGTCAATTGGCTACAGGAAGTCAAGCCTGATTGCTCCCTGGAAGGACAAATCCTGAAGCTGAAGCTCAAATACTTTGGCCACCTCATGAGAAGAGAGGACTCTTTAGAAAAGACCCTCATGCTGGGAAAGATTGAAGGCAAAAGGAGAAGGGGGCGGCAGAGGATGAGATGGTTAGAGAGTGTCACCGAAGTGATGAACATGGAAGTGATGAACATGGAATTGGGCGAACTCCGGAAGCTAGTGGAGGACAGGGAGGCCTGGCATGCTGTGGTCCAGGGGGTCGCGAAGAGTCGGACATGACTTAGCGACTGAACAACAACAAAAAAGCTTCCACTGACGAGTGCAATGTCCCACTAGTGGGAAGGCCGCAGATGCCTCCTGTGTGCTAGAGCCTTACTACTCAAACTTTTTAGAGCAGGACAAACTTTTTAAAATGGCACTCGTGTTGGGACCCACCAGAAGTGATGTCATTAACCCTGGAAGTGATGTTGCAGCAGGAAGTGACATCATCAAGCAGGAAGTGCTGTCAGTGTAACATCATAAAATGACACTCCTGAAATGCAAATTGGCATTTTCGGACTGCAGCAGTTGTACAGCCATGAAACATCCCTGACAGAAAGCAAGATGAGGACAAAATATGGTGTAAAAGCACTGAACTGAAAACAAAATTAAAAAAAAACCCTCACTTGAAAATTCAAACTGTTAACACTCACAAAAAGAATAGAGCAAGAGTAAGATCTGCAGTTTCCAAGATGGCTGCTCCCAGCTTTCCGTGACCCACCTGACATCAGGGTGCAACCCACATGGTGGGTCCCAAACCACAGTTTGAATAACACTGATCTAGAGGAAAGCAATGAACTAAAAAAAAAATTTTTTTAAAAATTATGGATGGCAAGGTGTGGGAAATTTCAGCACAAATTAAAACCTGGGGGAATTCTAAGATTTCAGATTCTTTTTATTCTTTTTATGAAATATATTCTTTTTATTCTTTTTGTGAGATATGTTTTCCTTCTTTTCACAACGTAGAGACAAAACAATTATACACTTAGCCATTCCAATGTATGTCTCCAGTTCCAAGGGATTGAGAATAAAATAGCCAATATTATTATGCCATTGTACAAATCAATGGCACACCTCCACATCTGGAGTCTTGCGTTTAGTTCTGGTCGCCACATCTCAAGAAGGACATAGTGGAGCTGGAAAAGGTACAGAAGAGAATGACAAAAATGATTATGGGGCTAGGGCACCTCCCTTATGAAGAAAGACTTCAGCATTTGGGGCTCTTCAGTCTAGAAATAAGGCACCTGAGGGGGGACATGATTGAGACATACAAAATTATGCATGGAAGGAATAGAGTTGATAGAGGGATGTTCTTTTCCCTCTCTCAAAACACCTGAACCAGGGGACATCCCTAAAATTGAGTGTTGGGAGAGTAAGAATGGATAAAAGGAAATACTTTTTTTTATCCAGCGGGTAATTAATCTGTGGAACTCCTTGCCACAGGAGGTGGTGATGGCATCTGGCCTAGGTATATTTAAAAGCGGATTGGACAGATTTCTGGAGGAAAGGTCCACCATGTGCTATAGGCCATGATGGGTTGTGCAACTTCCTTATGTTAGTGGTAGGCTACTCCAGAATGCCAGGTGCAGGGGAGTGGCTACAGAATGCAGGCATCTTGTTATGTTGTGTGCTCCCTGAGGCATCTGGTGGGCCACAGTGAAATCCAGGAAGCTGGACTAGATGTTCTTATGTGTAACATATTCTAATTAGCATTAATAAGTGCTTATTATTCAGAGAATTTAGATATTTAGATTACTACAAATGATTTATTTTGCTCCTATTCCTCCACTTAATTTGTTTTGAAATTGGATCTATAGTTAGCTGATGTATTCTGTGGATTGTTATCAAAGCTCTCTCCTGCATCACTCTTGGAGTCAGGGAGGCCAGCACACAGACGTGAGAGTGGTCCAAACGCTCTTTACGGTGGGCTGGCACAAGTGACTTGTGCTGGCCTAACTCCTGGTTAAGATTGTGCCCTCATATCAATCAAATCCCAGTAAAGATTCATCTGTTATATCAACGCACGTTGTGTGAGATAATGTCAAACTGTTTTCAAACCTCTTTCCTCTTTTTTTTTTTAAAATATGAGGCTACTGATATGATTTTTCTGTTTGAGTTGGGTGGAGCTGGAAAGAAACGTTGATGTCATTTCTGTGACATGTGCCACAGTTCAGACAAGGGTAGCATGTACTGCGTTAAAATAGTTGGCTGTAGTAGTAGGGACTTTTTGTGTAACAGATCCAGCAAGCAAAAAACCACTGCCAAGGAACCAAAACCTGAATGAAGCAGAAGACCCTGAGAATTTCCAGCCAGTCTTTTTTGTCAATATAACTGTGGATTGCCTCCTGCCTTTGTCAAATAAGTCCATTTAGGCTGCAATCCTATACAGACTTAGCATATACACAGAGTAAGCGCAGCCGAATACCATGACACTTACTTCTGAGTAAATATCTATAGGAATGTACTGACTCAATACAAGATTGACGTGCACAGCCCTTTTGATGGGTGTTGTCACTTCACTTTTTTTTTTAAAGTTCCTTTGCTTTCATTTAGCAGGGGCTTCCAACTAAATCGACTTTGTTTGTTTTTAAATCAGGCCACAGGCTTTTAATCAATTACGTGATGACATTTTTATAAATTGGCAGACGGGGAGTCCAATCCAATCCTTCCCCGACTGCTGATGCAGCTGCACCAAAACCAAATGTGCTGTATCCCGTGGGGGGGAATGGGGATCAAGAGGCTTTGGGGGAGAAAGGGGCATTCCCCCTTACCCCTTCATAAGCCTCAAACGGGGGGGGGATGTGACACTCTAGCCTGAGAAGCTCTGCCTCTCTTCCTTTAAGGGGCAGGTGGGAGGGAAAGGAAGCAGGATTGTGCTGCTGCCAGGGAGTGGGATGTTTTTTCCCTTAACTTAAACAAGCACCGGACTCCTGGGGATAGGGGGACCCTGCAGACACCTCTGCAGGGCTCCGCACGCCTCTAAAAAAGTGTTTAAAAGCTATTGGAACCCAGTTCCTGGTTTGTGATCAAAAAGCGCAAGTGGGTTCCTAATTGCTTTTTTTTTTAACCTTTTTAGAGGCTTGGGGAACCCTACAGAGGTGTCTGGGTGTCTACAGGGCTCCCCACACCGCCAGGGGGCCAGGGCTCACTCAGGTAAGTGGAAAATCCCCCCTCCTGTTCCTGGCAGTAGCACAATCCTGGGAATTTTGCTGCTGCCTTTGCCCCATCCCTGTGCACACTTAACTTTGGTTCTGAAACACCCAGGAAGTTTCAGAACAGAGACCCTTCCCCATCCTCCTTACGCCTCCATTAGCCTCTCAATCCACCATGGGTCTCTTCGGGCCCACGCCAGCTCTGTAGCTGCAGCTCTGTAGCTGATGCAAAGCCAAAAAGCAACAGGAGGTGTCGAGGCTGGCAAAAATAGGCACTCGGCTGGTGCCAGGGCAGTCCTGGGAGGAGGGAGGGCAGGTGGGAGGGCGGAACTGGGCAGGGGTGGGCCAACCCCTGGCCCTGACTTTAGAATTAATAGGAGCAAGGCGAAGCCAGGGGGCGGGCTTAGCGGCCATGTTAGCTGACTCAAAACATTGCTCATTCCAAGCATTTCAGATTGCTTTTCTCGTACTGTTTAGGACTGAATATTTTACTCCTGAAGTAAAAACTTACGAAAATAAAAACATGTGATCGTGTAGAAACATCATTGGTAACCTAATTATGATTTAATATGCACTTACAAGGTTTAATTCCTCGTAATTATATTACTGAACATACCGGACGAAATGCTACTTGCTGTCTATTTAAACTCGGATTGCACTGTTTTGACAGACTTATTTTTTGAAATCTACACAAGCAAAAATAAAACGGCCATGCCCCATAAAAAGAATGTCTGTTAATGTTCAGAATTTCATAAGTATTACAGTAGGAAAATTACATTAAAATCTCTTCATGACACAAGTAGTTGTCAATATGAGAGTAATTCTTTTTTACTTCTAGACTACGAAGAATATTTTTGAAAACTTCTACACTCACCCCCCCCCAAAAAAAACAAATTCTGTTAATGTGCAGAATTTCGAAAATATTACCGTAGAAAATGGAAGGCGGGAAAAAAAGTGTAAACGGGAAGGGGGGAAAAAGGAGGGGGGAATATATATATTTTTATCTTCTAGACCATTAAAAGTGGGTGTCAGAAAATGGTGAATAAGACTGCTAGGAACAACAAGAAATTACACAGCTTCAAAAAAAAATGCACTATGTTTCAATTAACAGTCGTTTTATTGAGCCGATGTAATGTGAATACATGAATCTTTCCGTGGAAATTAAATCCCATTTTTCGTTCAGCGATTCGCACACCCGTATGCAGAACACACAGGCATGCTTAAAGAGGTTGAAATTAACTTTTACACGCGTGCAGGGAGATTTTTATTCGGGAATTCGCGGCAACCCTCCTTCACGGCGATTATCTGAGTCAGCTATATTTGTTGACCCGGAAGCTTCAAAAATATGACGTCATGGCTTCTCCAGTGTATAATATCTCCATGGGGTGGGCGGACCAGTGGGTGGGGTTGGGCTGCGGCCATGAGGCTGCATCCAAGGCTCCATCCCGGGCAGCGCAGCCCCAGTTTGGACCATGTGGCGTCCTTGGAGCTGCTGGTGCAGATCCGAGGAATCCATAGGGGAGCAGGTCCACCGGCCTGCCTGTGCCCTCAAAGTGGGGGTTGGGGGTACTAACACATTACAAAATTGCCAAACTGAAGGCATTTCCATGTTAGACTACATACTGTACGCCCCTTGCACATATCGCATCGTGAACCACTTTTGTGCTGCATGTCCATGTGGTGGAAAACGTCCACGTGCATCCCACTGCAAAAAAAAATCCAAGTACACATACATGGTTAATTCAAGCACCATTAAGCCTCGTGCATGTGCATCCATGTAAAAACAGTGGCACATTTCAATTTTTTTTTTAAAATCAGGGAAGCATCATATATATAATTTACAATTGCTACTGAATCCATCTTCCTTTATAGCTGAATTTTTATGGTTGGAAGAAAAACAGCATCAAGGAACTGTCAAAACGTCCACCAGAAATCTCCGTTACTCTGTAGTTTGCAAGGACTTGAAAGGACTTGCACTCTGCCCTTTCCTATGTATGTTTGTCTTTTCCATTACTTTCATCTCTTCTCCCTAAATCCCACTCTGTCTCGTTGTCCTTGATGTTTTTAATTTGTACCTCTCTATTAGTCCATTTTTTGCTTTCTTTTTGGCCTTTGCTCTTTTTTTTTAAATGGGACTTCGAGTCATTACAACATGGATCACAGAGGCTTCATTCATAGAAAAGATGGATCAGTCATGGAGGCAAACCTGCAGGATACTCCCCTTAACATAAAGGGGACATGTGTGCATTGGGCTTGTAGTACTAGTGGGCTTTTTTTCTAATGTGAAACATATGACAGGATGAAGCCTGGCTTTCGCCTTATCTTGTGTTTTGCTTCCATCACATTGCTAATAATGATCTACTGCAGCAGTGTTTTTGTCATGTTTGCATTGTACCCTACCAACAATGAGATGTAGTTGCTGCAGAGACAATGGGAGTGACCCATTCCCTGCTCTGGGATTTATACATTGCATTATACAGACAACCATAGGAATGAGGGATGGGGGTGAGGTAGGGAGTCGAGCAGGCCAGCAACTGGGAAAGAATGCTTAAACCAGCACACACACAAAGTGGCACATCCGGTCAATTAGAGCTGAATGTATCTTGATGCTGTTCTTCTAAACCAGGAGCATCCAAACTAAGGCCCAGAGGCTAGATCCATCATATAGGGAAAGCCTTGTCTGTCCAGAGCAGTACCGATTGTTCCATCGTGCTGCCGCTCCATTTTCCAACCAATCGGCTGGAAGGGACACTCTGGGCATTCTACACAGAAGGCTATGCAGCACATGATGCAGCAGGACGTCGGGCATAGATGCGAATGCCCAGAGTGTCCCTTCCAGCCGATTGGTTGGAAAATGGAGCGGCAGCACGATGGAACAATCCGTTCTTCTCTGGGCGGGGAAGACTTTCCACAGACAGTGGTCCGTGGTTTGGAGACTGCTGTTCTAAACAACTGTTTCCCCGAAGAAGGCAGAAACAACACGTTTTAACAAACCATACTTTATCTCTGATGAGCCACATAATAAAACAGAGATTGGTTCAAAGTGTTTAGTTAAACAGGGTCACCTGGGACCTCGCTGCCACGGCTCGGACAAAATTATCTGTGCCACGTGCACCCCAGTCGCCAGTCGCTCCCATCTGCTTCCTGAGCTGAGAAGTAGATGGGGGCAGTGGGCTCTCTCTGGCGTAGAGAGAGAGGTGGGGCTCAGCACATCTCTCCCTGACTTCAGTTGAAGCTGGGGGAGGCGTGCTGAGGCCGGCAGAGCCCCACCTCCTAGGAGAACACCTGCACCTCAATTAAGTTGAGGCTGCCGGCCTCAACTTAATTCTGGGCTTTCGACCAGAAGGTTGGGAGTTCAAGACTGCGTGACGGAGTGAGCTCCTGTTGCTTGTCCCAGCTCCTGCCAACCTAGCAGTTCAAAAGCACCTAAATGCAAGTAGATAAATAGGGACCACTTCAGTGGGAACGGAACAGCGTTCCGTGCGCTACGGCGTAGAGTCATGCCGGCCACATGACCATGGAAGCTTGTCCTCGGACAAAAACTCCGGCTCTACAGGCTTTGAAACGGAGATGAGCACCGCCCCCTACAGTCGGTCATGACTAGACCATTCGGTCGTGGGGAAACCTTTACCATTTTTTAAAGAATTTTGCACCCATGGCGATGGCTCCCTTGCCCCCCCTGTGCTATGCCTCTGCTTCCAGCCATCAGCAGGCACCATGAATGCTATTCAGCCAACTCAATGAAGTGCATTTGACATCTCTGGTCTATAGTTTTGTTTCTCCTTTCTCTCTTCATTTTACATTCTGTTTGTGTTCTTTACCATCTCCATCTATCTATGACGTCAGATCCCTGATTGGATCCCTTAATGAGCCATGCTGCCATCTGGCCCATATACCCATTGCATGTCCCCCCCCCCCCGTTCACAGACAGCCCACTTACGGGACACCTCTTTCTATTCTATTCAGAACTCTCTGCCTCAGACAGCTACATGAAGTTGCTCAGTAGAAACATATGTGGGAGGAAACGAACATCCTTTGGGGCCCACCCAACCACTGTTCTTGGCAGATTAAAAGGGTCCTGTCCAAGTTTGCCCATGAAAAATTGAGCTCAAATAACTGTCAGGATCACAAAAGCCAAGAGACAGCTGGAAAACACCATGATGAATGCAACAGGAAATTATTCCGCGAGATCTGGTTGGCAGGTCTCTTGTGTGGACGCTGAACGGTGGGTTGGCAGGTAAAGAAAGGAAAACAAAAGGTAGTTGAAGGAGGTCATTCTCGATCGTGCAAAAGCAAGAAGAATATTTAAGTACTCCTTTGAGCCATTTTCTGACATGTTTCCCCCAAATGGGCATGAAGACTTAAAACTATCCGTATAAGAGTCGATGACCTACTGAATCCCAATAGTCCAAGTGGAGAGTACTAAAAAGGCAATCTATACTGCAAATCAGTGTATGGCCTTCATTCAGGCAGGGCCGGCTCTAGAAGTGGCGGGGCCCAATGCAGGGCATTCCAGTGGGGCCTCCCATACTCTCCACAGGGCCCCCCACTCACCAGGAAGAGCACTTGTGGTCAGCGATGGGATCTACAAATGAACAAGGGGAACGCTGGGCGGGACGTAGGCGGGACTTCCACTTGAGTGGCAGCCCGTCCATAGCGTTCCGCGGCTGCCCTGGCCTCGGGGGGGCTCCTGCTTGCTGTGGGGGACAGGTGAGTGTCACGCCGGATGCCTGGGCAAGCAGTGGGGGGCGCACTAACCGGGGGCAGCCCCCCCGAGGCCAGGACAGCTGCAGAACGCTACGGACGGGCAGCCAATCATGCGGAAGCCCCACCTACGTCCTGCCCAGCGTTCCCCTTGTTCATTTGTAGATCCCATCGCTGCTTGTGGTGCCACACACAAAGTGTGGCACTGGAAATAGTCGGTGGGGACAGGATGACGTCACTGCCAATTGCTTCCAGGAGGCCCATTTTGGGCACTTCAGAAGCTGGGGCAGGTGAGAGGGCCCAAGGTAAAGCTGCTCTGCTGGCCCCATTGACCTACAATCCTTAAAGAACTGACTGCAGCAGCAAGCAATATGCTCACTGCACTGGTGCGGGGCCCCCAAAATGCGGGGCCTGATGTGATGGCATTGGTCACATTGGCTTAAGCCCTGCCCTGCATTCAGGGACATGTTCTAAGTTGCTTTATCTATAATATTCACCATGAATACAGGAAGAGATTTGATATGAAGTTAGACCGTAGGCCCATTCAGTTCAGTATCGTCTGTTGCAGTGGTTCTCCAACGTTTTGGACTGCGACCCGCTTTTTAAAATGGCACTCAAGACAGGACCCACCGGAAGTGATGTCGCTAACCTGGACGTGATGTCATAGCCGGGAAGCCATCGTTGTGACATAATAAAATGACATTCCTGGAATGTAAACTGGCATTTTTGGACTGCAGCAATGGCACAACCATGAAACATCCCTGACCGAAAGCAAGATTGGGACAAAATATTATGAAAAAGCACTGAACCAAAAACAAGATTAAAAGAAGACCCTCACTTGAAAATTCAAACTGTTAACACTCACAAAAGGAATTTAGCAAGAGTCAGGTCTGCAGCTTCCAAGATGGCAGCTCCCAGCTTCCCACAACCCACCTGACATCAGGTCGCAACCCACCAAGTGGATCACGACCCACAGTTTGAGAAACACTGGTCTATTGGTTGTAGTTCTCCAGGGTTTTCCAGCCCTATACAGGGACATCTGGAATGGAACCTGGGAGCTTCTGCATAGAAATCAGGTGCTCAACTCCTGAGCCACAATTCAGCCCCAAATCAGCCTTTTTTCAAATCATAAGAATCTTAGACTTGTCCTACCTGGACACAGTCTGGCCGTCATACTCAGAACAACTTGGCATGTGTGTTGGGGCCATTAGCCTGTGAGTTGCCCCACTGCCCCCAGGAAATGTCATGAATGTGCCTTCTGAAAAGGTCCAATTCCAATTCCAAACCTTTATTGGCATATAAAACATACAAAGATACTACTAAAACAAAGATACTACTAATACAAAGATACTACTAATACAAAGATACTACTAAAACAAACAAAGACACAGAACATACAAAATACAATAAAAACCAGGGGTTAAAAGGCATCACGAAATCTCAGCTGCTAGAGGAGGCCCTATTAGCACGTTCAGAGTTGGACCTCACAATACTAAAAATAAACCAAGCAAATTGATGGATAAAATTAGGCTCATCAGAGGAGAAAATTTTTTTAAAAATTTCAGAATCAATCACCTGAAAATTGATCATGGGCAAAAAATTGAGAAACTTATCTCTGGCCTCCTTATGAAGAGGACAATATAAAATAAGATGCTCAATGGATTCAACTACTTGCATGTCACAGGGACAGAGTCTATCTAGATAGGGAGTTCCACTAAATCTGCCCCAGAGAACTGCAGAGGGAATCACATTGCATCGGGCAAGCGATAGAGCCCTTCTGACTTTGGGGCACTCTAGGATAGAAAAAAAAGCTGGTAATTTACCAATAGTAACCGGAATTTGAAGATGAAGGGGGGAGCAAAATTTAGAGGCTGCACTTAAAAGGGTCTGAGAATGAATGTCCTTCTGAAAAGGTAATCATGATGTGATTACCCCAAACTGAGAAGAAAGGAGGGGTGCAAAGGCGGATCTACAGGGAGGGCAAAGCTCTAAGTGTTGCAAGAAGCCTTACCCTGTCACGTAAATCCCTCCTCTCCCTTGCTGCTGTAGCCAGTAAGCAACGCCAAGATGTTGCTGTTCCCTGTGAGGATTGGCTAAAACGGTGCAGGAGAGGAGTGATTTCCGCTGCAAGGTAAGGCTTCTTGCAACACTTAGAGCTTTGCCCTCCCTTAGATCTGCCTCTGGAGGGGTGGGGGAGGGCAGAGCAGGGTGGGAAGGGCTGAGAGCCCAATCCAAAGCTGTGCTGGAAGAGTGAGGCCAGCGGGCACGTTCATGCCCTTGCCCCAGAGGAGGCTCCAGCCTCCTCTATGGATTCCTTGGATCTGTGCCTGCTTTATAACAGGTGCACAGCCGAGGAAGCCATGTGGCCCAGGGACAGAGGCTTGGATGCGGCCTACTGGCAGTATCCTGGCCCCACCCCCTTCCCCAGACTGGCACAGCCTACTGCTAATGTAAGGAGGTTGTACCACCCGTCGTGGCCTATATCCCACAATGGACTTTTCCTCCAGATATCTGACCAACCCCCTTTTAAAGGCACCCAGGCCAGATGCCATCACCACCTCCTGTGGCAAGGAGTTCCACAGCTTAATTACCCACTGGGTATTTTCTTTTAACCTGTTCTCACTCTCCCAAAACACTGTGGATGCCCCCTGGTCCTGGTGTTGTGAGAGAGGGGAAAAGAGCATCCCTCTATGGAATCTATCCCTCCCATGCATAATTTTCTACATCTTTTGTATGACCCACTTCCTAGCCATGCTCGGGAAACCGGAAGTGAGTCACGACAGGGTTTTTTAAAAAAACTTATTAAACACAGAGGGGTCCGCAGGGCTCCCCAATCCAAAACGATGCTGGGGCAGGCATTGATAACACCCCCCTCAGCCCTGATCTATGCCCTGCAGAGATCATAGTGATTGCATCGCTGCAATTTGCCCACCCCTTAAAGTAACCCAGGCGGTGCTGTTCAGGCTGGGGCATTGCTACACCCCAGTTTTAAAATCACTGCCCTAAGGCCTAGAGGTCTCCATGTTGAAGCTGTCCTGACATGGATCAGGCCTGCAAAGCCCCCCCCCCATGCTAACTCTGCAGGGATGAGAGGCTGGATGCTCAAGAGGAGGGATGTGGTGAGTTTGAAAGCCTTACCATCTATCAGGTTGCACTGAGGTCTAGAGCCTCCAAGACAGAAGCCCCCAATTCCAGATACCTCGATAAACAGATGTGCTATGAATAACTGGGCTATGAATTTGTTTTCTCCCAGAAGAATTATGGATCAGACTGGGAAGAGTTCACCCATCTCTAGTCCTCACTGGCTGAGCACTCATCAAAATAAGAGAGTGCAGTTGAGCTTTTGCCTGGATCTGTCCCATCTGAGCACATGACCCATTGGCTTCCATATTGGGGTCTTACCTGCATCTGTGGTTTCAACATTCCCATTAAAACAAGACATTGCTGCAGAGAAACAATCATCTGCAGGAGATTATAAATTGCACTCTTGTCTCCAAAAGGTTGCAGCTGTTCCACTCTCTTGGGTGAACTTGAATTGTGGTCTCTCTGTGCCAAATCTCATCCCAGATTGGATTTTAATGGATGAGTGTTAGAAAGACTTTCAAACAGAATTTTGCACAACAAAGTTCTGACATAGCAAAGGTTATGATCAGGTCTCCTAAAGTAACCTTAGATGGACCTTGCCAGTGTTGTTTCCAAAACAATACACTCCCACAGAAGACATCTCAAGCAGATACTGCATTACAAAGCACAGGGCACTTGCTGTACTAAACAATAGATTGTATCAGCTAATGCACCTTGTATTCAATTCAGGTCACACAGTATCTGGTTTCTTACAAGAATGAACAGCTGACTCTGGAGAAGAGATTCAAGACTTCTGCGCATGTAGAATAGCATGCTCCTAATAAATGGCAGGGTTCAGTAAACATTAAGAACTTCTCAAGTCCCTCTGAGTCCAATAAGAGAGAAGTGCGCCTTGATCCTATGCAGGTTGTCTTGAAAATACACTCCACTGAGTTCAGTAGGGATTGCACTGAAGTTTCAGTATGTGGGATTTGGCAATCTTAAGCATGCGCTTAATTCTCCCATTGAAATCAATGGGACTTTAAAAGTTGGCAACTCTAAGGTGGTGGTGGGGAACCCATGGCCATGACCACACATGGCCTATCAGTGTATGATCCACAAGACATTTTATGTAGTTGCCAGCAAGCACAATTGCCACATTCCCCCGATGATCGTCATGCCATCATAGTTAGTGCACATTCCCAATTTCATTACTATATATTCAATATAATATGATTATATTATTATCGACATTTGAGGGTTGGGAGAGTTAGAATGGATAAAAGGAAACGTGGAACTACTTGACACAGGAGGTGGTGATGGCATCTGGCCTAGATGCCTTTAAAAGGGGAATGGACAGACTTCCGGAGGAAAAGTCCATTGTGGGCTATAGGCCATGATGGGTGTTGCAACCTACTTACATTAGAAGTAGGCTACTTCAGAATGCCAGGTGCAAGGGAGTGGTACCAGGTACCTGAGGCGTCTGGTAGGCTACTGTGAGATACGGGAAGCTGGACTAGATGGTGCCTTGGCCTGATCCAGTGGGGCTGTTTCTATGTTCCTATGAGTACATGTCTGAAGAGAAGCATCTGATTCTGATGGCTGTCCAAGAGAAATGCTGTGAGAATCTTGACTAGCCACCAGTGTTTACCTCAGAATTTACCTAAGCATGCCAAGTGCAAGGGAGTGGCAACAGGAGGCAGGCATCTTGTTGTCTCGTGTGATTCCTGAGGCATCTGGTGGACCACTGTGAGGTACAGGAAGATGGACTAGATAAGCCCTTGGCCTGAACCAGGAGGGCTCTTCTTATGTTCTTATGACCTATTTAGATCAAAGGGGGAGCACTTAATTTGCCCACTCCTAGATGGCCCATTGGCAAGTGGTTGCCAATGGAAGCAGTGGCATACTGTCCTCTCTCCTCTCTTCCCCAGTAACATGAAGTTGGTGATGAAAAACATGTGATGTGACATCATCGGATTGCATCTTACCAGCAAGCACCTGTCAAGACAGTGGAGCAGTGGGAGGAGAAACTCCTGACAAGTGCACAATGCATCACACATTTTGAATTACGAACCATGACGGGGAGAGAAACCAAGAGATGATGTAGAGCTACTGTTTTCAGCAGCCGTCATGCATTGGCTGTAACAGGCTCCTCTAGCGTAAGTTTCCCCTCGAAGTTGAGCCATTTGGCTAGAGAAAGCTGCCATGCATTAATTTATTAACAGATTCAGTTGCACTCTGAGCAATGTTTAATACATTAATAATTTTTAGTGGATTAATTTTAATCCTATTGGGCTTCTCTGCTGCCCGTACTAGCGTTCGGGCAGTGGGACTTGCCCTACAGCAGCTGTAAAAGCCACAAAGCCCCACCACATGCTACAGCAGTGATGGCGAACCCATGACCCACATGGCAAAGGAGATACGCCACAATGTTTTGGGTGGCACGCCAGCATTTACCAACAACAACTGAGGATTTCTTTGTAATGATTTGGTTTTTTTCTTATGATTTCTAAACGATTTGATTTTTAAAAAATATAATGCATAGCCCCAAATATGATTGGACTGTATTAGTTAAATAAATGAATACATAAACAATTGTTTCTCTTTTGTTGGAGGTAGGGAGTGACATGCCAGCAGAATCAAGCTAGGCATTTTTGACGCGGCAAACCCAAAAGGTTCGCCATCACTGTGCTAGAGGATGGGAGAGTACCTACTAATGACTGAGAGTGGGCAGCAGAATGGGGCAGAACAGGGAGTGGTGGCAGGGGACATTAGGAGATGGATAGGGGTTGCACCAACACAGGTGACTTGTGCCAGATGTTGCCCATCCCCTCCTGACATGCTCCCTTTCACTTCTCGGATTTATACAGCTAAAGACCTAGCTCAGGTTCAAAGAGAGAAGCTTTTGAGGAGTAAAGGGGAAATTGTTTCCATCACAAACCTTTCCATCATTTCCATCACAAGCCACACAAGCCTTTTTGGCAAGGCTGCATCGCAGTGGGGGGGGGAGTGTTGGAGAGAGAAAGGATTGGATTGCCACCCTCACTCATGAAAAGCCAACATGAAAATTCAGGACACAATCCTAATCTGGAGTTAGGGGTGGCTCCAGTTAGGCCAGCAAAATCTGGCCTGCACAAGGGACATGGTAAGGTATGTTTGGCCTGCTCTCACAGTCAGAGATGTGCGCCATCCTCCCTGACTCTGAGAGTGGTCCAAACGTGCTTTACGGTGGCCCTGGTGCCAGCCACACTTTGCTGGACTATCTCCAGGTTGGGAATGCAGCCTCAGTACTCTTATTCAATTTCCCACTTTAAAAAATATTTAGCTCCTTCGCTAAATATTAGATTTAGATTTCTCAATACACAACAATCAAAACACAGTACACAATCATCATTGTCTGTCCCGTTCCCCCCCCCCACCTGTATAGCCTATCCCCAAGCCTGAGCTATCAATATTTGGGACATATGAAGAAGTCAGAAACAGAGGAACAGAGGAAGGGGCTCATTTGAAAAGGGGGAGGGGGACAAGGGGAAAAGGTATAACAAGTGAGCTATAGGACAGGAGACTTTCAGAATGCAACGATTCATATTCTTGAAGGCTGCCAAGATATCACATCCAGACCAGTGGTGGGATTCAAATAAATTAACAACCGGTTCTATGACATCATAGCCGGAGCAAAAAACAAAACAAAACCCAAAGCCAGCCAAGGTAAGTGAGTGGGTGGGGCCCGGCCATTTAACAACCGGTTCTATAGAACCTGGGCGAACCCCCTGAATCTCACCACTGATCCAGACCTTATTTGGATGATACATCCAGTGCAAAACTCTGACTTGCACGTATTGGTGTGAGCTGGATTTGCTTTTGATTTAATGTGCTGTGAGATCTGTGAACTCCAGGCAGCCTGGGGAATCCACACTCGGAGCATTATATCAGAAGCAGAGGAAAAAGTGCTCATCAATCAGTCATGTCTGTGGCCCCCATTTCATCTCCTGAAATCCTTGCCAACGTACTACTAGTTTCTGGTATTATTAAAGAGAAGCTGCCTTTCCAGTAGGCAAAAGGAAGCAGGCCGGTTGGCTCGTATGTATTTCTTGAAGGTATCTTCTTTTTCCGATCGGATATAATTAAGTCAAACTGGTGGTGATTGCTTACAGGAAGGGCCCTGCGTTCATGCAAGCAACACACGATTCCCCCCGCAGGACTGCTGCATCTGGACAACTTGGGAGTCTCCCAACCCCTGCCTTTAATTTTTTGTAAAGCCGCGAAACGTGTGACTATATTTCTCTCCCGACTGCGCGAAAGCAAGTTGGCAGGCTGAAGCCGCAGATGGCTGCTTTTAACCAATGCAATGTCGCATTCAGGAGTTCTCCCAGGCCCAGGTCTGACGCAGCAATATCCAAATGGCTTTGCTTGCAACCACGTGGAGATTGCAACACAGGAAAACTCCCCTTGGACGCCCAGTGCAGCAGGCATAAATCAGGTCAGTTGGCTACTATTGTCGGGAAGAGGAAGGGAGCCACTGATCACTTCCTGACGCTTAGACGTGGACCCTGCAGGAGAACCTCCACTTCTCTACAGGAAGTGTTCCTGGGGTGTTCCTGGGGAGGCCCTGCCTGGGTGCACACCTCCACCCCCTGCCCCTGCCTGTTCCCCAGCCCCTGCCCCGATAGAGGAATGCTGCCCCTCTGCAGCCTTGTAGCAGCATGCCATTCCTCCGTGTATCAGAGTGGTGGGGCACTGAGAAGCCATTTGGCTTTGCTGCACTCCGCTCTTCCAATAGAGAGAGGACTGGAGCACAGCAAAGCCAAGTGGCTTCCTGGCGTTCCTCCCCTAACTAGCGGCTGCAGATCCGAGGAGACCACACGGCCCAAATCGGGGCTGCGTGGCCTCCCGAACAGGCTTAGGATGTGGCTTCCCAAGACTGCCCACGTCCCGCCTTCCCCCCTTTCCCACATTCCCCCTCCCTTGCCCAATCCCTGTGCCACCACAGCACAGAACCTTCCCTGCGCCAGCCGCCTTCGGCCGACGCAGGGGAGGCTCGCCGTCGGCGCTCTCAGGCCGATGCTACTCGTAGCGGTGGCCCAACAGCTCGAGCACCAAAGTAGGAGTGGTGCTTGGCGCCCCCGCATCGGTGCTCCGCCCCTTGCGTCGACACTACAACGCAGCGTTGATGCAAGGGGCGCAATAGGATTGCGCTGCTTGTTGCATGAATTCAGCATCAGCCCGTGCAGCAGGCATGGAGCATGAAACTTCTGCATTAGCCGGGGCTGATCTAAACTCTTGGCACTTGGCCATCTGCCTTGGTAGAGCCCATTACACAAGACAGAGCCCACTACACTCCAGGCTCCAGCTTCTCTGCATCCCCCAAGCCTAAACCTGAGTGTGGCCACCTGCAGCTCCAGCCATATTCTGTCAAGGAAGGAATGAAGGCGTTTTAACAGGGCAAGCCTCTGGAGCGCTGCCACTGTGCCGCAGCGCATTGATGTGCCAATGAAGGTTGTGCTATATTTATTTATTTTATTTATTTTAAAGATTTTTACCCCGCCTTTCTGCCTAAAAAGGCATTCAAGGCGGCATTACAAAAAACAATTAAAAACAGAATAAATACATCATAATTTAAAAACAGTGATTAAAAACAATATAAAAATACAATATACAAGTACAACTGTTATCCCCTGAATCGGGTGCAGAAAAATAAAAGAATACAAAGAATACAAGACCAGCCAGCCTGTCAGCAACTAAAAGCCTGTTTAAACAAGAAGGTCTTCAGTCCCCGCCGAAATACCGCCAACGAGGGAGCAGTTCTTAACTCTAAGGGGAGGGTATTCCAAAGTTGGGGTGCCACTTCAGGAGAGAGAAGGCTCTCCTGCTGGCCGCCACCCCTCTCACCTCTCCTGGTGGCGGCACAGGAGTTTTGGGGAGGGCCATGGGGGGATGCAACCGCCTGGCCAGCAGTATTATGTGCCTTATCAACTGTCCAAAAACTGATGGTGTGCCTTGAAGATTTGCGTGCCCTGTCAGTGTGCCATGAGATGAAAAAAAAAGTTGAAAATTAGTGCTCTAGAACAAGGGTGTTAAACGTAAGGATCTTGGGCCAGATGCAGCCTTAGAAAGGTCTTTATCTGGACGTCGTGATAGTTGGGCTCTCCCAGCACCCCCATCAGCTGCTAAGCTGTGAAATGACACATTGGCAGAAACAGCGTTACTGAAAGAGTGGTGCTGGGGAAGCCTCATTATCATGCAGGCCACCCTTTCAGCGGCATGGCTTTTGCTGAGGTGTCCCAGAGGCAGAGTGTGGGTGTAGCCCAGGGTGGTGTGAGCCATGGGCGCCGGCAGTGGTGAGGCGCCATTGCATGGAGTAACCCACGCGCTAACCCTCCCTCCCTGGTATCTGAGCTATTCCGGGCGCAGGGAAGCATGGCGGAGTAATGCACAGGGCAGGGCAACGTGCAGGGGGCGTGGTTTCATCGCCCTGCCATGGGCACACTCGGCGCTCGGTTCGTCTCTGAGGTGTCCCTTCTGAAAGGGAGGCCCACATGATCATTAGCTTCTGCCAGGGCCACCCTTTCAGCAGTGTTGCTGCTGCCGAGGTGCTGAGAGGGAGACACAGAAAGGGGCCTCAGAAGGCTAGGGAAGGCGTAAGGGAAAGTGGCAGGATGAGAGGGGTGAGAAAGGAAGAAGCTGCCACGGGGCCTGGAGAGCTCAATTATAACATGGGCCACCCTTTCAGCAGCACCACATCTGCAAGGCATCACTTCGCAGAACACCTCTCAGCTGCTGAGCTGCAAAGTGATGCCTCGGCAGAAGCAGCATTGCTGAAAGGGCACACACGTGATATTGGACTCTCCTGTCTCCTGAAAATATGTTCAAGATTTAAGTATTTTTTTTTCCTTCTGTGATTTGTCACAAATGAGTTCCTAAGTGGGAAAAAATTGCTGAACTCTGATCATGACCTGCTTAACGACATCACTTCCTGCTTAGTGACATCACTTCTGGCCCGCAGCAGGCATCATGAATGCTATTCAGCCCACTATATGAAACAGGATCGACACCCTGCTCTGTGTCAGGCAACTGATTCAGCTCTGGGCTTCAGTGTTGTGTAACCACAAGATGCTTGCTCCAAGCATAGATTAGAGACTGATCTGCAATCTGCATTTCTACACCATCCACAGTGAGTCATGCTTATATGGGTCCCCAAGGGATGCCCTATGCTCCTGAAAGCTCTCAGTTACCCTTCCTGATTATCCTAAAACTTTAAACCTGTGTGAGGTCTGGTGACTGGAGACTTGCACAGAGCTACCACCCTGTCTATCAGATTGCTGCAGAGAGCCTTTGTGTCTATCACACCCTCCTCCTATTCTGCTTAAATAAAAATTCCACACATTATGAGTTTGCAGTAAAATTCCTTTCTTTTGGAACTATTTAATAATAATAATAATAATAATAATAATAATAATAATAATGCATGTATTTATATACCGCCTTTCTTAAGATCACTAGATTTCTCTAGTGACTGTAACTCAAGGCGGTTTACATGGGCAGACTTTATTCATAAACCCGAAGGTTTTTACAATTTACGGAATGTTCTATCTTTCAAGAACTACACACATTCAGATCTTCCTTTCTGGATTTAGCCTTCTTTCTTTAGCCACCCATCTGTCTTCTGCTGGCTGATGCTTCCCTGCTCTCATCAGAGATGCAGCTGACTCTCAGCACACTCCTCCTTCCACGAGGCAGCTGGAGCCAGGTTAGGATTGTATTTAAGGACACAATCCTAACCTGGTGCTAGGCCAGCACAGTTAGGCCAGCAAAGTTTGGCTGGCACAAGAACCACCATAAAGTGCACCATAAAGCACAAATGTGCGCCATCCTCCCTGACTCCAAAAGTGGTCCAAACACACTTTACAGTGTCCCTTGTGCCAGCCAAATTTTGCTGGCCTAACTGTGCCGGCTTAACTCCAGGTTAGGATTGCTCTCTCAATGTCCTTCCTAAAACGTTTTCTTTTTAAAATAAAACAGTATGTCTCAGTAACCACCTTTAAACAAAAGTTTAAGTTGGCCCTGTGCTCAACCTGTGTTTCTTTTTTTTCTGTGTTGAGATTCAGGGATGCGTTTAAGAAATAAGAATAAATTTGAGTACCTCTGAGCATGTACAGAATTCACTTCCTTCTCCACCTAAGTAATCCCAACCATGTCTGGGGATTGATCTTCTACATGAATTGGGGGTGGGGAGAACTGGCTTGATCCCCAGGTCCAGCATCTTTTGCTTTAAACATTAAATAGGCAAAAGGCATATATTAACTATAGCTAATACATACAACACCTGTTTTCCCATGGTTAGTCTTTCTATAGAATATTCTATCTGTATCACAGGCCTGGGGCTAATTCAGACATGATGGAGGCAGCCATGTAAATATAAGGACATAATAAGAGCCCCACTGGATCAGGCTAAAAGCCCATCTAGTCCAGCTTCCCGTATCTCACAGTGGCCCACCAGGGAGCACAAGAGACAGCAAGATGCCTGCATCCTGTTGCCACTCCCTTGGCGCCTGGCATTCCGAAGTAGCCTACTACTAACGTAAGCAGTTTGCACAACCCATCTTGGCCTATAGCCCACAATGGACTTTTCCTCCAGAAATCTGTCCAATCCCCTTTTAAAGGTGCCTAGGCCAGATACCATCACCACCTCCTGTGGCAAGGAGTTCCACATATTATTTACCCACTGGGTATAAAAGTATTTCCTTTTATTCGTCCTGCTAATTTAGATTGGTCAATCTTATCTATAATTGGGAAGATCCCCTTTTCTATTAATAACATTGTTGTCCTGCCCTTCCTCCAGTGCCTGAAGCTCGAGGCAGTATATTTGGTTCCCTTCCCAATTTCATCCTCCCAACGGTCCACAGTTAGGCGAAGGCAAAGCAATTGGCCCAAGGTCACAGAGTGAACTTCATGACTATGAGCGCAATCCTAAACTGATTTAGGCCGGCATAAACTAAGCCAGCAAAGTTTGGCCAGAACAAGGAATCCCATAAAGCATGTTTGGACTACTCTTGGAGTCAGGGAGGATGGCACATATCCGTGCACTGGATTCTCTGACTCCAAGAGTGGTCCAAACGTACTTTACAGTGGCCCTTGTGCTGGCCAAACTTTGCTGGCTTAGTTTATGCCGGCCTAGCTCAGTTTAGGATTGCGCCCTGAGTGGGGATTGGATTGCAGGTCTCCCCAGCAGAAATGGCCCATGGCTCAGTGGATGAGTACTGATTTTGCATGCAGAAGGTCCCAAGTTCACTCCTGTCGCCTCCAGGTAGGACAGGGAAATACGCCAGCCGGAAACCCTGGGGGACTGCTGCAAGTCAGAGTTGGCAATACTGACTTACGTTGACCAGTGATCTAGCCCAGTATGAGGTAGTCTCATACTAGTACTGAGGGTTAGTGCGGTTTACTCATATACAGGAACCTTCAGTGCTCTTGGCAGAGGCAGTCAGTAGTTTAGCCCGAGGTGGGATGATGCACAAAGTATTGCGGGCACCTCAAAGCGCCATGAAAGCAACCCCTCCCCCTTGCTGTCAGAGCCCTTCCAGGAGGCAACAGCAATGTGGAGGCAACATCTCTGTGTTGCTATCACTACCCAGAATAGCTCTGAGAGCGAGGGGGAGGTGCCGCTGACAGGGAGCTTTGCAGCACCTGCAATACCTAGCATCCCCCCCCCGACTGCATTAATGGTGGTAAAGTTTAATGTTCAGTTGGGGTAGGTGCCATGGAGGACGAGGTGCAAGGCTTTGCCCCAGGAGCATCTGGCAGCAGCACCGATGTTACTATCACAAAGGTCCTGCCCTCCAGCTAGGGCTAGGAACCGGTTTAAGCTATGACTGGGTAACAAGCAAGCATTTGGAGAAAGCAGATTAAAGGCTCAAACCGTATGTCAGCAGGGGCTTCCCCTTGAGCTTCATGGGCTTGGTTCAGGCTTTCACAGCAGAGATAGCAAGCAGGCTTTATCCTCTACGCCTAACCCTGGAGATAATGGCATTTAGGACTCCCAATTGGAGCCAGTTTCCTTGCAAACTGTCATTGCAGGAAGCCTGTCGGACCTTCAGCGCCCACCCCAAAGGCATTCACAGGAGCATTTTCCAGCCCGAGAAGCATTAACTTCTCAGAGTCACTTTTAATTTTACCTCGCGAGCTCCTTCTTTGTGTGTCAGAAAACAGAGGGAAAAACCTCTGTCCTCCCTTAAGCAGAGAAGGAATCCTAGGAGGGGGAAATGTTGTGACTTATCGCCGTGGCAACCCTGAATGGATGATGCGAGTGGCGCAAGATGTTACGCATGTTTGGCAGCAATTGGCCGACCCCAGTGCCTAGTCTGTAAGCTGAAGAATCCTGGATGATAATGACTTTCCCACAACCACCCTTCTCTTGCCAAAGCACCACAGCTGATTTCATGGTTTTTAAGGCCTGTTCAGGGCCTTCTTATAGCTGATCTTTCAGGCTTAAAAACAAGGGACGGATCAGATTTAGAGCACAGTCCTAACCTGGATTTAGGCTGGCATAGTTAGGCCAGCAAAGTTTGACTGGAACAAGGGCCACCATAAAGCACATTTGGACCACCATAAAGTTTTCTGAGTCAGGGAGGATGGTGCACATCTGTGCGGCACACTCCGAAAGTGGTCCAAACATACTTTATGGTGTCCCTTGCGCCAGCCAAACTTTACTAGCCTAACTGTGCTGGGCTAACTCCAGGTTAGGATTGTGCCCTAAAAGTTCTTATCATAAACGTTATTTGTGCAGAAGCCAATCTCAGCTGATTGGGTGTGTGCTAAGTTAGGACTTCTCTGCACTGTAGTCCAACTGGCCTCCCCCCCTGCTCCCCAAGGAATGTATGTCTTTTTTTTTTGAATTATTTTTATTAATTTTTAAGAAAAAGATGGGATAGGGTTACAGAAAACAAAGGAATGGGTTAAACAAAGGTAAACACATTAGGTAAGTACCTTGCAATGTATCATAATATCTTAAAAATATCATCAATCCAATTAAAAATATCATTTCTAAGGTTATCTATTTCATACTCAATATATCCAAAATCTTCTTTACTTATCTATATATATAAAGAAGAGCCTTGGTGTGTGTGTGTGTGTGTGTGTGTGTGTGTGTGTGTGTGTGTGTGTG
>JAJKFI010000024.1:8068333-8078333 GCA_029204185.1 Lerista edwardsae
TAATAGTAATAGTAATAGTAATAGTAATAGTAATAGTAATAGTAATAATAATGTATTTATATACCGCCTTTCTTAAGATCACTAGATTTCTCTAATGACTGTAACTCAAGGCAGTCTACATAGGCAGACTTTTATTCACAAACCCGAAGGTTTTTACAAATTACAGAAATGTTCTATCTTTCAAGAACAACACTCATACAGATCTTTCTTTCTGGATTTAGCCTTCTTTCTTAGCCACCCGTCTGTCTTCTGCTGGCTGATAAGAGGCTTCCCTACTCCCACCAGAGACGTAGTTGACTTCAGCACACTCCTCCTCCCACGAGGCAGCTGGAACTCAGCTTTAATCAGCTGCAGTTTGCAAGGTCTGCCGCTCACAGAGACTTCCGGTAGTCTCGAGCTCACGACCTCCAGATCTTCAGCTGTTATCTTCGGGCAAACGGAGGCATTAACCCTCTCAGCTAAATCTTCAGCTTTTTAGGACCTCCAGCAGGACTTCTGAGGCCTGGAAGGTCCATGGAGGCCTCCACAGATCTCAAAACACCTCCAGATGTGACCGGAAGGCACATGCAGAGGTCCTCAAAGGACCCCCCTGTGGATCAGGTTGGGGTGCAATCCTCAAAGTGGTGTTACGCCTACACTACATGCTGGTTTCAGCGCAACGTCATTAGTGCCGATGTGGGGGCGCTGACCGGCACCCCCACATTGGCGCTAGAGCTCTTGGGCCAATGTTAGCAGCATGTTAGCAGCCCAAGATGTTAGCAGCCCAAGAGTGCTCATGCCAAGCAACCCTTGCACCTGCCAACCCTGGCTGGCGCATGGGTGGTTCTGGGGAGGGCAGGCGGGCGGGCGGGAGAAGGGAACTAAGTGGAGTGGGCGCGCTGGCTGGGCGTGGGATGCGGCCAGTCGGTCGCATCCAAGACTCAGTCCCCATAACGTGCGGGCCTAATTTGGGCCACGTGGCCTTCTCAGCTCTGTGCCTGCTATTTAGCAGGTGCAGATCCAAGGAAACACATGGGGAGGCTGGAGTCTTCCCTCAGGCAAGGGTGTGAATGTGCCCTTGCCCCAGGGAGGCTCCCCAGTGCACCTAAGGTGTGCTGGACATGGTATAGGCCCTGCCATTCCACCACAACTTAGAACTGCGCATTGGGCATCTGTGAGGAGTCTGGGAATGGGTCACCCGTGGATACCAAGGTCCAACGGCAATTAAAAAATGATGTTATCTCATTTCACCCTAGAATGGGGGTGTCTCTTGTACAAATTGCTCAGATTTTCATGTAAACCCTATATAGATGCACCGGAATTGGCAAAGTGGCTTGGGCAGACCAACATTGGGCTGCCGGCAACACTGCCAGCAACAAAGAGGCAATGTGGGCGATGGAGCTTTCCCCGGGGGAAGGGGACAAACGTCCCCTTCTCCCAAGGAGACTCCAGCAGCTGCCTCACTGTCGCTGGATGCAGCAGTAGGCTTTTGGTTACTGCTGAGCCCGCGGCAGTTCAGGATTGGGCACATTATGTTCCCTCAGTGGCCTCCCACAAGGAAAAGGGAAGAGTGCCTGGTGGCGGGGAAGACAAGAAAGCCCCAACCAAATTCTTGGACAAATTCCTTGCATTTACCTCCAGGGGTACTCCTGTTACTGAGAAACAGGAAATTGCCCCCATGACTAGCACAGAGAATGGGCCCTCTGCGGGTTTAAAGGCCTCATCAAATGCTCCACCATGTTGTCCGCTAGTTCTGGGTCTGCTGTCCCACTGCTGCTAACTCAGGACTGCGCATGCACACTTTCAGAATGGGAAGCAACCAGTGTGGACATAGATGATGGGATCATCAGGCCATCGTGAATCGTGCAACCCATTCAGCATCTGTCCATTCGCCCAGGTGCTGAAGAGCAGCCCCCCAGTCAGCCACCCCCCACAATGACTCTTGGCAGACAGGAGTGCTCAGACAGCAATGCTCTGTGGTGTGAGCTGGTAGCCCTTCAGCAAACTGCTGTTTGAGCCACAGTTGCAAACAGAGCTATCCCTAAAATGCTGAATTTGGAGAGGAAAAGGGGGGGGGTCTGTTTCTAGTAATTACAAGATTCTTTATAAGTCAGAACAATGTGCCATCTTCCGAGATCTCAAAGGCATTTGCTCTTTAGCAGGACATCAGACCAATGCCTGTAGGCTGTGACCTCTGAGCTTATAACCTCGTCCTGTTTCCTTAAGAAAGGACTTTTTGATGCAAGCTGCCCAGGATCCCTTTCTTTCCCCCCCCCTTCCCTTTGAAGCAGTGCCACCGATGTCGAATTGACGTGGTTAGACTCAAGCAGCGGGCAAAACGGCCGTGCCAGGAAGTTGTGGATGGAAGGAACGCTCACAGCAAATCGAAACATGAAATGTGGCTGCACACTTTTACGTCGTTCATTAATGAGCTTTAATATGATTTTGACATTAATTGCCGGCATAGGCTTTGCAGTCTCTCCATGGATTGCAACATTTTAAGAAAGCACACATGGTTGGAGGGCAACAGCACCACTTCCTACTTGCGAGAGGTCTTTGGTTTCAAGTGCTGTCACGTTTCCAGCTCCATTTGCCTCGTGGAATGCTAGAAGTCATCAAAAGATCTTGTCCTAAGATTCTGTAACTCTGGATGCTGTTTGAAAATAAAGGAGAAAATAAAGGGGAAAGGAGAATATGCAACATTTGCAACTTCACCAAAATTACCTTTACCATGGACTTTACCAACTTCAGATCGAGCCATGGATTCCCCGTTATGGGGAATGGCTTAGATCAGTGTTATTCAAACTGTGGGTTAGGACTCACTTGGTGGGTTGTGAACTGATGTCAGGTGGGTTGCGGGAAGCTGGGAGCAGCCATCTTGGAAATTGCAGACCTTACTCTTGCTATATTCCTTTTGTGAGTGTTAACCATTTGAATTTTCAAGTGCGGGGTGTTTTTTTTAATTTAGTTTTTAGTTCAGTGCTTTTACATCACATTTTGTTCTAATCTTGGATTCTCTCAAAGATGTTTCATGGTTGTACATTTGCTTCAGTCCAAGAATGCCAGTTTGCATTCCAGGAGTGTCATTTGATCATATCATACTGACAGCACTTTCAGCTCGATGATGGCACTTCTGGCTATGACATCACTTCCAGGTTAATGACATCACTTCCGGTGGGTCCCAACATGAGTGTCATTCTAAAAAGGGGGTCCTGGTCTAATACATTTGAGAACCACTGGTTTCGATGTTTTGCTGAGATTTCCCCAATGGAAATGGTTTTTGCCTTTTTGTGGTCATAGAGTGATACTAGAAAAATTCTATGTGTCTTGCCTGCTGAACCTGATGTGAATTTGTGTTGGTTAGAGCAGAGTTGGGGGCTTGCGGACCCATTCTAGCGCTTGCCTTAGCGCTCCGGAGCGAAGGAACGAAGCGATCGCTACATTTCAATGTCAAAGTCTTTATTGGTTTCAGTAGCGAAAGTGTGAAAGGTGAAAAAGTTCAATCTGCCGGTTAGGAAAGCCGGCGAAGGCATTGCCGCGCGCAGGCGGCTTTTCAGTGCGGTTTTACATCTTAGTGCACACACAGTGAGAAAATTCTTCTACACAAGAACAAAAGGATGCAACCAGAGTATATCTGGTAGGTGGATACCTGAAGACCCTTGTGCCCCATTTTACCCAATGAGGTGCCCCTTTGGACACTATGATCTCATGAGAAAGCAAAGTGTTTGTAGCCAGCTCTTCCCGTGTGAAATTGCCTGCTTTCATTACACTATCGGAAAGGGAGTAAAGCTAGTTGCCCTAACAAGCTTGGGAAGCTGACCAGCTCAAGGACTCACAGGTGTCTATCTGATCTGGAGAAGCAGAGACGGAATGCCAGTTTCAACCAGTTCTGGACTGTGAGATGTGAAACTGCAACACCCCCCCATTTCGTCTCGGAGGTCTTCCTTTGGCGCCAAATCCAACATCTGAACTGCTTCTTTGAATTGTGGAGCAGGAAGAGCTTTGGTTAAAATGTCTGCTATGTTCCCTTGCGATGGACAATAAAGCACTTCAATGTCCCCATTCTGAACGGCTTCTCTGACATGTTTGTGCTTTATGTCAACATGTTTAGAGTGCATCCGGACTCGTTCTGATCCAGCAATCTGGATGGCAGACTGATTGTCCATCCAGATTCGGATTGGATTTACCTGTGTAGCATCCAAATCCGACATCAATTGCCTGAGCGTGTAAAGGTAGTTGGTCACATGACTCAAGGCTGTGTATTCACTCTCCAGAGTCGAACACGCAACGGTCTTTTGTTTTTGTGACCCCCAATCTACTACGCAATTCCCAAGACGTATGGCATAGCCTGTTGTAGATCTCCTGGTGTCATCTCCCCCAAAGTCACTGTCTGCAAAAACCTCTAATTGCAGTGCCCCTTTCGGGGTGATGTGGTACTTATGGGTGCTTGTCCCTTTCAAGTACCGGAGAATGCGCTTTAAGGCTATCCAATCTGTCTGAGTGGGATTTGCAGCCTTTCTGCTCAGGTGATTGACAGCAGCGCCAATGTCTGGGCGCGTCCAGCACGCAAGGTGTGTGAGTGAACCCAATAGTGAGAGGTACATGTTCTGGTTTGGAAATGGTGCAGATACCTCTGCCTTTTCCCCCCTTCCCACAACCATTGGAGTTGCGACACTCTTGCAGTCCTGCATGTTCCATTCCCGGAGTAGGGCATGAATCTTACTCTCCTGACTGAGGAGAAAACCTGCACTGTCAGCTGTGCGTTCGATCTCCACTCCCAGGTAGCGATTGACAGGACCAAGACACTTAAGAGTGAATGCCTTTTTCAGCTGTTGTGTGATCTGATTGATCTGTTGTTCCGTCCTTGCAAGGACCAGCAGATCATCAACGAAACACAGAAGAACACACAATTTTTCTCCTTTTCCTTTCCTGAAAAGGCATGGATCAGCTGTGGAGGGGGTGAACCCCAATTTTTGCAGCTGCTCCTTAAGGCATAAGTGCCAGTTTCGTCCACTTTGTTTCAACCCGTAAATAGATTTCCTGAGACGAAAGTGTGATTCATTGCATTGCACACCTGGGGGAATTGTGATGTACACTTCTTCCTGCAGGTTTGCGTGCAAGTACGCTGTTCCAACATCAAAGTGATGCACTTGGAAACCTCTGCTAGCTGCGACAGCAAGCGCTGCTCGAAGCGTTGTGGCTGAGAGCGTGGGGGAGTAAATTCCTCGAAATCTACACCTGGGATTTGCTTACAGCCACGAACCACTAAACGGGCTTTCTTTAAGGGCTCAGCACCTTCCTGATCTTTTAGAACAAACACCCATCTGGAATCAATTGCATGTTTTCCAGCTGGTAATTTTGCTGGTTCAAAGACCCTTAAGTCGTGCATTGCCTTCAATTCAGCCCGAATAGCTTTCAGCCACCCTTCCTTCTGGGCTTGCGGTAACTCCATGACATCTTGGTATGTCTGGGGTACCTCTGTGTAACCTGCTTCTACCTGATAGGTTAGTCTCTGGGGTGGAACCCCACGCAAGGTCCTCGGAGGAAGGATGCGCCTGGTCAGAGCATCCTGCTCCGGTGTGGCTTCCTCTGAGGAAGTGCTTGTGTCCAAGCCTGGACTGGATTCCCCCGCTCCCCCCTCTTCCAGCAGCCTGTTAGAGCTTGCTGGTGTGACAGGAAGTTGTCGCTGTCTTTGTGGAGTTCTCTGAGGTGATGCTGCTGGCTGATCGGGACTGCTGTCTCCTCTTGCCTCCCCCCCATTTTCAGCAGCTTGTGTGGGGATGCTGACTGTTTGGTCAGCATGATCTGGCAGCATACTTTGCTCAGAGAAATCGTAAGAATTGGAGATTGTGACCGTTCTGTGGTCAGGATTGAGAAATTTGAGCGCTTTGCAATTTGACTCTACTCCAATGAATTGCAGCCGCTTGGCTCGCGGTGCACCTTTTCTGCGTGTTTCCCGATCTGCATGCACGAAGGCGTATGACCCAAACGTCCTTAGAAATGCAAGATCGGGTGGTTTGCCGAATAGCTTGGTGTAGGGTACCCCGTCAATCGGACGGTGGTACACGCGATTTGAGATGAACACAGCATATCTCATCGCCTCTCCCCACAACCCTTTGGGCAGTTTTGATTGCTCCAGCAGTGCCCTGACCATTGTCTGGAGCTCCCCATTTTTCCTCTCCGCTACCCCGTTATGCTCTGGGGTGCGGGGTGCGGTGAGCCTATGAGTGATGCCCTGTTTCTCCAACCATTGAGACATTTCTCCACTGAGAAATTCACCTCCCCGGTCAGTTTGGATCGCTACTACGGGATGCCCAAACCGTCTTTCCACCCACCTGACCCAATTGCGAATTTTATTAAACGCCTCAGACTTCTGGCGCATTAAATATGCAAAACAATACCTTGTAGCGTCGTCCACAACGGTAAGAACATATTGTGCCCCCCAGCTGTCTTTTTCAATGGCCCAATTAAGTCCATATGCGTCAGCTGGAAGGGAGTTTGGGTCTGGCGTGTGCTGAACTTCGGGATGCTTGCGCGATGCGATTTAGTGAGTTTACACACCTCACAGTCTACAAATGCATCACAATCTTTCAAGTCCATTCCACGCACAAGTTCAGCTGTTTTCTTCACGTAGTCATGGTTTAAATGTCCTAATCGAAGATGCCACAAATGTCCACAGGATCCGTGCTTCGGTTGGTTGAAGTACGCACTTGCCTGTTGATTCTCTGTTGCCTGCGCTCCAAGCACAAACAGCCGGTACACTCGGGGAACAGCCACACAAAGATTCCCCCTCTCAAGTGTGCAGACGTTGTCTTGGAAAGTCACTTTAAATCCATCTTCCTGGAGGGTGCCAAGGCTGAGTAGATTCCTGGACATCGTTGGCACACATAGCACATTTTTTAAGGTGATCTGCAGTTGTGGCAGAAAAACCTCTCCAGCGCAACTCACAGGCGCTGTTTTCCCATTTGCGAGAGCAACAGTTTCTCGATCTGTCTCGCGTCTACTCGTGAGTAAGTCTGCAGATGTCACAATGTGATGGCTTGCCCCCGAGTCGAGCAACCAGGATCCTCGGGTGCGCCCACCTTCTGCTGAGCTGACAAACGCGATGCTCGCTTTGTGTTGCTGTGCGTGGGGCTTAGGAGATTGCCCTTGTCCAGTGCTCTGCTCACTTTGGGGCTTTTTCTTCTTCTTGGAGCCTCCCTTTTTCTTGGGACATTGGAGTGCAAGATGATGGGTGGATCCACAGACGTAACATTGTCGCACACTGGCGCACACTTGCGCCTGGGATTCATTCCTGGGTTGCTGCTGCTGCTTTTTCCCAGAATTGTTGTTCTTCCCTTTTCGGAATTCACGCTCTCTTTGATTGTCAGCCCTTTTGTCCGCTTCCTCTAGAAGCCGTGCGACTACGAGGGTGACCGTCAGTTGTGCTGCTGGGATGGATTCCAAAGTCAGGGTAAACATATCCCATGTTTCATCCAGGGAGTTGAGGATCGCAAACACTTTGAGCCGTTCCTCAACACGTTCCCCGATAGCCTCAAGGTCTTTGAGGTTCTGCTGCATCGCTCTGAGATGGACTCGCAAGTCTCCTCCCGGGTCTAGGCGCGATCTCCATAGTTTGCGCGTCAGAACCATACTGGAGGTCAGCGATGCACGGGCAAACAGCTCCTTCAAAGTGTCCCAATACTCCTTAGCGTGTTGAAGATCCCGCACATAAACTAAAAGGTCTTCCGAGATGGCCAGACCGATGGTCGCTTTCGCCTTCCTGTCGGCGGCCGCTGCTGCGGCGTCTGCGGCTGCAGGAAGCGCTTGAGTGCGTTGCCACAGGTCTTCTCGTTCCAACAGCAATTGCATTTTATGTGCCCACTGCACATAATTGCTGTCGTTTAGAAGTGGAACTTGAATGCCAAAAGGCGGGCGGTTGCTGCGCCATCACGATCCCGGGCGCAGCGGGCTGCAACGGCGGGAGTTGAGGGGCTTGAGGTGGTGGCGGCGGCGGTGCGGGAGCGACGTCTTCCGCTTCGTCCTCCTCGCTTTCCCCGGATTCGCCAACCTCCTCTTCCTCGGATCCGTTCCCGAGGTCTTCCTCCTTGACTCCACCGATAGCCCCTTCTTCGTCAGACATCTGTCAGGGTGTCCGTGAGTTGAAGGGTGCAGCCGCATTCACAGTTCAGCATCCGCTCCTTGGATCGGGTCCGTGGCGCGCCCCTGCAGGGTTACGGCTGAATTCTCCATAACCTGATGTGAATTTGTGTTGGTTAGAGCAGAGTTGGGGGCTTGCGGACCCATTCTAGCGCTTGCCTTAGCGCTCCGGAGCGAAGGAACGAAGCGATCGCTACATTTCAATGTCAAAGTCTTTATTGGTTTCAGTAGCGAAAGTGTGAAAGGTGAAAAAGTTCAATCTGCCGGTTAGGAAAGCCGGCGAAGGCATTGCCGCGCGCAGGCGGCTTTTCAGTGCGGTTTTACATCTTAGTGCACACACAGTGAGAAAATTCTTCTACACAAGAACAAAAGGATGCAACCAGAGTATATCTGGTAGGTGGATACCTGAAGACCCTTGTGCCCCATTTTACCCAATGAGGTGCCCCTTTGGACACTATGATCTCATGAGAAAGCAAAGTGTTTGTAGCCAGCTCTTCCCGTGTGAAATTGCCTGCTTTCATTACACTATCGGAAAGGGAGTAAAGCTAGTTGCCCTAACAAGCTTGGGAAGCTGACCAGCTCAAGGACTCACAGGTGTCTATCTGATCTGGAGACGCAGAGACGGAATGCCAGTTTCAACCAGTTCTGGACTGTGAGATGTGAAACTGCAACAGAACCTTGACTGTTTCTTCACATAGGAGTTGGTGACATTGCAGGTTTATTAAAGTTCTACACTGATGTCTAGTAAGCCTCTAAGCACAGGACTGCAGTATGATGTTTCTTTCTCTGCAGATGGAAGTCTGGAGTCTGAGTTGTACCTAAGGACAAAACAAACAGTTAATTTACTATGCCTGAATGCAGCACATCATGTTCTCAGGTTGATGCCACAGCCTGCCAATATAATAATAATAATAATAATAATAATAATAATAATAATAATAATAATAATAAGAAGAAGAAGAAGAAGAAGAAGAAGAAGAAGAAGAAGAAGAAGAAGCCTGCCCATGTAAGCCACCTTGATTAAAATCAGAGGAAAAATCCAATGACCAGAACAGTGGTATATAAATACTGACATCATGATGATGATGATGATGATGATGATGATGATGATGATGATGATGATGATGATGATGCCAGTATTTATGTACCACCATTCTGGTCATTGGATTTCTCCTCTGACTTTAATCAAGGCGGTTTACATGGGCAGGCTTTTCTCAACCCATATAGGGGTTGTTACAATCACAAATTCTATCTTTCAAGAACACAAAAGTCCAAGTGGTCTCCTTCACAGTCTGGCACCTCTCTGGCTGCTCACACTCCCACACATGGCTTGACAGGCACTCCTCCACTCTCACTGGAGGAGTCATCAACTCTGCTCCTCTCACCAGCTGGAGAAACTCATCTCTGTCAGCAGCTTTTATCAGCAGTTCATGGTTACTTTAGACCAGTGATGTCATCTGGTAACGAAGAACGGGAACACTAGGTGGCACTTATGCGTGATTGGCTGCCCATCTGTTCCATTCTGCGGCTGCCCTGGCCTCGGCGGGGCGCCTGCTCGCCGGGGGGGGGGACAGGTGGGGGCACGCCGGGTGCCTGGGCGAGCAGCAGTGGGGCGTGCCAACCGGGGGCAGCCCCCCCGAGGCCAGGGCAGCCACGGAATGGAACGGACGGGCTGCCAATCATGCGTAAGTCCCGCCCAGCGTTCCCGTTCTTCATTGCCAGATGACATCACTGCTTTCGACTGACTCGAACTGTTGGCCCAGGTGATCTTCAGCCTTCAGAGGTGGCAACTCTTCCACTTGGCCAGACCCTCCTCCCCATATATTTGTATACATATTCTTGTTTGTGACCATAATTTGCATCACTGGAGCAATCCAATCAA
>JAJKFI010000024.1:8080185-8091076 GCA_029204185.1 Lerista edwardsae
ATTTAATTTAATTTAATTTAATTTAATTTAATTTAATTTAATTTAATTTAATTTAATTTATACCCTGCCTTTCTGCCCGAAGCCACCCAAGGCAGCTCGAAGGCACTCAAGGCGGCTAACTGGATATTACACTCCAGTTTTTTTCTATTGAATTCAGGGTGAAATTCCGCATCCAGTGGTATATAGCCTGATGGTATTATCTTTTAAAACCACAATTTTAGCAGTTTTGGTCCCTGGTGGTGTGGCTTGGACCATCAGACTGTGCCCATCCTACAGAAGTAGTGGGTATTCAACCCACTACAACAGCAGTTCCCAAAGTGTGGGTCTGAGACCTACCATGGGTTGTGATCCAGTTTTGGTGGTTCGCAAAATTGACAGGGTGGATTAGGCAATGTGCATTAAGGGTTAAACAAGCTACTACTGCGGGGGGGAGCACTACTGCCCAGTCACCAGTATAGCCACACCCCTTGGCATGTATATATCAGGCAGCAGCCTTTAGGATCTTTAAAATGTCTGGGAACAATTACAATTTTCCTGCTGAAAATTGCATCCCCATAGCAGCTGTTTCCCCCCGTCAAAGTGCCATTGTCGCAAACGCCACCTTAAGAGTTAAATATTTATTCCATTTATAGGATTTTATAAATAGACACTTCAGGGTCAGGATTTCTGGCAGGAAAACATTGCAGAGTGTTACACTGTCAACACTGTGTTTCTGTTAATTTCTTTTGATTCAAGGCATCTAGGAGACACACATTTACATCACAATCCTAACCTGGAGTTAGTTCAGCAAAGTTTGGCCGGCACAAGGGCCACCGTAAAGCGCATTTGGACCACTCTCAGAGTCAGGGAGGTTGGCGCACATTTGTGCCTCTCTGACTCCGAGGGTGGTCCAAACACGCTTTATGGTGTCCCTTGTGCCAGCCAAACTTTGCTGGCCTAACTGTGCAGGCCTAATTCCAGGTTAAGATTGCTCTCCTAAACACATACATGGTGCTAGGCACTTGCCTTGACAGCAAAGGATCAGGCTAGTAAGTAACATGCCTTTTTTTTAACAGATTTGATGGCAAGAGGCCATAGACCCAGAAGCCAGGAAGGACACACTTGTCATTGGAACTATAGAATCACAGTCCCGCACACACACACCCAATTGATCTATGGATTTCAACTCTCCAAATGTGAACAGAGCCCTGTTTATTCCTTAAATGCAAATGGAGTTTTCACACCTCCAAAATGTAGATGCTGCCTACGAGCTCCAAATCCTGATGGAACACCATATTTGGTGTCTTCTGACCAGACCCATCCCTCTGGCCTCCTGTGATTGGCTAAAAACAACTCTGTAAAACAAAGGGAAAGCGTCACATCTCCAACGGTCCTCACCAACCCCCATGACTGTGATCAACCTAGGAGCCATCCACCTACCATCCAAGTTAGCTACCACGCTTTGTTTTACCACACTTTGACTAAGCGATCCTTTGTTGGCAGGATGACATCTCAGCTGTTAGGTTGTCTAGGTTCGCCATACACAAGCAAAACAAAGACCAAAACTACAAATGTCACATGATAAATGTCACATGTAGGTTGGGTCTCGATCATGGTTTTCTTCGGATACAACCCACAGACTGTCAAGACATTTCAAAACTCCAGCAAAATATGCTATTAATAATGCAACTGAGTGCAAAAATGAGAGTTTTGGAAAATGGATTTCTCTTGGTCAGCTCCCAGATTAGTTTAGAAATGGACCCAAACCCTAAAGTCTGGGCTGATCCTAAATTGACCTGCTTTGGTCAGTTGTCACTTAGAGCGCAATCCTATCCTGAGTTAGGCCAGCACAGTTAGGCCAGCAATTTTGGCTGGCACAAAGGCCACCATAAAGCATGTTTAGATCATTCTAGGAGACAAGGTGGATGGCACACATTTTGCGTGCTGGCCTTTCTGACTCCGAGGGTGGTCCAAGGGTGGCTCTGAGGGTGGTGATACATTACGGTGTCCCTTATGCCGGCCAAGCTTTGCTGGCCTAATTGTGCTGGCCTAAGTCCAGGTTAGGACTGCGCTCTTATGGTCTGGCTTGGCTGATCGCTGACAGCATCCCAGAATGAGACCTTGGGCGATCTTGGGCATACAACTTCACACACACCCATGCCACCAGTGCCTCTGGATGTGGCCTCATATACCTGCAAGAGCATCAGTAACTTAAGACCATACAATATCAAGAATCCTCGGAGTCTTCTCCCAACCCCCTTTCTCCTCTACATTTGGGGAAGGGAAGAGATGTCAGGGATGCTTCTCAGCAGGGGGAGAGCTGTCAGTTTCCAGTGACATCAGTAGGAGGGCAACAGTTTCCAGAGACCTCACTCTTTTGAAATGGAGCTGATTCTCAGGGCGCAAGCCTAAACAGTGCCGGACTGGCGAGGCTAGCGCCATATTCTAGCGCTGCTTAGGACAGGCTGGAGCCTCCCCACGGCAAGGGAACGAGCACTCCCTTACCGTAGGGGAGGCTCCACCCTCCCCTATGAGCTCCTCGGATCTTTGCCTACTAAACAGGAGGTGCAGGTCTGATATATTTATATCGGGCAGAAGATTTAGCCGAGAGGGCAGAAGATTTAGCCGAGAGGGTTAATGCCTCCGTTTGCCCGAAGATAACAACTGAAGATCTCAAGGTCGTGAGCTCGAGACTCCCGGAAGTCTGTGTGAGCGGCAGACCTTGCAAACTGCAGCTGATTAAAAGCTGAGTTTCAGCTGCCTCGTGGGAGGAGGAGTGTGCTGAACTCAGCTGCGTCTCTGGTGAGAGCAGGGAAGCCTCATCAGCCAGCAGACGACAGACGGGTGGCTAAAGAAAGAAGGCTAAATCCAGAAAGAAAGATCTGTTTGAGTGTGGTTCTTGAAAGATAGAACATTCTGTAAATTGTAAAAACCTTCGGGTTTGTGAAAAAGTCTGCCTATGTAAACCGCCTTGAGTTGTAATCATTAGAGAAATCTAGTGACCTTAAGAAAGGCGGTATATAAATACATGTATTATTATTATTTATTATTATATGAGGAGACCGCGCGGCCCAAATCGGGGCTGCGCGGCCTCCCAAACGGGTCTAGGATTCGGCCATATGGTCAAATCCTGGACTCGCCCATGTCCCACCTACGTCCCGCACTCCTCCCGCCAATCCCCGAGCCGCCTCGTCATGTCGCTTCCCTCGCACCCACCGACACTAAAAAGCGCTATGGAAGTGCAGCACGGGCGCAACAGGACCGGTGACGTCTGCAGCACCACATCCGTTGCCTTAGCGCCGATGCAGGGGGTGCCAATCGGTGTCCCTGCATCGGCGCTAAGTGCACAGAGTTGGTGCCACCCTGTTGCGCCGACGCTGCACAGTCCGTAGGATTGCGCTGCCCATCAGATTAATTTAGGAGGCCCACCAGGGGCTTATCCCTCGCTACATGTGATATAGGACTGAGGGCACAATCCTAACCTGGAGTTAAGCTGGCACAGTTAGGCCAGCAAAATTTGGCCGGCCCAAGGGCCACCATAAAGTATGCTTGGACCACTCTTGGAGTCAGGAGGGCCAGCGCACAGATGTGCGCCATCCTCCCTGACTCCTAGAGTGGTCCAAACATACCTTACAGTGGGACAGCCAAACTTTGCTGGCCTAACTGTGCTGGCCTAACTCCAGGTTAGGATTGCACCTTTTATTTGATCTGGGCTAGAAGCACCTCATGTTGTACCATTTCATGGGAAGCCTGGATCATATACCTGCCTCCCCGACCAGACATTTCCACATGCACGTTGACGTGCATGAAATTGCTGCTGCCTGCTGTGTAGCATAGCCTCGAACAGTAGGACAGTAGAATGCCATTAAAGCCAGGCCTCTCCAAGTTATTAATCTTCCCTGCGAGGAGGAGGTTTCTCATTCAACGCTTTGTTTCCACTGGAAAGAAAGAGGAAGAAAATAATGTAGGCCATATGGTTGCCTGACTTGGCAGTCAAGGGGGAAAAATCACTTTTAAGCACTGAGATGCTTAGTGCCTTAAATATATGGCCCATGGATTTGGGTTTCACTTTTAGATTCTAAAATCAGAGAGATTGCTCACTCCTCCCCTTCCCCTTCTTTCCAACCGTACTGATGGTTTCTTTTCTTGAGATGATATATAATCAGTGATGTCATTCAGGGGGAACGGACCAGAACGGGCGTTCCGGATCCTAAAGGGCTCCGTGGCTGGTTCCGGGTTCCCGACAAGTGCCAATCAAAAGTGAGTTCCTGTTCCTAAATCATTTGAATGACACCACTGTATATAATCCAGTGGTTCCCAAACTGTGGGTCACGATCCAATTTCAGGGGGGTCGCAAAGCACCTTTGTTGTTGTTGTTGTTGTTGTTGTTGTTCAGTCGCTAAGTCGTGTCCGACTCTTCGCGACCCCATGGACCACAGCACGCCAGGCCTCCCTGTCCTCCACTAGCTTCCTGAGTTCGCCCAATTTCATATTCATTGCTTCGGTGACACTATCTAACCATCTCATCCTCTGTCGCCCCCTTCTCCTTTTGCCTTCAATCTTTCCCAGCATGAGGGTCTTTTCTAAAGAGTCCTCTCTTCTCATCAGGTGGCCAAAGTATTGGAGCTTCAGCTTCAGCATTTGTCCTTCCAGGGAGCAATCAGGCTTGACTTCCTGGAGAATTGACCGATTGGATCTCTTTGCAGTCCAGGGGACTCTCAAGAGTCTTCTCCAACACCATAATTCAAAAGCATCGATTCTTCGACGCTCTGCCTTTCTTATGGTCCAGCTCTCACAGCCATACATGGCTACTGGGAAAACCATCGCTTTGACTATGCGAACCTTTGTTGGCAGGGTGATGTCTCGGCTTTTGATTAAGCTATCTAGGTTCACCATAGCTTTCTTCCCAAGAAGTAAACGTCTTTTAATTTCATGGCTGCAGTCACCATCTGCGGTGATCTTGGAGCCCAGGAAAATAAAGTCTGTCACTGCTTCCATTTCTTCCCCTCCTATTTGCCAGGAAGTGATGGGAGTGGTTGCCATGATCTTAGTCTTTTTAATGTTGAGCTTCAAACCAATTTTGGCACTTTCCTCTTTCACCCTCATCAAAAGGTTCTTTAGGTCTTCCTCACTTTCTGCCAGTAGAGTGGTATCGTCTGCATATCTGAGGTTGTTGATGTTTCTCCCAGCAATCTTGATTCCAGCTTGTGAGTCATCCAGCCCTGCCTTCCTCATGATGTACTCTGCGTATAAGTTAAATAAGCAGGGTGACAATATACAGCCTTGTCGTACTCCTTTCCCAATTTTAAACCAGTTGGTTGTTCCATGTCCAGTTCTAACTGTTGCTTCCTGACCCGCATAAAGGTTTCTCAGAAGGCAGATCAGGTGGTCTGGAACTCCCATCTCTTCAAGAACTTGCCACAGTTTGTTGTGATCCACACAATCAAAGGCTTTAGCATAATCAATGAAGCAGAGGTAGATGTTTTTCTGGAACTCTCTTGCTTTCTCCATGATCCAGCGAAGGTTGGCAATTTGATCTCTAGTTCCTCTGCCTCTTCGGAAACCAGCTTGTACATCTGGTAGTTCTCGATTCACATACTGCTGAAGCCGAGCTTGTAGGATTTTGAGCATGACCTTGCTAGCATGTGAAATGAGTGCAATGGTGCGGTAGTTCGAGCAATCTTTGGCATTGCCCTTCTTTGGGATTGGAATGTAAACTGATCTTTTCCAGTCTTGTGGCCACTGTTGGGTTTTCCAAATTTGCTGGCATATGGAGAGCAGCACTTGGACAGCATCATCTTTTAAGATTTTGAGTAATTCCGCTGGAATGCTGTCACCTCCACTAGCTTTGTTGTTAGTGAGGCTTTCTAAAGCCCACTTGACTTCACTCTCCAGGATGTCAGGTTCGAGCTCAGTGACTGTACCACTGTGGTTATCAGGAACATTTAGATCGGCCTTATAGAGTTCCTCTGTGTATTCTTGCCACCTCTTCTGAATCTCATCTGCTTCTGTTAGGTCCTTGCCATTTTTGTCCTTTATTGTGCCTACCTTAGCACGAAATTGTCCTTTGACATCTCCAATTTTCTTGAAAAGATCTCTAGTCCTCCCCATTCTGTTGTTTTCCTCTATTTCTTTGCATTGCTCATTTAGAAAGGCAAAGCACCTTAGAGCAGCCATATCGAAAATACAGGAAGGTGGGATGTTAGAAAGGGGGAGGGCTGTGCAGTTGTTTTGCTTGTGTCAGGGTTGTAAATAGGCTTTTTTCTTTCTTTCTGATTCACTTTGCTACAGGAAAATGGCTGAGAAATAACCAGCATATTGCTGCCTTCTCAGGAAACCAGCAGGCTCTGGCATCACAGTGATGGCACTTCCAGCCATGACATCACTTCTGGTGGGTCCCGGACAGATTGTCTTTCTAAAAAGTGGGTCTCAGTGCTAAAACATTGAGAACAACTGTTATGATCAATATAGAGTATAGATTGATGCAATAGTGTGGCTAGGGACGGCAGCCAGGAATAGGGCCTTCTCGGTGGTGGCCCCCCAACTTTGGAATACCCGCCCCTTAGAATTGAGAACTGCTCCCTCTTTGATAATATTTCGGCAGGGGCTGAAGACCTTTTTATTTCAAAAAGCTTTTAACTGTTGACAGGCTGGCTGGCTTTCTTTTCTTTTTATATTAGGATCCACGGGGCTTGTTTTAGTTTTTTAATTATTTTAAAATTGTTTTTAATTACTGTTTTTTTAATTGTAAATATTGTATTTTAATTGTTGCAAGCTGCCTTGAGTGCCCATGGGGCAGAAAGGCGGAGTATAAATTAAATAAATAAATAAATATGGGGTGGCGGCAGCATGGCGCATATTGCAGGCACTGCAATGCACCATGTAGCCAATCTCTCCCACTCACCATCAGAGCCATTGTGGGCAGCGTCGGCAGCATGCAGCATTGCCATCACTGCCCAGAATGGTTCCGATGGCGAGTGGAAGCAGCTAATTACATGGCACATTGCGGCGCCTGCAATACTTTCCACACTGCCCCCATTTAGTTACACTACTGGATTTTAATATAATTAAAATTATATTTAAATTTTATCCATGTTAGAGGATGCAGGACAAAGGCTCTGTCTTCAGAGGATGGTTCCATCCAAAATTCAGCTCCTAAAATGATGGCATTATTTACATTTGTTAGTGCTGAGTATTTCTTGTATTCTTTAAAAGTCCTCAGGATCTTCGCCTTTTCTCTAAGTCAGAAGAAATCTTCTTTGAGGGACTTCAAAGGCACCATTACAAATGCAGCCAGAACAGGAACAACCATTGCCTCGAAGTCAAAACAATCGCACTCCATCTGCAGTTAAAGCAAATAGCCAGCCCAGGAAAATAAGCAAATTGGTCTCAATTCAACATGGGATCAAAAGGCGGTTGAGCTTGAATTTAACTCTCAAAGCCTATCGGCAAATACTAAAAGGGAGCCCTGGTGAATACATGTCAGGACCTCTGCACTTGGCCCTTTTGTGGAAATAGTCGGTGTCTATTCAATTGATATTGGTGCTGGGTGGTGATGAAGTGAGCATCTGACTACTTTATCAGATCCAGATCATCAAGCATACAACTGGTGTAGAAAATAGAATACCATTCCATTCTAGACTAGTCTGTGTTTATATGGTCTCGGACTATATATATGACTTTAGCCATAGCTGGAAAGATGTCATTAAAGGTAAAGCTTTCCCCTTGACCAAATGGTCTAGTGGTGACCGACTGTAGGGGGCGGTGCTCATCTCCATTTCAAAGCCTGTAGAGCCGGCATTTTGTCCGAGGACAAGCTTCTGTGGTCATGTGGCTGGCATGACTCTATGCCGTAGAGCACAGAACGCCATTACCTTCCCACCGAAGTGGGTCCCTATTTATCTACTTGCGTTTAGGTGCTTTCAAACTGCTAGGTTGGCAGGAGCTGGGACAAGCAATGGGGGCGCACTCCATTGCGTGGTCTTGAACTCCCAAACTTCTGGTCAGAAAGCCCAGCAGCAGCAGTTTAACCCGCTGCGCCACCACGTCCCTTTCATTAAGGACTAGCAATTGTTCTTCTTCAGCAAGTAGTACGAAAGAAAATACATTGCTGAATCCTTAAATCAGTGGTTCACAAACTTTTTTGCACTGGGACCCACTTTTGAGAATGACAAGCTGTCCGGGACCCACCAGAAGAGATGTTATGGCCCGTTTGGGAACCACTGTCTTAAATTAAGCCAGAAAGGTAATACATTTTTTACATAAACCAGCCCAAGGTAAGCTTTCTGAAGGCCTGCTGATTTCAATGGAAGAAATTTAAGTGCATGCTTAACTCTCCAAATAAGTGCTTGATGTTAACTAGTCTATTGGTTGTTGAAAACTTGACACATGATTTGATGGCGTCTTGCTCCTGGGTTTGTGTGTGTGTGTGTGTGTGTGTGTGTGTGTGTGTGTGTGTGTGTGTGTGTGTGTGTGGAGACAGGAAAGTTCTGAGCCTGAACTTGCTCAATTTGAATAGTCCTGGGCCTTTTTAGTTGCAAATGAGTCTTTTAGGCCCACTCTTCCGCCTTCCTTCCTCCTCCTCCCCTTCACCCCCAAATCAGATCCCCCCTCCCAATCCATCTTCCTGTATTCCCTTTCCATTTCTTGTATTTCTTCACCATTTCATTACCATCACTCCTGCCAGGATAAAAATGATACAAAAAGGCCCATTCACCGATACTTCCCATTAAGAAAGCAACCAAAAATGAAACAGCAGGACTCTCCAATTTAGCATTTCCTTCTTGTCGACCCCTGGGTTGACAAGTTTGGTCTTCAGGCAACCCCATGCTATCATCGCTTGTTAAACCCCATCACCTGGGCTCAGTTTCAGAAAGGAAGGGGTATGGGCAATGTAAGTCCAAAAACTCAGGAAACAGACTGAATGGATACACCTCATGCAGAGAGTGGCCCTTACTTTCTGTGAGCCAGAAGGTTATTTGGGGGGCACTTCCTTCTATGGGATGAAAATAAATAGGAACAAGTGGAGTCCTGTGAAAATTCACAGATGTGTTTTTTCTTTACAATATCTTCTCTGTCAGCCTAAGCCTATGCAGGATTGGGCTGTCATGTGGAACACACTCTTGCAAAATGGCCGCCGGCAGTGCATGGAGTGCTCTGTTGGTGGCAGAGGCATAGCTAAAGAAGTGCAGGGGGTGCAATTGCACCTGGTAACAAGCTGAGCTTGATATTAATGGCCAAAATTGTGAAAACCTATGAAAGATGCCATCATGTTATATATTTTTGGAGCGTAATAGTGTAATGTCTTTATTCTATCAAACGTTATGGTCAGAGAAAACAAAAATACAACTGTTACATCACTTCCTGTTACGATGTCACTTCCAGGGCAACATTTTGCCTTCTGCACTGGGTTACACTTCATTAGCTATGCCCCTGATTGGTGGCTGTTTCGGGAGTGCTCCCACAAGAGGCAGGTAGGAAATACCCCCAAATTTGAGGTTCAAAGACGGGGCTTCTTGTTTTGTAAAAGTTGTTTAAAAAAGTTCAATCCTGTATGCATATATTTTGGGAGGACTTTAAACAACATCCTTTAAGAGTTCGTATTCTTCTGCCAGATGGATTTAAGCAGTGGGTGGGATTTCCTTTTCACCAATAACTAAATTTCATGTAGCAGTGTTGACAGTACTTCTGTTTTTGAGGACTCCCAGAGGACAAATTTTGGGGCAACTAGATGTACAGTGACCCCTCTCAACTCTGCTATGGTAAAGGAAAGCAAAACCAACACAACTAAGAAATCAGAATCTCCTTTAAAAGATATATGCTCCTGCTGTGAATTTAGGTAGATGGTCTAGTGGTTTAGATTGTTGGGGAAGAAATGAGCATTATGACATCGATTTTCATTCCCAAAGTTTCACATATGATTATTCTTGGCCATCACCATGGCCATGTCAGGAAAGACCAGACTGTAATGCTTTACAATATGCTACCCCTGGAAACATCAACAGCTCCCTTGAATCTGGTATGATGTGTGGTTGTGTAAGATGACGGCAAACAAGTCACTTTTGGGAAGGCACTCAGGTGACCATCCGAGATTCCATTTCATTGATACGTCGTCGTATTTTGTCAGTACTGCTTTACTGGAATCCGTTTTTGACTACTGAACTAATCCACCAAGCCAGAGTAGTGTGAAACTGTGTTCCATCTTTTCTCTTTAAAGGAGGTTTTCTCATTGCTTGTGAATGAAATTATTTAATTAAATTCTAGGGATATTTGAAAATGGTGGGTTGTTGTTTTGCAGATTTCATTATTTGAAAGGCAAAAAGCAGTGTTATGTGTTTTTATTCTTGGAAGTTCTAATTTTTATTAATTTTAAATGCTTTAAAAGTGTAGTAGGTAGGTGATACAGTGTCAGCACATACAGCCACAGTGTTATTTCTAATATTATTTATTTCTAATATTATTTCTAATATTATTTTAATTTCTGGAAAATATTTTAAGTACCAAAAGGTGGTGTTTTGTGTTTTTATACAGATATTTTATTATTAAAAAGACAATCTTTTGTGGTTGTATGTGTTTTTAACCAAAAAAAACCCAACTCTGTTTATAACTGTTAATCCCAACATTTGCACTGAACCCTACTGCATTGTTTCACTCTTACTGGAAATTTTTGTCTTCCTCCTTCTAACAGGGATGCCTCTTCCTTATTCCTTTAGTAGGATGGTCATGCATTTCCTTTCCAGTCTTTTGGTCTCCCATATGATGTATGAGGAAACTGCCTCCTGATACCCAGTGACAAAGGAACCCTATAACTACTCATGTGTATGTATGTGTGTGTGCATGTCTTTGAGCATGTGAATTATGGGAACTGATAGCTGAGGCCAAAAGTCTCCCCCATCCACACACACACACACAC
>JAJKFI010000024.1:8094621-8108814 GCA_029204185.1 Lerista edwardsae
CTGTGCAGGCAAGCCAGTCCTGGGAAGTGGGTTATAATGTGGTAGGTGTGGAGGCGCCGTGCTGCCAATGTGTCTTCTGGGCTTGATCCACCCCATCACAATCCTGGTCCTTGCACTGAACTTACCTGGTCGGGAGGGCATCCCAATGGTTGCTGGCATGCAAGGAAGGCTGTGACCTTCCCACCTATTACCAGGGGCGGACCTAGTCAAAATGGCGCCTGGGGCACCCAATAGAATTGTGCCCCCTTGGGAGCCCAGGTCTACCCACCAGAAGCAGCCCTGGGTAGACCTGGGCTCCATGGAGGCCAGGTCTACCCGCGCAATGTTGCAGGGGCCACTGGTGCCCCCCAAGATGGCACCCAGGGCTCGTGCCCCCCCTGCCCCCCTAGATCCATCACTGCCTATCACCAGCTAGTAACACTGATGCAATTGGCTATACAGAGCTTTTGCAATAGCTTTTGCATTGCACCGGTGGAATGTGTGTTCTGCCAGTGCAGGCCCCGAATAGGACTGGGCCATCATCCAATTTTCTTTCCCTGCTTATGCTTCTAGAGTCTAGAATCATAGACAGGAACAGATTGTCAATTTGACATGTTGCCAGCAAAGGAGGAAACAAGCCAGAGTATTTGTTGGGTCATGCTGTGTGCTTTGGGAGAACTGATGCCGCTTTGAAGGACCATTTTGAAGCGGAGCCATAGGCAGCTGTCGAGTCCACAAGCCCAAACAGACTAGAAGAAAATAAAATTGTAAAGGCTCAGCCTGAACAGGAAGTCTTGATCATCCTTCCTGATGAAAGGCATCCTTGGTGGGTGGAAGCAGACCATTGTCCATAGTTTGGAAGGGCCAAACGGCAAAGCAGATTCTATGACTGCATCTCCTGACTTTTTTTTTTTTTTTTTTTTTTTTTGCTAAAAGTACCTCTATGGGCAATTTAGATAAAGGTGGGAGAGGAAGATTAAACCTTTCTGTCCACACTGATTCTGGATTCAAATTATTAATTCAACCCCAAGAGCTACTATTGGCAGGTACTGGGGTATTTGCAGTGGTGTCATTCAAATGATTTAGGAACAGGAACTCACTTTTGATTGGCACTTGTCGGGAACCCGGACCCAGCCACGGAGCCTGTTAGGATCTGGAACACCCGTTCTGGTCCATTCCCCCTGAATGACATCACTGCCTTCACCCCCCTAGGAATCTGGAGTCACTCCCTTTAACCCTCTGAGTGCCGGCCAACCAAGAAGAAAAGCTCTTTGCAGAGGAATTGGGAGGGGGGAGGGGGGAGAATGAAGTGGGTGGAGTCAGCCCTAATTTTAACTAGTGGAACTGAGTTCCCCCGCGTTCCCCCTGCATGACATCACAGGGTATTTACATCCTTGATGATTGTGTCCTGATCAAATGCATTCCAATCATTGGCATCTCTCTCTCTCCCCCCCTCTCCCTGTGTGTGTGTGTGTGTGTGTGTGTGTGTGTGTGTGTGTGTGTGTGTGTGTGTTGCATCTCCCTATAACTGGAGAGCAAACAAATTATAACTGGGCAACAAACTCCATGTTACATATACTAAGCCTCTTATCCCAGCCCTAATTTTAACACTATCTTTGCATTTTTACAATTTGAAAAAAGTGTATCAAATATAAATATACATGCATTTGGACACAAATGTCCAGGACGCAAAAAGAAGGGACACAAATAGCCACAATATTGGGATGCCATGTTGGATGGGCCCCACTAGCGTCACCGCCCACCCTTCAGACTCGCCTCCACCTGCCTTCCGGGGCCCTCCCAAGGGCTAGGTAGGCTGGGTGTGACATCCACAAGTCCTCCAAAAGCGTACTGAAGCTTTCGAAAGGCCTTCCCAAAGCTCCAGAATGCTTTCAAAGGTCCTGGAGATGTTGCACAAGGCTTTGGAGGCTCCAGGTGAGTCAGGGAGCATCCATCTCTGGGGGGAGTGGCAGTCTGTGGACCTGGCCCCAGGCTGCACATGGGCCAGGGATGTAATGGCCCACACTCCCAGTATTCTTCCATACTCACGTTTGACCAAGAATCAGAACCCAGATCAGGGCTGACATTGATCTCAATGGTGCCAATTAAGGGCGCAATCCCAAACTGAGTTAGGCCAGCATAAGCTAAACCAGCAAAGCTTGGCCAGCACAAGGGACACCATAAAGTATGTTTGGACCACTCTCGGAGTCAGAGAGGCCAGCACACAGACGTGCGCCATCATCCCTGACTCCGAGAGTGGTCCTAACATGCTTTATGTGCCGGCCAAATTTTGCTGGCTTAGTTATGTCAGCCTAACTCCAGTTTCGGATTGCGCTCTAAGTTATAGGCAGTGGTGTCATCTACTGTCGCGGAGACGGAATGCTGGGCAGGACTTACGTTTGATTGGCTGCCTGCCCGTTCGCTTCCGTCGCCTTTCTGCTCGCCCAGGCACCCGGCGCGCCCCCCACCCATCCCCCCCGCGTCCATCACGGAGCTGGGCGAGCAGCGGTGGGGTGCGGTGACCGAGGGCAGCCTGCGTGGTGGGGGGAAGGCGGCGGAACCGCACGGATGGGCTGCCAATCAAACGTAAATCCCGCCCAGTGTTCCATCTCTGCGAGAGTAGATGACACCACTGGTTATAGGGGACAAAGACTAGTTTGAGACACAGCGGAGAGGGAGTAAGCCCAGCTTCTCACTCATGACCTGCTTTCACCGGGGGGGCCAAGCATTCCAGCAATGTACAGACTTTCTCTCCACACATACTTCGCCCATCACCATGATGGACATTTTGCAAATACATAAATCAAATACCCTTTAAGTATTTAATATTTCCCTATTGTGCATTTCACTGCCAAGATTAAAGGTATAAGTTTTACAAAGTATCAAGTTGGGAAACATATATTCAAGTTTAATTTGCCTTGAATATCAGCCAACAACATTTGGCTACAGCTTTCTCCTCCTCCTTCAAAACCGTTTGCATGATTGGGTTTCCTTCGTTGCAGCACAGTTGTGCGCTAGGCGACAAACACATATTCAAAATTGCATCACAGCCAGTGTCCAGGACAGGACGAACCCTTCTCTGAGGCTGCAAAGGGAATGTGAGGTCAGTCCATATGATCAATCTCAGCCATAAGGATTGAGTGACTGAAAGGGAAAGGGGAAAAATAATGTTAAGGGAAAAGTGACTGAGCTGCAGAAGCCTTATTTGTGAAGTGGGGGGGGAGACAGGCGTGCCTGGAGGCCCCAGTGCTCCCATGGCAGGCGCTGAAACCGTGCCCCCCCACATCGCCCCGCCCCCACGTGTCACACAGACATGCCTCCCTTACCCCGGAAATGCTCTATTTTGGAGCGAAGGGAGGCGTGGGCGGGAGGGAGGGCCAGAAACCACGCGGTCTCTCCCGGACCACGTGCAATAGCGCCCCGCTGCTGCCCGGCATCCCGTGGCTCGTGCCACGGGGCGCTACAGGTAAGATACACGCCTGAGAGGAGAGCCTTGCCTGACCATCTACCAGCAGCTTCCATTTATTGTGGCAAGAGAGGGCCCAAAATACCTGAAAGCCTAGGGGCCCACATGGGTTAATATGGCCCTGCTTGGAGATAATGGTCAAACGACATTTTCACGAGATGCAATGAGTACACTTTCAGATGAATTTTCTCTCAGAAATTGAGGGATCAATCCTGATCCCTCTAGCATGGGCAGTATGAGTGTACCACACGCACTGGTGTCACAAATGCAGGTCTGGCCCAGCGCTATCCCTGTTTACCTGAAGAGGGCAAGGGGATGCTGGCAAGCAGTAAGTTTTACGGCCGCCGGCATAGCGCTCCTTCCAGGCGGCCAGGGAGGGGGTTCCTGGGCAGGGTGCAGGCAGTGTGTGTTGGGGGGGCAGTAATGGCATCTAAATGATTTAGCAACAGGTACTTACTTTTGATTGGCACGTATGTCGAGGCCCGCCCACCAGAAGTGAGGTCATAGCCAGAACCCAGGAACCGCCCCCAGGAACTGCCGCACCTCCTCGGTAGGCCGCGCGGTAGCCCGGGAGAAGGCCCGGGAGTCCTGGGCCTTCCCCGGGGCCGCCACGTGGGCTACCGATTCCCCCCCCCAGGAACCGCCGCACCTCCTCGGGAGGGAGCCCCAGGCAGCCTACCTGCTCACGCTGCTGCTGCCGTTGGTCTCCCTCGCTCCGCTGCCTGCCTGCTTGCTTGCCTGGCTCTGAGAACGTGCAGGCAACTCAAATGTGCAGGCAATTCAAACATTGCAGGGGCGGAGTGGAGTGCCGACGGAGTCGACGAATGGGCGGGCAAATGGGCGGGGCCAGCCCTAATCCTAGGAACGGGTAAGCACGTACCCCCGCGTACCCGCTACATGACATGTCTGGGGGGGGGGGAGAACCAGTGGCAACTTTCACCACCAGATCCAGACCTCCTTGTCGGGCCGCACAGCAAAATAGCAAAGAGAAGCACTAGCGTATCTTTGGGCTTTCCTCGGGGAAGGGGACAAACATCCCCTCCTTCCAAGGAGCCTCCAGAGGCTGCTTTGCTGAGACTGGCTGCAGTGGTAGACTTTAGGTTTAGCGATGCACCCCCGGTGGACAAGCCGCTCAGGATTGGGCTGCCCCATCGTGAAAAACGTGCAAAAATTAAAAGAAAAATAATGAAAAGAGAGCAAAAAGCATCTGAAAAAAATAATGATACAGGAAGGAAGGCTGAAATTGGAAGAGAAAATAGATACCCTGATTCAAACTATACAAGGAATGGAAAATGAATGAGAAATCTCTCAAGCTAGAATCACCAGTTGTGAGGCTCCCTGAAGTTGGAATATGAGAAGGATGACTTTGCAGGAGTAGTTGCAGCACACCCTGTGCATGCGTGAGATTGAGGGTGCAATCCTAACCTGGAGCTAGGCCAGCGCAGTTAGGGCAGTATAGCTTGGCCAGCACAAGGGCCACCCTAAAGCACGTTTGGACCACTCTCAGTCAGGGGGGAAGGTGCATGTCTGTGTGCCGGCCTCTCTGACTCCGAGAGTGGTCTAAAAATATTTCACGGGTGTCCCTTCTGCCGGTCAAACTTTGCTGGCCTAACTGCGCCAGCCTAACTCCAGGTTAGGATTTCACCCCAAGATAAACCCAAGAATGGAAGACTTAGACTTGAAGCTAAGAAAACACAACTTGAAGCTCAGATCCCTCCCCGAGGAAATCAACGCCCACGATTTAGTGGGTTTTCTGGCGTATACATTAAAATGTTAGTGGTGGGGAGAGTTGTGAGCTTCAACCTGCACTCTAGACATGAGAGCCAGAATGAGGCACGGCTGGGAACTTATTAGCTGCTGGCTCTCTTTCCGTTGAGGGGTTTGGTGGTTGGTAAGAGCCAATAAGGGGGGGACAGCAGAGGGTGGGGGGAAGAAGGGAAATGAGGTCAAGTGGAAAGGAAGGCAGGAATGGAGGATGAGGCAAGGAAAGGGGGGAGAAGGGACAGGGGAGCAACACAAGGGACAGAGAATAGAAGGAAAACAAGTGGGAGAAGGTTCTAGAAATAGAGGCCCCCACACTGGACCAAAGGCAGAAGGGAGGCTGCACAGGAACTCTCTTCCAGTCTGTAGATCTCAGAAGGAATGGCAGAACTTATTGTTGCAGTATATATGGCCACAGTTCCGAAATCCCAGGGCACGGTGGCAGTGGTGTAGCGAGGTCATTTTGCACCTGGGGTCCATACATTTTTGGTAACCCCCCGCAACAAAATTTGTGTACTGGCCCACAGGCTGTATGTTTGACACCTTTGCATAAGACACATATTTTGGGTTTCTGGTTTTGTTTTTTGTCCATTACATTTGCTAGAATAAAAATATTACATTCTGGGTTTTTCCATTGATGTCTGGGCCAAATTTTGTATCCAACAGTATACAGCATGATGGTAGTAGTCCTTAAAACCACAATTTTTAAAATAGCAATTTTTACAAAAGTAGTTTTATTTTTGCTTTTTAATTCTTTGACGATAACTTTTGCTAGAATAGAGATATTACACTCTGCTTTCTTCCAGTGAATCCCGGGTGAAATTCCACATCCAATGGTATACAGCATGATGGTAGTATTCTGTAAGCTTGTGATTTTCAAAATTTGGGGTTCAGTGGTGACACTCCCCCCAAGGATGGCACCTGGGGTGCTGCACCCCCACCTCATAGGTAGTTATGCCACTGCATGATGGCAAACTCAAAAGGTGTACTTTGGTGCCACAGGATAGTTAAAGATGCTGCAGGATAATTAAATGAAAAACATTACCATTGGCCTAAAGGTGCTGTAAGAAAAGGTTTGGAAACCCAACTGGTATACGGAAAAAGAAAAATGCAGCAAGTTGCAGCAAAAATCACTGTATAAACATATCAGTGAGGGAAGTCTTGCATTGCTTTGTGCTGGAAGATATCAAACCATCTTGCTGACTCAATTAATGTTCTGATTCACATCTGATGGTGCTCTGAGTACAATTAGAAGATGGCAGTGCACAAGAGTAGACAGAAGAGAGCTGAAGAGGAATATGTGTACTCCATGCTCTTTATTTGAACTGGCAAAAAACTTTGTGATTTGGAGCGCAATCCTAACCTGGAGTTAGGCCATCACAGTTAGGCCAGCAAAGTTTGGTCTGCGCAAGGGCCACCTTAAAGTGCGTTTGGACCACTCTCAGGGAGGATGGCACATGTCTGTGTGCTGACCTCTCTGATTTGAGGGTGGTCCAAACATACTTTAGGGTGTCCCTTGTGCCGGCCAAACTTTGCTGGCCTAACTCCAGTTTAGGATTGCACCTTCGTTTGCTCCTGAACAACCACTTAACGTCTTTATTATAATGAAGAGGTTGACAATAAGCATTTCTTGGGGGATTTACAATTGGGGAACAATCTGTCTACAATTGGCAGACCTGGGAGGGTAAAGGGGGCAAATGCCCTGGGCACTGGGCTTGGGGGGATGGCAACATGCCGCATTTCCTCCGACCATTAGACATGCTGGGCTGGGGGCATTGCCTGGCTTATCCTATAGTCAGAGGAAACTTGGCGCAAGTTTCTTCCCACCATCAGAGGAACCAGCACTGCACTACACGGTGCCCAATTCCTCCAACAGTCCGAGAAACTGATTGCCCCTTACAGAAGCATGAGGAGGAGCCAAGGAGCCCTTTGTGCTTCTGGAAGTGGTGCTCATCCCCAGAGGGGTGTCAGGAACTGAAGTTTAACCCTGGGGTGGACAAGACCACCCCAAGACCACCACTGAGGAACAATATAATATGACAACCAGCCAAGCATTGACTCAGGGTGCAATCCTAAACTGAGTTAGGCCAGCATAAGCTAAGCCAGCAAAGTTTGTCCAACACAAGGGACACCGTAAAGCATGTTTGGACCACTCTCAGAGTCAGAGAGGCCAGCACACAGATGTAAGCAGCGGCGTCATGCAGCCGGAATGCTGGGCGGGAGGAACGGGTGAGCGGCAGCCCGCCCATTGCGTTCTGGTCCGTTTCGCCATCTCCCCCGCCCCCGCTGCCGCTCACCCATTCCTTCCGCCCAGCGTTCTGGCTGCATGACGCCACTGGATGTAAGTCATCCTCCCCAACTCTGTGAGTAGTTCAAAAACACTTTATGGTGGCCCTTGTGCTGGCCAAATTGCTAGCTTAGTTTATGCCGGCCTAATTCCAGTTTAGAATTGCTCTCTCAGCAAGATGTGAAGTTCTGTAATAGAATCAGGTTGGAATGGAAAGGCAAAACCTTAGCTCTACTATTCCAGTAACATTAGCTTATTAGGGATGTGGTGGCACAGCGAGTTAATCCGCTGTTGCTGGGCTTTCCAACCAGAAGGTTGGGAGTTCAAAACTGCGCAACGGAGTGAGTTCCCGTTGCTTGTCCCAGCTCCTAGCAGCTCCTAGCAGTTCGAAAGCACCTAAATGCAAGGAGATAAATAAGGACCACTTTGGTGGGAAGGGAACCGCGTTCCGTGCACTACGGCGTAGAGTCACACCGGCCACATGACCACAGAAGCTTGTCCTCAGACGAAATGCCGGCTTTACAGGCTTAGAAACGGAGATGAGACCGCCCCCTACAGTTGGTCACGACTAGACCATTCGGTCGTGGGGAAACCTTTAACTTTAACATTTGCTTACCTTTCAGAGGCCTCTGTGACTTCTCCCCCCCCCCACTGCAAGATATAGCGCCTGCCCCATTGGGCCCTCAGTCATATGATTAATATCTTAATAAAATTTGGGGATTTTAGAGAACTGAGAAATGAGTTCAAAAAGATATTAGCAAGCCTGCAAGGGAGGAAACGTTTGAACAAAATGTATCCCATATTTGTTGATTTATAAAGAGTAAGTTTATCATGCCCAATGGGAAAGAGACCTGTGCGTTACCAGACTAGAAGATGATTGGAAACAAATATCCCTCATTCGAAAGTGTTTGGAATGCCTTTAACCAACAAGTTAGTACCTAACACCTCAAGCGTATTATATCCTATCTGTACTGACACTGATCGGAGATGCAGCAATCTCAATGCAGAACTTTTGAACATATTTTGGTCCTACTCCAGGATTACATCCTTTTGGACTAATATACAAGCATTCAAGAGATGACTGGGTATTAGTTACCTCCGATCTTTTAACTATGCTCTTTGGATGGATAAAATCATCTGTGCTAACTGAGGATCAAAAGTATTTAATTCATCCACTAACTGCTGCACAGCTGGAATTTGTAGGATTTGACCCCCCCAACACACTCACACACACACACACACAAAACTATACTGCCATGACTGAATAAGCTATGGGACATGGCAATGTTTGTAAAACTACCAGCCTAGATTCAGAGAAGGAAGACAATAGGATGATGAATTCATCTTTCAATGAAGCTGAACATTTTTGGAATGACAAAGTTCAGGACAATTGCTCTCTTTGGAATAACCTGATTTAAAAGTTTGGTTGTGAAATGAGGTCTTCCACGAGGTCATCCTCACCACAAAAAGACTTAAGGACTCAGACTCATGGGCTTTCCGACTCGAGTTTTTCAGGATCACACTCGAGTCAGTGTCTGAGCCTGTATGACTCATGTCTGTATGAGCCAGCAAAAACTCAAACTCGGGTCACTAGACTTGAGTTCGCATTCCAAGGAAGCAGTTGAGCTACAGCCTCTCCTTTTCTTCCTACTCAGCTGTAATGTTTCACATCCACACAAACTGCTCCTTGGCTGCTGGGTAGGAGACAGGATGACTGATTCTGGACTTGACCTCCAGACCTCCAAGAATGGGATGTCGGCTAATTCTGCTGTGCTGTTTCTGCTTTTCCCAAGAAAAGGCAGGCTGGTGGAAAGGGTATGACTGGACATCGGCAGTTTGACTGGAGACCAAACCATTGTAACCTTGTGCATGCAGAGAAGACCAGTGGCAGGTGGATGTGGCAGGAAGTCACTGGCCCTGGTGGGCAAAATATTGAACCACTCCTACTCAGTAGGGAAGAAACTGAGAGCAGAATCCCCTAAGCCTGCAGCTACCAAAGGTAAGTGTGCCAAAGGTGTGATAAAGGGCAGGAGGTGAGGACTGATGGTTGAGCTGCTGATATTGCCTGAAGCTAAGCAGGAGAATCTGTGGTCTATTTTGGGATGGGAGATGGAACGCCAGGCTATGAAAGCTGCAGTACCTGTTGTGGCAGAATGGGGTCACTGTGGAGCTGATTAGCTGATTAGCCAGAACGGGAATGTGGTGAGAAGGCCAGCTGGCACAAGAATGAGTACGACCTTGAGGACCTGTCCAGGCTGGACTTGCGATCACCTGCTGAAGCTCGCTATCTCACGGTCAGAGGAGAGAACCACTCTGTGAAGGCTACATCTGGGACTGATGATTCAGTGAATAGCAGAATACTGTATATTTGTAAAAACCCCATTGAAAAATGGTGGTTTAGACTAGCCTGCCCATGTAAGCCACCTTGGGCATTTGCTTCAGCATGGGAAAGGTGGGGTATCAATCAATCAATCAATCAATCAAAAAGTATTTATATACCGCTTTTCAACATGAAGTTCCAAAAGCGGTTTACAAGCAAATAATAATAAAGTTAAATGGCTCCCTGTCCAAAAGGGCTCACAATCTAAAAACTGAGTCCTATCTGGTGTCTTTCTTAAACCGTGAGCCTCTTTCGGGCAAGAAATAATCTGCTCGTTCTTTTTCCAGGGGAAACCTGTTCAGGAGCTGCTGTCTCCGTGAGATGAACGTATTGGGTTTCCCCCCTCTCCAGGGGGGTCAAGCAAAAAACCCGGGTGGAGGCTTGCGCTACACACGGCTTCACGGGGGTCCCCTCACTGCACTCGCCGGGGCAGCCGAGGGGTTGCTTCGCACGGGCCAGCCAATGCTGCGAGCCGGCGGCGCACGCCCCGACGGCCAATGAGACTGGCCCGGGCACAGTCCCAACGGCTCACGCCAGGACGAAATTCTTCAAAATAAATAAATAAATAAATAAATAAGTAAATAAATAAAAAGTCCTCATTCAGGTATGGGGGTGTGCGTACACCATCACATTTGGGGGGGGCTGTGGGGGCCCCCTTAAATGCAGGGCACGGGGCAAATGCCCCTCAGCCCCCTCTGTATAGTTCTGAGTATAGTAGTCCAGAGGTCTTCAACCTTTTTTTAGTAAATAAATACCTGTACATAAATAAAGTATGAGATTGTATGGCGCCCCTCCCAGGATCCAGCCTGCCCACCCCTGCCTGCTCTGTTTCCCCCTACCTCTTGTATCTTCACAACAACCCTGCGAGGTAGCACCTTGAGCAGGGCCAGCCTTAGAAGCTGCAGGGCAAGATGGCGAGATGAGGCTGTGTACGATTGATATCAAGAACGCAGTTTAGATCAGGCAATGCCACATTATTGGGCTGGATCCAAACTCTCTCTTGCACAGGCTTTGCAAGTTTGCCACGACCCCCAAAAGGAGGCTTCACAGCCCCATTGGGGTGACAACCAACCAGTTGTAGTAGTTTAATCAGGAGGGTGTTGGAAAGTGGATTCTGTGCCAAGCCTCCTGGGAAGTGTACTGCCTGCCTTTCCTGTTCACTATTAAAGGGCTGGACATGGGCAGCCCAATCTTAGAGCGCAATCCTAAACTGGAGTTAGCCCGGCATAAACTAAACCAGCAAAGTTTGGCCAGCACAAGGGACACCATAAATCATTTTTTGACTACTCTCAGTCAGGAGGGATGATGCACGTCTGTGTGCTGGCCTCTCTGAGTCCAAGAGTGGTCCAAACATACTTTACGGTGTCCCTTGTGCTGGCCAAACTTTGCTGGCTTAGTTTATGCTGGCCTAACTCAGTTTAGGATTGCGGCCGGCTCACCTGCGCTGCATCCAGTGCAGCTTCCGAGGCAACTGGAGCCTCCCTGATGTTCTCCTTGGATTTGCGTCTGCAGAACCGAGGAAGCCACGCACCCAACTTGGGGCCACGCAGCCTGGGAAGGAGGCCTAACAGTCGCATCCCAAGCACACACCCCTCCATCCAGTGGTGTCATCCAAATGATTTAGGAACAGGTACTCACTTTTGATTGGCACTTGTCGGGGTCCGCCCACCGGAAGTGACGTCATAAGCCGGAAGTGAGGTCATGATTGTTGCCATGGAGGTGATCATGTTTGTAATAACTTCAGCTTGTGGTTAGTGTTGATTTAACTTCTATTGCTTTGCTTTCTAGAGATGTGTATATACATATTTTGCTTCAACTGTTCCCTGGTTAAATAGCAGGGGCCAGCTTCGAGTGGGCGGGGCCAGCTGAACTTCTAGGAACCGGTACTCGTGTAGTGGTGTGTAGTGGGTGCATGACACCACTGCCTCTATCCCACCCACCCCACCCAGTTCCGCCCTCCCACCCTTCTAGATTCACTCCTGCACCAGCTGAGTTCGGCTGGCGCAAGGCTGAATCTCCGCCTGTGCTCCCAGACCAACACTACAGCTAGTGCGAGCCTGGGAGCCTTAGCACCAATGCGGGGGTGCTGCTCAGCATCCCTGCAACAGTGCTAATGGCCTAGCACTGAAGGAACAATGTTGCATCGGTGCTACGTAAGGCCGTACGGATTGTACTCTAAAGAATATATGGGCAGAAGTCTTTAGACATTCTCTGGCCAGTGTGGGAAACAACACAGGAATTGAGACCACCTCCATGCTGGGCAGAGAGCATCTCCATGTGCTCATGGAGACTGGTTTGCCAGATCCTCAAACTGCCAGCCCCGTGCCCAATCTCCTGGGAAGTTCTTCTGTGCAAGGCCCTGTGGCAAAGCCAAGGCTCCTGAACATATGGAGATCATTAGAGTCCCAATAAAGAGCGAGGCCGACATTGAGCCACTGGACCTTCCAGCTGCCAAAGCGCTCATACAGCAGGAAGCCTTGGAGAAAGGAGGCTTGCTGGAACCGAGAGGGAACGTTCCCAAGGAGATCACTGTGTCAGAGGTTGATGTGATTGTTTTTGGTGTGTTTATGCGCACGAGGCTTGTCTATCAAGGAAGATGCCGAAGAAAAGGGAGAGGAGGAGGAGGCGGCAAGGGAAGGAATGTGGGAGCAATAAGAAGACAGGGAACATCCTACTCCTGCAACAAACACACCACTCCCACTAATATAAAATGGAAAAGTGAACGAGAAGGGGACGCACTGTTCCGCCTCCAGCATTTGCAAATGAAACTCATAAATGGTTCTGCTTTCTCAAGTCTTTTTTTTTTAGTGTGCCTCTGAGGGTCATTTTGACATCTGCAGGCCATAAAGGACTTAAGAGTCAACCAAGCAAGGGGCTGTCCGTAAGGGAAGAAAGGCAACGGCAAACCAAGGCTGTGTATACATCAGGTTCGACAAATTACAATCCCATGCGCAGGAACATCCAACTCGCCTGCTAGCTTGGCCGGGGTGTGTGTGTGCACTGTTTAAAGTGGTGTCCTCTTATATTTAGCCAGCAAAGTGTCTCTCTTTGCTCCAGCATCTTTTCCAATTTATCATTTCCAGGAGCTTTCCTGGTGTCCTTAGGTTGCTCTTTTGACTAATTTAACATTTGAGATTGTGAGTTCTTTGGGGACAGGGAACTATTTCTTGATGTATAGGATTTTATTGGAACCCTGTATATACAGATTCTTCATAAGGATGCAATCCTATACTGCGCTGGAATGGCAAGGCCATCTGGCCAACGCCTTATCCAGTGCAGTATAGGAGAGGCTGGAGCCTCCCCGCGGCAATATCCAGCCTCCTCTATATGCTCCTTGGATCTGCACCTGCTAAACAGCCTCCCAAATGGGTCTAGGATTTAGCCGTATGGCCGATTCCTGGACCCGCCCACGTCCCGCCCACCTCCTGCACGCTCCCGCCAATCCCCGAGCCGCCCCGTCATGGCACCTCCCTTCAGCCGACACTAGGAAGGTGCTGCGCAGGCACAACAGGACTGGCTCTGCCTGCAGTCCTGTTGCCTTAGCGCCGACACGGGGTGTCGATTGGCGCCCCTACGTCAGCACTAAGCGCGCAGCGCTGCGCCAACCCCGTGCTCTAAGAATACTAGTGCTGCAGTCCGTTATGATTTCAGTTTTGCTGGTTAGGGCTGCAATCCCCAGCCACACTTACTTGGGAGTAAGCCCCATTGACTGTAATGGGATTTACTTCTGAGTGAACATGCATAGGATTGGGGTCTCGGTCAGTGGTTCCCTAACTGTGGGTTGCGACCCACCAGTGGATAGCGAGCCAATTTCAGGTGGGTTACAAAGCATCTAGGGCGGCCATACTGAAAATATGGGAAGATGGGATGCTGGAAAGGGGGAGGGCTGTGTGGTGGTTTTGCTTGTTTCAGGGTTGTAAAGAGGCTTTTTTTCCTTTCTGATTTGTTTTGCTTATTGGAAAACGGCAGAGAAATATCCCTACCTACAGCTGCATTCTCAGGAAAGCAGCAGGCTCTGGCGTCACAATGATGGCATTTCTGGCCGTGACGTCACTTCCGGAGGGTCCCAGACAGATTGTCATTCTAAAAAATGGGCCCTGGTGCTAATTTTTAGGTAATTTAGGTCTAGGTCATTTGGCCCAGTTTTTCTATTGTAGCACAGGTACTAGAAACATATTTTTTTTTTAAAAAAAACTGTACATATTACTCTATAAAAATAATGTTTCACTTTAGATAGGGTTACCAGATACAAACTGGTATTCGCTGTAGAAATGGCCTATAGAGATGACCATCTTTTCACGTGATCTAAAGTTAGGGCTA
>JAJKFI010000024.1:8123252-8134866 GCA_029204185.1 Lerista edwardsae
GTGTGTGTGTGTGTGTGTGTTCCGCATAGGCTCCGCAACACCTGGACCGATCAATACCAAACGTGGCACGCAGACACCTTGCGGCCTGGTGACAAACACTGCAGGGGCGCGAGGGGGGCCTGAACGTGTGTGTGTGTGTGTGTGTGTGTGTGTGTGTGTGTGTGTGTGTGTGTGTATACTTCAGCTGATATGTGGTGTCCTATTATGATGTCATTGCTGATGTCACTCTGATTATGACATCCAGAGTATAACCGTTCCAGCACCTGAAGTCTTTAGAGTGTTGAACAGCTGCTGAACAGAAGTCCTGCGGAACGGATCTGGGATGTTGGGATCTGGGAGATGCTCCCCACGCCGTTGGAGTCCAGGTTTGGGACCCCCTCAACATGGGGGGTGAGAAAGGGTGTGCAACAAAACATCCGCCATGCCCCACTGGAACACCTGGAACGATTGGCTGAGCTGATTGGTAATTTGGTAATCTCATGTGTAATAGAATCTTGGGATAAATAACTACCTGGGCAATGCCAGGTACTGAAACGCTAGTATATTATATAAATAAGGACACAATCCTAACCTAAAGTTAGGCTGGCACAATTAGGCCAGCAAAGTTTGACTGGTACAAAGGACACCATGAAGCATGTTTGGATCACTCTCTGAGTCAGAGAGGCCAGCACACAGATGTGTGCCATCCTCCCTGAGTCCGAGTGGTCTAAATGTGCTTTATGGTGGCCCTGGTGCCGGCCAAACTTGGCTGGCCTAAGTGTGCCAGCCTAACCCCAGGCTAGGCCTGCGGTCTCAATTAGATTAATATAAATCAAACGCATCTAGGGAAAACTGGAAAACCAGATTAATATCCCATCACTGGGTCATTTTTCCTGCTCAAAATGCATGCGTAGGTGGAATATCATCACTCCATGATCTCTCCCACCTGAATCCGTGATTTGCATATCACCATAGTCACATGGAGATTCCAAAATTTATTGCTTGCCTCCCACAACGGATCATTATTCTTCTTTTCACTTATCCTGTCCAAGCATCTGGTCCATAATGAGTTTGCAAGTGATTTCATCTTTGCCAGGGTCGGCTGCAGCCAGGTCAGTGGAGAAATAATAGCCAGCATTGTAAAGCCACGTTGTGGTGTACATTTCAACCCATCTGATGCAATTATTGTTACATTTCATACAATGGAAAATAAAGCTGTACAAGGGTAAGCCCCTTTGGAATGTATGTTTTGTTTTGTTTTTATACGTAACAAGCTAAACTTTGGTATATAGTGTTCTGGATAATTTCTGACATATTGAGGAAGTGTTTCTAATTCCCAGGTCCCAAGTGATGGATCAGGACCCACTGATGGGATAACAGTTATATTACCAGGCTTCAGGAAATGAGAGTTGGCAACAACGTTACACAAGGAGGTATAGGAGTTTTTGCTTCCAGGATGCAGGCTGAAGTCAATCCATAGTTCCCAAATGTACTGCCTTAATATGAATCAACTAGCCTTAAGTTCTGAAGGTTTTAGGGCAGAAGGTCTGGCCGAGAGGGTTAAAGCCGCAGTAATTGCCCGAAGATAAGACCTGAAGGTCGCTAGTTTGAGACCACCGGAAGCTTCCATGTGCGGCAGACCTCGAGAATGAGGCTAATTAGATCTGAGCCGTCTCAGCTGCCTGTGAGAGGGGGAGTTGTGCTGGGCGGCCAGCTGCTCTTTGGTGAGAGCAAAGAAGCAGATTATCAGCCGGTGGAAGGCATTCATGCGGCGAGAAAGAAAGACTGGACGATAAAAGTGTCATCTGCATGTAGTTGTTCTTGAAAGATTAGAACTTTGTGATTTGTAAAAACCCTTGAGGTTTAGAAAACGCCTGCCTATGTAAACCGCCTTGAATTAAAGTCAAAGGAGCCATCTGATGACCAAGAAAGGCATACCAAATATTATTATTACCAAATAAATACCAAATATTAATATTATTAATATTAATATATATGTTAATATTATAAATACCAAATATTATTATTATATTATTTATTTACCAGTGCACACTACTCGTACATCTACTCAGAAGGAAGCTCCATTGTGTTCAATGGGACTTACTCCTAGGAAAGTGCACATAGCAGTGGTTCACAAGCTGTGGGTCGGGAACCACCAGTGGGTCACGAGCCAATTTCAGATGGTTGCAAAGCACCTAGAACAGCCATATTGAACACATGGGAAGATGGGATGCTGGAAAAAGGGAGGACTGTGTGGTTGTTTTGCTTGTGTCAAGGTTGTGAACAGACTTTTTTCCTTTCTGATTCACTTTGCTATTGGACAATGAGTGAGAAATAACCCAACTGATCGCTGCATTCTCAGGAAAGCAGCAGGCTCTGGTGTCACAATGACAGCACTTCAGGCCATGACATCACTTCTGGTGGGTCCCAGATATATGACCGTTCTAAAAAGTGGGTCCCAGTGCCAAAAAGTTTGAAAACCACTGATACATGGGATCGCACCCTTGGTCTTATATCCGCTAAAGTCAAGTCTCAAAAGCAACATTTGAAATTGTTAAAATTTGAACAGTGCAATTAAATCCTAAGTATGTCTACTCAGCAATAAGTCTTGTTGGGTTCAGTGGGGTTGACTCCCAGGAAAGCATGCATAGGATTGCACCTGGGCAGCCCAATTCCATTCTTGGACGATTCTACCCAATCAGGGATCATTCAGTGAATGAGGTGGTGTTCCTATATAGCCTATCTGATTTGCTTACCTGATGACATCACTGGGGCAAGTGAGGGCAATGGAAATTGAGGGAGAGCTATGGCAATGGAAAGTAGTATGTAAGGTGTTTTTTTTTTTTTGCAAGTGGTAAAACATTGCCAAAAAAAGGGAAATGTTTTTCAGCACTGCCATAAATCTTTGTGAAAACAGAGCAGTTTAAGCTCACTTTTTCTAATTCACACTTGTTTCAAGTTTGTGATTGTATAGAAAACACAAGACACAATCAGGGATCACTAATTACGGCAAATTTGCTCTAATCTTAAGAAGGTCTTAACAGCATTAACACTTGGAACAGGTGCAAGGCAGGTTTTCTCGAATATTACATTAGCTATGTTGAACAGGTTCCCATTCTGTCAACTCCCCAGAATTTATATGTTGTAGAAGAAAATGGAAACACTGATATGCAGGGTAGGAGGAGGGGAGAAATGTATCCATAAGCTTTATATTACCGCATGGCCATATGACTTTTGATCTTTCCCTACTGTTGTTTATCATTACCATATGGGTTGGCTCTATGCCTTCCTTTACCCAAGTTCAATGTTCCAATAAACAAAGGACAGGGGAAAAAAATGCTGGCATTATATTTGATGCATATAGCTGATGAAATAATGATACGTAAATAAAATAAGGGAAGCCAAGGGAGAATAATCGTAGCCAACACAGGCCTAGAAGAACAAGAAATAGAAGCCATTTTTTTAAAGCCATTATATGGGCAGCCTCAATTTGTAAGCAAGATCCTATTAGGGCAAACTGTAATCAACCCACAACTGTTGCTCCTTTACAAAATCTTTCTTTCCCTTAGCTGGGGGAAGGGGCATTTACAGCCATAGGCAGTGATGTCATGCAGGGGGTACGCGGGGGTACGCGAGTACCGGTTTCTAGGATTACAGCTGGCCCCGCCCATTCGCCCGCCCACTCGTCGACTCCGCCCTCTGCAACGTTTGAATTTCCTGCATGTTTGAGTTGCCTGCATGTTCTCAGAGCCAGCCAGGCAGACAGGCAGCGAGCGGAGACTTTCCTTTCCTTGCCACTGAAAAATGAGTTGCTCTGGGGTTTTAACATGATGCCAGGCCTCCTTAACATGTTCTGGGTGTGCTGTGGAATACTGTTGCAACTGTTGGGTCAGTTTAAACTCATCTGAGGCCTCAAAAAGGGCTTTTTTCATGTCACTTCCTGCCTTGACATCACTTCTGGCTTATGACGTCACTTCCGGTGGGCGGGTCCCGACACGTGCCAATCAAAAGTGAGTACCTGTTCTTAAATCATTTAGATGACACGACTGGCCATAGGGACAGGACAAGCCCTTCTTGGTCCAAAGCAAAGACTGCTGTCCAATTGCACATTACAGGCTAGCCCTGGTATCCACTGATTCAGTATTCTTGGTTTCAGTTATCCATTGATGCCATGGATGCTGGGGTGCCTACTAAAATGATAGGGGAAGAATAAACACATCTCTTTTTTTTACCTTGTTGTAGCAAAACCACCTATCTTTAAAAAGGCATCCCCAGTATCTATGGTTTCAGGTATCCACGGGGGGTGGTGGTGGTCCTGGAATGGAGCCCCAGTGGATACCAGGGCATGCCTGTATTATGGAGCAATTGTTTTTCAGGCAAGTTTCAGTCTTCAGAAACAATCATGTTAGAAACTGAATTGTTGTTGGTTTTGTTGCAACTTAGCCAATCGGTAAGGGCTTATCTGCTTACTGAATGCAGACCATCTGGTACAGCAGGTTTGTAAGAGCCCAATCCTATACTTAGCCAAGGTTATCACTGGTCCTCTGCTGGCACTGACTGCTGTAAAGCAATCAGAGCCAGCTGCTTAAGGTGCTCCAACCGTGCGCTACTCAGGGCGCAATCCTAACCTAGGGTTTGGCCGGCACAGTTAGGCCAGCAAAGTTTGGCCGGCACAAGGGACACCGAAAAGTATGTTTGGACCACTCTCAGACTCAAAGAGGCATGCGTCATCCTCCCTGACTCCAAGAGTGGTCCAAACGCGCTTTATGGTGTCCCTTATGCTGGCCAAACGTTGTTGGCCTAACTCTGCTGGCTGAACTCCAGGTGAGGATGGCATCCTCAGTTTACTTCTGGGAGCACCAGCGGGAAGGCCTGAACCTTCCCATCCCCACCATCACTTACCCCCACCAGCGTCATGCAGCCGGAACGCTGGGCGGGAGGAAGGGGTGAGCGGCAGCCCACCCGTTGCGGACCGCTCCGTTTCGCCGTCTTCCGAAACGGAGTGGTACGCCGTCTTCCGAAACGGAGCGTTATGCTACGGGCGGGCTGCTGCTCACCCGTTCCTCCCGCCCAGCATTCCGGCTGCATGACGCCGCTGCTTACCCCCCATTTGCTGGAGCCGTATGTCAGTGACAGAGGCCTAGGAAACCTTCCCAATTGATAGCGCAATCCTATACCCCCGTTGCACCGGAGCTACACTCTTGCGCCGGCTGAATGCTGTCGCAAACGTGCCGTCAAGCGCATCAGCGTCAGTGGTACGGTGCTGGACCGGCGTAAGCAGCAACGCCAACGCTTGGCTGCCGCCGCAACCACCAGCAACGCCGGCCTTGTGCCGGTCGAGTGTCGGTGGCACGTGGTCAGCACTGGGCCTTGCTGAGGGCATTCCAGAGGTATGCCGGGGGAATAACTGGGTGGCGCAGTGGGCAGAGACGGGGGTTGTGATGCAGGACAGCCGAGGTGCAAATCCTAAACCCCGTCCCCGGCCAGGGCAGCCCTGATTCGGGCCACTCCTGCGCACGTGCACCTACGCCTGCAAAACATCCCTTATGGGGATGGCTGGGGCTTACCTGGGTGCAAGGGGAAAACCTCCCCTTGGCCTGCACTTTGCTGCTGCTGCCTCCTAATGGGCTTTAAGGTACAGCCCTGTTATGCCAGCCTTACTATGTCAGCCTTATTTAGGATTGGGCTGTGAGATACGGCATTTTCCCAGCTCCTCCTATATTCCTCCAGAGGAGCTGTGCTGAGATTCCACCATTGCCTCATGCATTTGCTTCTTAGCTTGGAGAACATCAACAGTTATCAGTCATGACAGCTAATGGGCAACGTACAGTAGGCATGCACACAAACCTGTGAACAGCGCTCTTTATATGCTCTTAAGTAAGACATTTATGTTCCGAACAGGCCTATTAAAAAAAAAAAACCACCTCTTAGGAGATATTGAAGCCTGTTTATGAGAAAAAGAATGTCTCCACAGGAGGAGAACAAGCACACATGTTATTAAATTTGAATCATATGAATGTAAAACAGAACATACATTTTCTCATTGACGCCACATTGATCGGAACATGTTCCTAAAGAAGGCCACAAAGAGGAAGGGCACTGCTTACAAGACTCATTAACACCTCCCAAGATGCAAACAGTATTTGCATGCTGTTTATAATGCAGGCGTAAAGATTTGGCATGGCTGTCACCCAGGGCTGTGTGTTTGAGCATTATAGCCATCATAATGCCTGAAGATAAGATCCGAAGGTTGCCAGTTCGAGAACACTGGAAGCTTCCGTGAGCGGCAGACCTTAAGAATTGCGACTGATAAGAGCTGCCTCCAGCTGCCTGTGAGAGAGGAGTTGTGCTGGGCCAGCTGTTTCTTTGGTGGGAGCAGAGAAACCGTCTATCAGCCAGCAGGAAGGCAATTGTGCGGCCAGAAGGAAGGACTAGACCACAAAAGTTCCATCTGTATTTTGTTGTAGTTCTTGAAAGACAGAACTTCTTTGTAATTTGTACAAAAAACCCTTGGGGGTTTAGAGAAATAAAGCCTGCCTATGTAAACCGCCTTGAATTAAAGTCAGAGGAGCAATCTAATGACCTAAGAAAGGCGGTATATAAATACTAGCATTATTATTATTATTATTATTATTATTATTATTATTATTATTATCATCATCATCATCATCATCATCATCATCATCATCATCATCATCATGTAAATAGCCCTATGCAGCAATCCACACATATACAAAAACTGCTTTGTGTTCATTTGTAATGGATTAACAAAACTTTGCTTCACCCATCAGAACAGATGGAAGTCATTGGCTCACCTCAGTTGCTTCCTGCTCTGTTGGTGTCCTACCAAGGACAATTGTGAAGTTCTAGGAAAAAGAATGAGCAGACCACTGACTGTACAGCAGAACTCACTTCTAATCCCGCCATGAGTGGATACGATGTGATTTCTATAGACGCTTGTAAAAGAAACAGCCTGTCAAAATCAGGGGCGTAGCTTAGGAAGTGCAGGGGGGTGCAACTGCACTGGGCGCCAAGCTTTAGGGGGGCAACAAAGCTGGGCTTGACACTGGTGGCCAAAATGGTGGAAACCTTGGTATGTATGAATAATACCATCATGTTATATATCATTGAAAAGGCAATTTAATGCAGAATGAAGTGAAACAAACCAGAGTGTAATATCTTCATTCTATCACAAGTTATGCCAAGAGAAATACCCAAAAAAATGAAAATGCAATTTGGGTGCGGGCGCCAAGCTGCCTTTGCGCAAACTGAAAGAGGTGCAGTGGCAGTTCTGGGAGGGTAGGAGGGTGGGCCAGCCTGGGGAGGGGGTTAGCTTGGGATGTGGCCATTAGGCTGCATCCAAGGCCTTGTCCTCAGGCCACACGGCCCTGATTCGGGCAGGGTGGCTTCCTCAGTTCTGTGCCCACAATTTTGCAGGCACAGATCCGAGGAGCACATCAGGGAGGCTGGCGCCTCTCCTGGTACAAGGGCAAGAGCGTGCCCTTGCACTGGGGAGGCTCCAGTTGCCTCGGAAGCTGCACTGGATACATTGGGCTGCCCATGCTGTGATCCTCCTCTAGGTACACCTCTGAGGTCGTGTGGGGAATGGGAGAAAGGCAGGATAGACCAGATTCCAATGAGAGGTTTCACTGACTTTGTAGGCCTCATCCTTGTGCTACCACATCAGGGCATAGGGTGGTGCAGACTGAAGCTTCAGTGAAGCCTTCTAGACAGGGACAAAGTTGCACTAGATTTCTCCAAGTCCCACTCGGAGTGCAATCCTATCTGCGCGTAGGGCCAGCATAAATCCCTTTCGCCAGCCCAGGAGTGTCGCAAAACATGCCATATACGGCACATTTGCACCTCCTCACGTGCAGGCTAGTCCAGCATGAAGACATAAGCTGGCCTGCCTGCACGGAACCCGGACTCAATATTGAAGCAGCTGAAGACATATTTTTTACTCAGCGGGTAATTAAGCTATGGAACTCCTTGCCATAGGAGGTGGCGATGGTATCTGGCCTAAGTGCCTTTAAAAGGGGACTGGACAGATTTCTGGAGGAAAAATCCATCATGGGCTATAAGCCATGATTGGTTGTGCAACCTCCTTATGTTAATTGTAGGCAACTTCAGAAAGCCAGGTGCAAGGGAGTGGCAATAGGATGCAAGCATCTTGTTGTCTACTGGGCTGCCTTAGGCACCTGGTGGGCCACTGTGAGATACAGGAAGCTGGACCAGATGGGCCCTTGGCCTGATCTAGCAGGGCACTTCTTATGTTCTTATGTGGGAGACTGGCCGGGGGGGGGGGGTTGGAGAGGGCAGGAGAAGGGCAGAACAGAGTGCTGTGGGATGGGGGAGGGTGGGCAGGTGGGTGGATTTGGCTGGGGAAGGGTGTGATCGCCAGTCTGGGTGGCCTAGGCCCCCTCCTGAGCAGCCCAGCACTACACTGGACTGCTTAGATTTGCGCCAAACAAAAATTCAGCAATACTTCCTGTACAGAAAGGAAGTCATAAGCACCCTTACAGAATCCTGTCCTTGTCAAGAGCTGCCCCACTGAGGGGCATCCCTGATCCGTGCGACTCCTCGTTCCACTTCATCCCCATCCTAAAAGGAAATTTTTGCCATAATTCTCCACAATTACATGCTCTGTGCAACCAGTAAAAAAACATGCTCATTGTTTTAAGCTTGGTGGCTGTTGCTGTGAGTGGCTCTCACTCCTGATTCATTTATTTTTCTCCTCGTCCTCCTTTCCTCTGCTGCCAATAACCTCTGCTCCGATTGGATCAGGAACCCATACCAATTGCCAAGCAGGACTCTCTGGGGCTCAAAGGCCTCTGTAACACGGAACTCCCCTGCATCGACCTTCTCCTGGAAATGCTTAGGCCTAGTAACCATTTGCAGGCTCATGATTTTTTAGCTGAGGGCTCAATCCTAACCTGGAATTAGGCCAGCCCAGTTAGGCCAGCAAAGTTTGGCCGGCACAAGGGACACTGTAACGTATGTTTGGACCATTCTTGGAGTCAGAGAGGCCAGCAAACAGATGTGTGCCATCCTCCCTGACTTCAGGAGTGGTCCAAACATGCTTTATGGTGGCCCTTGTTCCAGCCAAACTTTGCCGGCCTAACTATGCCGGCCTAACTCCAAGTTAGGATAGTGCCCTTACTTTGTGCTCAACAGCTGAACACTGAATGGTTCCCTCCTCCCCTTTTTGGTCATAAAAATGAAAGCAAAATACTTTTAATCTCCTCTCCGGAGAATTCTCTTTAAGGGGAAAAAAAGTGGCATGCAAATCTTTCCTTGTATTGGCTCTTGCAGTCCCGCCTACCTGCGTACAGTTGAAAGTGCTTTCTGGTCGAAACCCAAAGGCACAGCTGCCCTGTCACAAAGGAACAGTAGGATGTTTTATATTTGTTTTTGAAAAAAAAGAAATATCAGGACGAGCCATGTGGTTTGACTTTCAGATTTTATTTTCTTTCCTGCTCATTTCAGGGGGCATCTTATAAAAACTCTCTCGGGGTTGAAAGAAGAAAAGATGACTATTTTCATTTGGCCGGGCAGGAGGTGCCGAAACTTGTCTGCATTAAAAACAATCGTAAATCTTCAGCTCCCTCTATATGTCCTTCTTTGAGCAGATCTGATTTATGGAGTCAGCAGAACACTGCAGGGTCCTCAAACAACCTTTAGGTTCTCTTTGGCTCAAATGGAGGGTGAAGGTTGCTGTGCCCTCATCATTTCCTTCCTTTAAACCGGTGGTTTTCAAACTGTGTTTCCAGCAGCCCTGGAACTTCTCAGGAGCTTCTCAGGAGCCCCTCAGTGAGAAGATGCTGATGGCAGACAACCAGCAATGGGATCTACAAATGAACAAAGGGAACGCTGGGCGGGACTTCCGCGGGGCGTCCGCGTGATTGGCTGCCCGTCCGTAGCGTTCCGCAGCTGTCTTGGCCTCAGGGGGGCTGCCCCCGGTTAGCCCGCCCCCCCCCCCGCTGCTCGCCCAGGCACCCGGCGCGACCCTCACCTGTCCCCCGCGGCGAGCAGGAGCCCCCCTGAGGCCAGGGCAGCCACGGAATGCTACGGACGGGCTGCCACTCAAGCACAAGTCCGCCTACGTCCCGCCCAGCGTTCCCCTTGTTCATTTGTAGATCCCATCACTGCAGACAACCTTCAAAGACATTTCAGCACTACACCCCCTTGACAGATGGGCACATGGCCTAGCATCAAGCATCATTCCCAGCCCATCTTGTTCTGCAACTGGGTTTAATACTGAGATCGCAGTTTTTGGGTGCCACCACCAAAGGTCCAAGGAAGACAGGCAGATGGAGACCTGATTCAAACCTCTGTTCCAGAAGAATGTAGAGCCCCCAATTCCGGGAGTGGGGAGTACTGTCCCTTTAAAAACTGGACAGCAGTAAAGGCAGGCAATTTGGGAAGATGGGGCAAATCAGCTCCCTCCCAAATAAACTGAGTCTAGGATGGTAAAACAATAAAAATATAGGCATGGCCCATTATCCACTGGGGTTCTGTTCAGGACTCTCCCATGGATACCTGAAACCATGGATACTGGGGATGCCTTTTAAAATGGCCCCTCCCTTGCTGGTCTTGTTGCTGTAGTGCCGATGCGGGGGTGCCGCTCGGCACCCCCACGTTGGTGCTAAGTGCTAAGACGCTGCACCTGTTTTAGGATTGCACTGCCCTTTATATATTCATTCGTACACTGCTATTTGTATATTTATATATAACTTAGTAACTTCATATATATTTTCATACCAACCAACAATTGAAAAATACAGTGAGGTTAAAAGAAATACTTTTTTTCTTGAAAAATATGTTAATGTTCTTGGGATGAGAGTCTTAGAATGGACTCTCAGATCCCCCCCCCCGCCCCAGTGTCCCCTCTCTGCCTCCTCCCATCCCAAAGGGCCTTAACACTGGCCAGCACTGCTGGAGCGCTGGCCAGCCATATCTCCCCGTGCAGAGGCACAGTACTGGCTGGTGCTCCTGTGGCACACCTGTGGACCATTCGCGGCACACCAATGCGCCACAGCTCACTGGTTGAAAAAGAGTAGTTGATTTAGACCGACTGGTTGATTTAGAGTAGTATAGCATGGGTTCTAGTGAAGCATCTCAGATTCATTCATTCATTCATTCATTCATTCATTCACACTGGTATTTATAGACCACCTTTCTCTGTTTTTTAGACTGCATTCAAGGCAATTTACATGTGCAGGCTAGTCTAAACCACAGTTTTCAATGGGGTTTTTACAATATACTGTATATTCTGTAATTCACAGTCCTCCATCACCAGATCTTACCTTCCAGTGTGGTTATCTTTCCCGCTGCGTACTATTGAGCTTCAGCAGACAATCATAAGTTAAGCTGGACAGGTCCTCAAGGTTGCACACTGTTCTTTTGCTGTCTGGTCTTCTCACACACTCCCCCGCAACTCTCACTTGCGAACCTGCCAGAACAGGTACTGAAGTTTGTAACAGCCTGACAATCCGTCTTCCATCCAAAAACAAGATCACAGCTTCTCCTGCTTAGGTCCAGGCAGTGCACATCTCCTGCCTTTTATTATTATTATTATTATTATTATTATTATTATTATTATTATTATTATTATTATTATTATTATTATTATTAT
>JAJKFI010000024.1:8134876-8145757 GCA_029204185.1 Lerista edwardsae
ATTATTATTATTATTATTATTATTATTATTATTATTATTATTATTATAACACATGAAACACCAAGCAGTGCCATCTTTTGCAGTTCCAGTGGTGTTATGGCAGGGAGCTACAGTTTTTCCATATTGTTTGAGAAATTTCTCGATATAGTTCCCAGTGCCCCAATGACGATGGGGACCAGTGAGATACGCTTCATCCACAGCCTGATGGTTTCAATTGCCAGGTCTCAATATTTGGTTATCTTCTCTTGTTCTTTGTCCTCATCTCTGGCATCTCCTGGAATTGCAACATCCATCATCCACTCTTTTCTATTTTCAATTACTGTAATGTTTGGTGTTTCAATTACTGTAATGTATCGTGTTCCAGGTGTCCATCAGTTTGGATCCGGAAGTTCCACAAGATTTTCACCTGCTCGTTTTCCAACAGCTTTTCTACCTGATGGTCCCATGAGTTTTTGGATGCTGGCAAATTATACTTTATACAGAATGACCAATGAATCAACTTTGCAATTTTACTACATTCATTTATAAGATGCAATACTGTTTCATCTTTTACCTGACAGATGATGATGATGATGATGATGATGATGATGATTGCTATTTCATAACATGGTATGTATCCTTCATAATCTTCATTTCTATTTATTTTTATTTATGAGTTATAAACCTTAAATTTCAGCATGCAAAGAAGGTTTGATTTTATCTCAGCCTTATCTAACAAATTAGCTTGTCCCAAATGTTTTTTCTTCCTTTTTCCTTCTTTTTGGCCTCTGGGCCAGCTGGCTTTATGTTTGCCTAAGCAAAGGGAGGTGAACGTAGGATTCCCCATTTGCACTTCCAGGCTTGCTCAGTGACATAAACAAACAGAGGGAAAACACGGCCTTGCAGGAGCGGATGTTTAGTCAGGCAAGGTACCTAACTTAAAAAAAAAAAAAGATGCTATCAAAATGAGATAATCTTTTCACAGCTATGAGACGACAAGCCAAAGCTGGAAAGCGTTGTTTTATTAAGCAGTGCTACAAACTAGACCTTTATAAGCCATGAGAAACAGCTTAGGGTTTGTCGTGAACGAAAGGGGGGTTGTAACCTCTGACCCCCCCTACTTGCCCACTCGATTTGAACCCGTAGCTTAGTGGGAAATAGCTTGGTAGGTTAAATCCACTGCCACCAGCCCAGGTATCAGGTTGCCAGAGGAGTTTCCCAAACAAGGCACTGATGGTTGAGCTGCTGGTACCGCCTGAAGCTAAGCAGGAAAATCTGCGGTTTGCTTTTGGATGGGAGACGAATACCAGGCTGTGACAAGCTGCAGGACCTGTGGTGGCAGAACAGAGTCGCTGTGGAGCTGATTAGCTCACCGCAAGTGAGAGTTGCAAGGGAGTGTGTGAGGAGGCCAGCCGGCAAAGAAGGGAATATGACCTTGAGGACCTGTCCAGGCTTGACTTGCGATTGCCTGCTGAGGCTTGATGGCAGGCAGCCAGAGGAGAGAACCACACTGTGAAGGCAACGTCTGGGCCTGAGGATTGGCGGATCACAAGAATACTATATATTTGTAAAAAACCCATTGAAAAAAATGGTGGTTGAGACGAGCCTGCCCATGTAAGCCGCCTTGAGCCTTTGCTTCGGCAGGGGAAAGGCGGGGTACAAATTCTTCAAATAAATAAATAAATAAATTTATGGAAAAGATTTTATTAACCGTTTGCTAACCATAAAAGGGGTTGTAACGCACGGCCTAGGAAGATACAGAACAAAAATAACCATAAGCCTGATGGGGTCTTGCTCCCACTCAGATCCTGCCTCAATCTCCTCACTGCTAGGCCTCTCCCAGCAGCAACACCCCTGTCTCCTCGCAGAGCGGCTCTCCCTGCAGCCATCTTGTAGCGAAGCCAGCAGGAGAGAGAGAGAGAGAGAGAGAGAGAGAGAGAGAGAGAGAGAGAGAGACTCCGCCCATCCCCTGATCTCCAGCTGGAGACTCCTCCGATTGGCCAGCAGCCACTCCTCCCCCCCCCCAGCTGGGACACCTCTGACAACAACAGACCAGGCCCCTGGAAAGTAAACAGGAAGTATAAAACAGAAATAGGTACATGAAACATAACTGTTTCATCACAGGGGTTTTTTTTTTTAGAGCAAAACAAACTCTGCCTCTTTTCACTGCTCAGGGTGGTGTGAAAATGAACCCAGGGCTGCCCTAAAAATTGCCCCGACCCCTCTCCTTTCCTCTGTAATGAGCGGCGATGGAGATGGATGTAGTCCTCTGCCACTGCATCACAACCTTGAAGCAGGAGAGGAGGTCACAAAAAGAAAAGATAAGGAACCTAACAGAGGTTGTCAATTTCAGCAGCGGACCTTTCCTCTAGTTCCATATCCTCCAGCAGTTGACAAATGAATAAGACATGCTCCTCACACTGCAGTTCTGCCCTAAGACCAGTGGCGTCATGCAGCCGGAAAGCTGGGCGGGAGGAACGGGTGAGCGGCAGCCCGCCCGTTGCGTACCGCTCCGTTTCGCCATCTTCCCCGCCCCGGGGAAGCTGATGCCTCTATTCCAGTGTTATTCAAACTGAGGGTTGAGACCCACTTGGTGGGTTGTGACCTGAAGTCAAGTGGGTTGGGGAAAGCTGGGAGCAGCCATTTTGGAAACGGAAGACCTTACTCTTGTTATATTCCTTTTGTGAGTGTTAACAGTTTGAATTTTCAAGTGAGGGTTTTAGTTCGGTGTTTTTACAAACTATTTTGTCCTAATCTTGCTTTCTGTCAGGGATGTTTCATGGTTGTGCATTTGCATCAGTCCAAGAATGCCAGTTCGCCTTCTAGGAGTGTCATTTGATTACATCAGAAAGACAGCACTTCCTGCTTAATGATGTCACTTCCGGCTATGACATCACTTCCAAGTTAATGGCACCACTTCGTGGTGGGTCCCAACACAAGTGCTATTCCAAAACATGGAAAAAATGTAAGAGGAGATTTTTGCAATGGGGGAGCTGAGAATTTCTCTACACACATCAAGGCTGGCCTATATAGATCCTTTTTTTCCCTTGCCCCACTACCTTTTGCAAGAGTGATAGAACTCAGTAGAGGTATTTTTGGTGGCTACTTCTCATCATGATTTTCTCATGGGGCAAAAAGGATTTTAAGGGAAAACAGGACAGCTGTGAGTTGCCCTGAAATTCTCAACCCCCGCAGAAGTGTCCTGTTTTCATGTGCCCTCCCCCAATTCCTCCTGCTCCCCAATCCTGAGCTCCTCCAGAGGAAGCTGATAGGAAGGAGGCAAAGGCAGAGCAGAGTCACACACCAGCACCGCAGGCAGCTTTTCTGGGGTTGGGCACTTTGGCTCAAGGAGCATTTAACTATTTTATTCCTGGCTTTTTTTGCAGGTTGCATACTGACCTGGAGCCAGTGGCTTTGCAGGATCCTGAGCTCTACTATAAACCCGGCCCTTCTTCCTCACCTCCAAAGCCGTTCATGGCTCCAAGAGCCGCAAATGGCTCTGGAGGCGAAGGGGCGGGACCACATTACATAGGCTCCTGCAAAACATAGCATTTTGCCCCCTAGAGGAATGCCACTGCATGTAGCTGCCTTTCCCATGATGCAAATCATCGATCCATTTTAGTTCAATATTATGCAGGATTTCAGACAAGGGTCTTTCTCATCCTGACCAGGAGGGATTGAACCTGGGCAGTTCTTCATCCAAAGCATGAATTCGACCAGTGAACTATGGTGCCCATTCCAGAACAGCTGTTTGGCTGAGAGAGAGTGAATTGACCAAGGTCTTTCAAGTGAGCTTCCTGACAAGAAGCAAGAGTACATTTAACCTGTATCTCATGTCCCTCCAAACCCTAACCTCCTACCCTTACCCCCTATGCTGGGTATGCTACCAGTGGTGTCATTCAAATGATTTAGGAACAGGAACTCACTTTGGGTTGGCACTTGTAGGGAACCCGGAACCAGCCCGTTAGGATCCGGAACGCCCGTTCTGGTCCGTTCCCCCTGAATGACATCACTGCCTTCGCCCCCCTAGGAATCCGGAGTCGCTCCCTTTAACCCTCTGAGTGCCGGCCAACCAAGAAGAAAAGCTCTTTGCAGAGGAATTGGGAGGGGGGGAGGAGGGAGAGTGAAGTGGGTGGAGTCAGCCCTAATTTTAACTAGTGGAACTGAGTTCCCCCGCGTTCCCCCTGCATGACATCACTGTATGCTACCCTGGTTCACCCTGATGAGATGTTCTCTCCTTTCATGGTGCGCTCATGAGCTTCAGCACACAGCTTGAGGGTTATTCCATTGAAGACCTTCTCCCAAAGCACTTTCTGCAAACATGACTATTTTGCCTTCCAGCTCCAGCAAAACCCACAGCTCCTCATTGCAGTTTAACACTGCCTGTGTCACTCTAATCGGGTAAACAAATAGTAATCCATCATTCACAATAAACAAACGGAGCAATTTAAATACCCACAATGGAGCCCACAAAGACCCAGAGAGGTATTTATATACTGTTCTGGGACATCCCATTGGTATGAAAGTAGTGGTGTTTTTTGTTTTTGTTTTTTTTAATAAACTTGAATGTTTTATTAAAGGCACACTCCTAACCTGGAGTTAGGCACAGTTTGGCCGGCACAAGAGACACTGTATGTTTGGACCACTCCCAGAGTCAGAGAGGCCAGCACACAGACATGCGCCAGCTTCCCTGACTCTGAGAGTGGGCCAAACATATTTTATGGTGTCCCTTGTGCCAGCCAAACTTTGCTGGCCTAACTGTACCAGCCTAACTCCAGGTTAAGATTGCACTCTAAAGCCTGTGGGAGAACTGAGCAAGTCCTTTAAAAAGCAATGATCACACTGCCATCAGCAAATGTAGTAGAACAAAACTCACCCGAGAGGACGTAACACAGCCTGCAGTAAAAGCTGGTGAGCAGTCCTGGGGCAGCACTAAGTTTCCTAAGAAGAGAAAAGTACCAGAAACTTCTTGAGGCTCTATACCAGCCTGTTTATTTATAAGTGCACATGCAGTGCATACTAAGGGGCAGACTCCTACAGCAGGCAACAAAACTACAGGTCCTGCATCAGATGCTGATGGAACTTGAACTCCTGCAGGGCTCTCCAAGTTCAATGGCTTGAACTCCTGCAGGGCTCTCCAAGCTGCCAGCTTTTGGTCAAGCTAAACTGCCAGCTCTCTGTTGAGTTCTAGCCATCTTCAGATGAGCATTCCATGTATTCAGTGAATGCATGGGGGAGGGGCTACATGGGTGGCCCGACTCCTTGGCCTCAAAGGTGCCCACTGGCTGTCTCCCCACCACTACCAATGTCAGCTCTGTCGCTTAGCCACTTTCTAATATTAGCTCTGTAGGACAGGGAAAAAAAGTCATCACAATGAAAACTATCTGCATATTAAGCCTTTTCTATTTGAGGAGGCATCTTATTGCTTGCCGACATGTTAGGCTGGCATTTTAATTTAATGTTAATTAATTTGAATTTAAATTTTTGATCTTTAATTTTAATGATCGTAAGATCCATTGGGGTCCGCTGTTTTGAATTGTTTGTCATAGTTTTAATTGTTATCCTGTATTCTTTTTACTTTGATGTAAGCTGCCTTGGGCACCCTAATATGGGGCAGAAAGGCAGAGTATAATATTAATATTAATTAATATTAATATTAATTATTAATAAAAATAATATATAAATATTAATATTAAATATTAATTAATATTAATAATCTGCACCTACTGTCTGCTGCACTACAATACTACAGCACTACCATTGCAGACGGCCAGAGATACAGCAGAAACGAAGGTCCAGATGCCAGAGACCAAGACGTTTCTCCTGAATCTGCTCTGGCTCCTTAGTCTAAGGCTGGTGGGTTTGTCCCTGTCCCTTTAAGACATGGTGGGGAGGGAAAAGGCAGCAATGCGATCCCCAGGATCCCCAGCACTGCTGCAGGGTGGAGGGTTTTTTTCTTTTTGCCAGTGCCAGCCTCCGGTGTGTGTGAGGAGCCCCATAAGTGCCTCAGCAGGGCTCCCCAAACCTTCAAAAGAGTAAAAAAAAAAAGTGATTGAAAACAACTTCCAGTTTTTGATCGAAACCAGGAAATGGTTTTCAATTTTTTTTTTTTTTACTGTTCAGGAATCTTGGGGAGCCAGGCAGAGGGATCTGTGGGGCTGCACACACACATGCCCCCAGTGCCCTCTGGCACTGGCAGAGGTAAATAGAAAGAAAAAAAACCTCCACCCCTGCAGTGGTGCAATAATCCTGGGGATCGCATTGCTGCCATAGCCTCTCCCCCGCACACGCAGTGGTCTCAACTCCCTTGTAGGAGTATGGGAAGCAGTGCTCTAACGCAGCGGTGTCATCCTACCGGTTCGCTGGGCGGAGTTTCTTCGCTCGCTGGGAGGGTTTCCGTGGTGATCGGCAGCGTGTTCGCTGCCTCCCATTGCATAATGGCGAAAGCCCGCCTGCGGGCGGGCTTTCACCATTACGCAACGGGAGGCAGCGAACACGCTGCCGATCACCATGGAAACCCTCCCAGCGAGCGAAGAAACTCCGCCCAGCGAACCGGTAGGATGACACCACTGCTCTAACATGATTTAGGGCGCAATCCTAACCTGGAGTTAGGCCGGCACAATTAGGTCAGCAAAGTTTGTCTGGCACAAGGGACACCGTAAAGCATGTTTGGTCCACTCCTGGAGTCAGAGAGGCCAGCACACAGACATGAGCCATACTCCCTGACTCCGAGAGTGGTCCAAACACGCTTAACGGTGGCCCTTGTGCCAACCAAACTGTGCTGGTCTAACTGTGCTGGCCCAACTCCAGGTTAGGATTGCGCCCTTAGAAGTAAACTCCATTAAACATGCATGAATAGGCTTGGGCTGTGTGCTACTTGTTCTGGGATTGTCCATCTTTGCTAAACTATCAGCCCCAATGCAAGGGAACCATTGTTCTGTTCCGCTCACACTGTTGTGGCGAAAGGATGGAGCCGGAGACATTAGACACTGTGAGGGATTGCCTTGACTTTCCAACAAGTGAAAGTGAGTACGACCAAAATAAATGTGGACTTGTTTGACAGCTTCTGCAGCCTTGATAGACCAAAAACATTACTGGCTGAAACTCCCAGGTATGCAATTATTTTCCTCATGCAGTCATTGTGGCACTCAGTGATTCTTTCCAGAAGCTACACCTGGTTGACAGTTTCACATTGACGCTGATGGCACATGATGAGTTATAGAGTTGAGGGACACACACATGTTAAATGTTAGCCCATTGAGCCTCATTAAACACATTAGAGGCCTAACGAGACCCCTAAAAGTAGCTCGCCTTTCTAGTTCATTGGGTTTTCCCCCTATTCCAGAGTTTGACACCAATGTCAAACTTGTCATGGAAGACATGCATGCTAAAAGCAAAGCATTACGATGGGATTAATTTTGCCCACCCTTTTCCTTAATGTAAACCAGCTTCATATTTCAATAACTTTTTTATTGTTGCACAGGGAAATGGGACTAATTATGTGTTTCACAATGATTGTCATAATTACAAGCAGGAGCTGGGAGGAAATGAAAATTATTTAGCTGGATGCAGTTGAGAAAGAACATTAATGTTCGCCCTTAAAACAATTAGGTTTTGTTTGTTTTTGGTTTATCCTGTCCTCAAGGTGAAGTAAGTAGGCAAGAGATTATTCAGTTTTAGAGTGGAAGATTTCCTATACCTGGTTTAAAGAGCCTTTTCCAGGGTTATTCAAACTGTGGGTCAGGACCCACTTCGTGGATCGCAACCAGTAGTGTCAGCCTACCGGTACGCTGGGCGTGTCTTCCGGGTGAGCGGCAGCGCGATCGCTGCGTTCTATTGCGTAACGGCGAAAGCCCACCCGCTGCAGCGCCCAGCGCCCGGAAGACATGCCCAGCGTATCGGTAGGCTGACACTACTGATCGCAACCTGATGTCAGGTTGGTCGCGGAAAGCTGGGAGCAGCCATCTTGGAATCTGCAGGCTTTACGCTTGTCATATTCCTTTTGTGAGTATTAAGTTTGAAGGTTTTTTAAATTCTGTTTTTAGTTCAGTGCTTTTACGTCATATTTGTTCCTCGTCTTGCTTTCTGTCAGGGACGTTTCCTGGTTGGGCCATTGCTGCAGTCCAAGAATGCCAGTTTGGATTTCAGGCGTGTCATTTCGTTATGTTACAATGACAGCACTTCCTGCTTGATGATGGCACTTCCTGCCACAACATCACTTCCAGGTTAATGACATCACTTCCGGTGGGTCCCGACACGAGTGCCATTCTAAAACGTGGATCCTGGTCTAAAACGTTTGAGTACCACTGTCCTACTCTAAAGAGTTATACTCTAAATCAGGTTTACATCTCCTCCATGAATTTGATACCCTACCACTTGTTTCACTGACCAGCTTATTCAGCACAGTTGGAGTTTCCAAGACCCACTGCAAGGTAGAGAAATTGGTTTGGGATAGCAAACAATGCTGACTGACGCTGTCTGTCCATGGATCTGTGAAATAGAGAAAGTCAAACAGAGGAAGGAACTACAGATGTAGTGCAGCTATGTTATACTCTGCATTACATTATGGGCATGATAGGATTTACATATATATTCTCTTTACTCAACCTCTCCCTTACTCAGTCCTTTTCTCTAGATCCCACAGCAACTTTCATGGAACTCACTTTGGGCTAACTTCTGATTGGCCATGCTTGCTTACACATATTTTGGTAATATTTGTATAGTACTCTGATCAGCTATTAGGGCCTTGACCGGGATGGGAAAACAGCTGGTGTCATTGGGTAGGTAGAATTTAATTAATAATACATGCAACAACAAAAAAACTGAGCAAGAAGCAAGCTACTCTTTTGTCCATCTCCATCTCTTCCACTTTGTGGAATTTTTTTTTTTACGATGTCAATTCTGCTGGGCCTCCACTTTGTCTACACATCTCATTTCCCCCCATAAAATGGTGGTCAGAAGAGAGAGTATCGCCAGCATTCTGTCATAGCGGAAAGAAAGAAAGAAATGGGAAGATGGAGAGGGCAATTGTGGCCAGTACTGAGAGCCAGAGCTTTTCAAAGAATCAACACATTTCAAAGAAATCAATACCACCACGACCACCCCCTGCAAAAAATGGGAATGAAATATTAAATGTATAGCTTCCAAGATGTTACCAACTGAAGAAAACCCTTCCCTCGTAATGAGGGCTTGGGCTGGATTTCACAACCTATCATCAAGTTGCCCACAGCCAGTAATCATCATGCCCAGAGAATTTCTCACATTCTTTTTAAGAGCGATGTTCTTCTTATGTGCCAAAAGAAGAGAACCATTTTTGGGGGGGGGAGGGGGGGAGGGAGGAGACATACCGACAGCCTTTGGATTCTAGAGGGGCAGCTTAGTCAAGCTATTGCATCAAAACCCAGAAAGAGTCCTGTGGCATTTTAAAAACCAATAAATGTACCATGAGATAAATAAGCTTTTGTGGGCCAGAGCACACATCTCAGCAAGAAGCTTCTGGCTCATGAAGTAGGTCACTTCAGGTGGCAGATTATGGGGCAATTCTCAGAGGCAATATGGACGCCCAGTTAATACCCCCCCCCACACACACACACACCGTGGTTGGCCTGCAAAGAAAGGAAAACAAAATGACACCACTCCCTTCTTTGTTTTGTATTAGGAAGGAGGAAGTGATTTGAAGGAATGGAGGGTGTGATCGTAACACACAGGAAGTGGCTGAGCCATTGGGGCCTCTGTGGCAGGGGGCAAAGCATCAGTCTCTCTGCCCCCCTCCCTCTATACGTGACAAAGTAGCTTATGATATGGCACCACGTGAAAAGTAGCTTGTGATATAGCACCATGTTGCATGAGAATGCGCCATGTCTTGGGTATGACTAATGTTGCTCTCCAAAGTGTTGGATGCGAGGAGTGATTCCCACAGTTTGGTGTCCTATGAGATATTAATTAAAGGCTTCTGTGAGCCCAAAGCAACCAGCACAGGGGAGAACTGTCTGCCACAGAATCCACGACTCTGGTTGTGCCTCCTTCCCATCAGCATCTGCTTTGTGTCATTCGGCCACATCTCTGCATGGAGCATGGCTGGATCATTGGATCACTCAGGGCACAACCAGGGTCGACATTCAAAGTGTCCAGTAGGCCAGCATAAGTTGTAACTTTGGCTAAAAGCAAACTACAGTTTCCTGAGTTCAGATGCAATGCAGAACTGTGGTTTGTTTTATAGCAGACCAAAGTTAGCATGCTCCTACTCTGGTGCTTGAAGGAGGATGGGGGGCATATGCACATCCCCAGGGAGACATGCTCATTCATGTTCCTTTAACCATTGGAAGGAAATTCTCTCTTTCCTCTAGCTCTGGGTGGCGGCAAAGAATGTATTGCCTTGAGAACCCATCCTTTTCTCATAAATGTCACCCTCCAGCTGGGTTAACACAGAAGAGCAGGGCAAGTAACAGAATAGGAAATAACAAGCAACGTGTTTGTTTAACATGAGCGATCGATCTCTTTCTTTTCCTTGTTTTATCCCTTTTCACACAATCAAGGCTGACAAGCCTGCTCGACATTTGTTTGGCATAGCCTCCTACAGAAATAGCAGACCCACGTAATTGGGCCTCCCAACCATCGATATGATCTTGCAGCCGGCAACCCATCTGTTCGGCATTCTGGGACCGTCTTTGAACATAACAAAGTCCAAAAAAGGAGGGGGCCATATGCACTGAGACAATGTGGGAAAAGTTTGATGAAAGGAGGAGGTCCTCCTGTTCAGACTTGAGCTTAATTGACTGGCTGGTCATAGGCATATTTTGGTTCCTCCAGGCAAAATATTGAAATGGCATTTTCCCTACCAACAGATTGCCCCCTCTGTGTGTGTGTGTGTGTGTGTGTGTGTGTGTGTGTGTGTGTGTGTGT
>JAJKFI010000024.1:8145767-8164747 GCA_029204185.1 Lerista edwardsae
TGTGTGTGTGTGTGTGTGTGTGTGTGTGTGTGTGTGTGTGTGTGTGTGTGTGTGTGTGAATTTCCCGGTGAAGCACAGCTTCTTTCAATTGTTGCATGTTCATCTTTGTATCCATTTCAATGGTGTCAAACCAGTGTGTCCTTTCTCTGCCCCTTCTTCTTGTTCCACTAAGGACTCAATCCAAAGCCTTTGATCCAAAGTCTTTGAACCACCGGTGGTACTCTTGTACCGCCCAGGCAACTGTTGTGCATGATGCCGTAAAGCACCTCCAACACCAGCGGTAAGCCCTCACTGCAGGTGCTGGAGTGGCCCCATGGCAATGCTGCCTATGTGCGCCCCAGAGGGAGCACCGGCCGCAAGCGGTGAGTTCACCACTTGCCCGCGAAGTTGCCTTTTGGGGTGGGACAGAGGGCATTCCTGGACAGGGGTGGAGCAGGGGGCAGGACCAGCAATGACTCTTGCTGCTGGTTCCCGATCGAGTAAGACCACATGGCTTTACTCGGAGGCCGTTGTTTCTGCAACAGCTAAAAAGTTGGTGCAGGAGCAAATAGATCCATCGCCCGCCCTGCACTCTTTCCCTGCAGAGCCTCCGGGGCTGCCTGGCTACCACTGTGCTCCCGGGATGTCGAGCAGTTCAGGATTGGGCTGCTCTTCTTCCTAGCATCATTGCCTTCTCTAGTGAATTTGCACACTTGAGAGGGCTGAAGTAAGTCTACTTGGCCCTTTCATGTGTGCAAATTCACTAGAGCCATCACTAGAAAGCCAAATGATGGCTCTGGTTCTGTATGGTCCAGCACTTCTCTGTTGGTTACTCTGGCTGTTCATGATATGTGTAACAGTTTCTGCCATCCACACAATTCGAATGGGTCAATACTTCTTTGGACACCATTCTTATGGTCCAACTCTTAATACAGAATTATACTGTTCAGACCAGTCTCCCTGTGTGTGTGCGTGTGTGTGTGTGCGTGTGCATGTGTGTGTGCGTAAAAGCGAGAGGTCTTTTCAGAAATTGCCCCCTAACACAAACCACACTTGTAGATTGGCTCTGTGTGCTGAGCAGCTCATACATATGCACTTGTTTCTGCATGCACCGAGCCAGTCAACATATGGAAATTGCAAGCAGGGTGGTGCTTCCCATGCCACACACTAAGTTTATGTGCTACACATCTGCAAAAAGGCTAGGAAGAAGTATTTCAGTAGTGCTTCTCCAAATTGCTTTCATGAAAGAAAGATTTTCATGGGGTGATATTCCACCATGCTATCCGTTAACATTGCTGGTCTTTAGTATTTCTTCGTGAACCCTGCTAAAAACAGTTGCTGACCAGGACCCTACCCTTGCTAAAGACCCCCAAACAGCAAAGCAAGGACATGGGGAGTTAGCACCCATCATTACTTGCTTTTGGAAGTTCAAACTGAAAAGGATTTCAAGATTTGGAGGTTTTGGCTGAAATAAAAATGGAAGGGAAGCAATAATTTTGCTTCCTTCCTCAGATGGTTTCGATTTGCAATTACAACCCACCCACCCCCCGAGACATATGAAAAAGTACTTTTTGTGATCAATCAAAATATGCTTTTAGCAAACAAAAGGAAAGGGCATGAATGCTGGAAGGATTGTTGGCTGGACAAAAAGAATAAAGAGTGCCAAAGTCTTCCATTTGCTCTCAGAATAGAGGGAAATTAAAGAGCCATGGAGATTCACTGACCCCAACATGGTTTGTTTTCTTAATTCTAGTATACAAATTCACAATACGAAAGCTGACCTAAATGTCACACTCATGACGGAGTCTGGCATCCTGTTGCACAAGCCTCACTCTCTCCTCAGCCAGACTGTTTAGTTACAACTCGCCAAATGAGTCGAGACCATCATGCCTTGCGTTTCCTGGTTCCCACAGGCAAGCCCCATTGATGTGGTTCACAGGTGGGAGAACTCAGGTTGTGACTGCTCTGACTCACAAGGTGAGCTGACGGCAGTTCCCATGGGAAAAGCAATGTCTCCACTACCTCTAAGAGCTGGGCTACAAGTTGTGGGTTTTCCCCTCTCTTCGGAGGCTGCCTCTAGGAACCCAACCAATGAGATAAAACAATGGAATCCAAAGTAAAATGCTGGAGCTTCGGATGGAGGAGGGGGTCACCAAAGCACATGGAAAAGGACACATGCCTTAAGGGCAGAAGATTTAGTCGAGAGGGTTAATGCCTCCGTTTGCCTGAAGATAGAGCTGAAGATCTGAAGGTCGCCAGTTCAGGACTACTGGAAGTCTCTGTGAGCGGCAGACCTTGTAAAAACTGCGGCTGATTAAAAAAGCTGAGCTGTCTCCGGCTGCCTTGTGAGATGGGGAGTGTGCTTTACTCTGGTGGGAGTAGAGAAGCCGCTTATCAGCCAGCAGAAGACAAACGGCGGCTAGAAAGAAGACTAAATCCAGAAAGATCCATCTGTTTGTGTTGTTGTTCTTGTAAGATAGAACGTTTCTGTAAAATTGTAAAAATTCAGGTTTATGAATAAAGTCTGCCCATGTAAACTGCCTTGAGTTACAGTCATTAGAGTACTCTAATGACCTAAGAAAGGCAGTATATAAATACAAGTATTATTATTATTATTATTATTATTATTATTATTATTATTATTAAGGCAGTGGTTCATGGCCAGAACAGACTTTAATTAATATCTCTGCAGATGTTCAGAAAAAATGGGTGCAGGGTTTCACTTTTGAATGGGAAAAATGTCATAACATATAGCATGTATCTTGGAGCTGAAATGCTGAGTCAAAGCAAAACTGACTCAGCAACAGACACGATTGCTTCCTTCCTGCTAATTGACTATAAATAGCATTCTTTGGCATGGACATTTCTAAGTTTTTATGGCAAGGTGATCCAACCTCTGGCAGCTGGGGGGTGGGGGCACATGATCCTGGTGTGATTCCCCAACTGCACAGGTGCAGAAGTAATTGGTGGTGATTTGATGATGTCACCACCAATTACTTCCATATTTTGTGTAGCCGAACATGTAGTTGAATTTCTTTGGGCTGCTTTATTGCCTTCATTTTCTATCTAAGCATCTCTAGCCTATCTCTAGGGCACTTCTATGTGTCACATTTCAGCAAGCTGGGCACAAAATGTTCCAGTTGTAATACAGTGAGAACTTCCCCCTCTCTTTTTTAAATAAAGTTTCAGCCTGGAAATGCACCAACAGCTTAAGAAAATAAGAAAAAGCCTTGCTGGATCAGGCCAAAGGCCCATCTAGTCCAGCTTCCTGTATCTCACAGTGGCCCACCAGATGCCTCAGGGAGCACACAAGACAACCAGATACTTGTATCCTGCTGCCACTCCCCTGCATCTGGCATTTTAAAGTAGACTATTACCCTTGCACCACCCCAAAGGAAGACACCAGACTGAGGTTGGGGTTCATTAAGCACAAATGTAAATCATGTAATCTACTGAACACCCATCCCTCCCTCATCAGTCTGGGGTAGGCAAAAAAAAAACCTGCCATCCATGGCCAATTTGGATGACAGAAAAAAATTCCTACCCAGCCCTCATGATGAGCAACCAGCTAATCTCAGACTGGACATACCCATCATAGCTTGTAACCTGTAATGGAGTTCTCCTCCATAAATCTATCCAATCCCCTTTTAAAGGCATCCAGGCCCAATGCCATCACCACATCTTGCAGCAAGGAGTTCCACATTCTAATTACAGTACATGCTGGGTAAAGAAATATTTTCTTTTGTTTGTTCTAACTCTCCTAACACTCAGCTTTAGAGGATGTCCCCTGGTTCTGATATTGTGTGAGAGGGAAAAGAGATTCTCTTTATCTACTCTATCCACTCCGTGCAGAATTTTGTATGTCTCAATCATGCCCCCCCTCAGGCGCCTTCTTTCTAGACTGAAGAGCCCCAAACGCAGTAACCTTTCCTCGTAAGGGAGGTGCCCCAGCCCAGTAATCATTTTGGTTGCTCTCTTCTGTACTTTTTCTAATTCTACTATGTCCTTTTTGAGATGTGGAGACCAAAACTGTATGCAATACTCTAGGTGTGGCCTTACCATCGCCTTGTACAATGGCAATACAATATTGGCTGTTTCATTCTCAATCCCTTTTCTAATTATCCCTAGCATGGAATTTGCCTTCTTCATTGCCGCTGCACACTGGGTCGACATTTTCATCGAGCTGTCCACCAGCACCTCAAGATCTCTCTCCTGATCTATCACTGACAGCTCAGAACCCATTAACCTGTATGTGAATTTTTGGTTTTTTGCCCCAATGCACATTACTTTGCACTTATTTACACTGAACAGCTTAGGTGATGACGTGGTACTCCTATGCCAAACAGATCATCGTAAAGTATGTTGGGACCACTCTTGGTATCAGAGAGGCCAGCACACAGGCGTGCACCATCCTCCCTGACTCCGAGAGTGGGCCAAACATACTTTACAGTGTCTCTTGTGCTGGCCAAACTTTACTGGCCGAACTGTGCTGCCTTAACTCCAGGTTAGGATTGTGCCCTCAGTCATTCAGATATGGCATGGCAGGCATGTTCCAAAGACAGGGCAGGGAAACAAGTTTCAAGGCAGGAAAACTTGTTTCAAGTTTCAAACAAGTTTCCCTGTTTCAAGGCAGGGAAACAGAGAGCAATGTCAAAGCAAGGCAACTTTCTTGGCAGTGTAGACCAGCAGTGTAGGGTGATTGTAGTACACACAGGCTTTGTCTGGCAATTATAGATTGAACCAATGAGGCGGGGGGGGGGGACAGGTCATAGAAAAAAAGAACTGTGACAATGCAATGTCCAAATGCAGCCCCCACCACCACTCACAGATTCCTCACCTGCAAGAAGTTAGGGGCGCAATTCTAAACTCAGTTAGGCCGGCATAAGCTAAACCAGCAAAGTTTGGCCAGCACAAGGGACACCATAAAGTATGTTTGGACCACTCTCGGAGTCAGAGAGGCCAGCACACAGACATGAGCCATCCTCTCTGACTCTGAGAGTGGTCCAAACACGCTTTATGATGGCCCTTGTGCTGGGCAAACTTTGCAGGCTTAGCTTATGCCGGCCTAACTCCAGTTTCGGATGGCGCTCTAAAACAGGGCCACAACTGTCAGCTCAGAAGTGAGCAGGATAGAAAACAATCCCAAATAAAACGGAGGAGCAGGCATTGTGTTTAGTGGAGCTTACTCCCAGGAAAGGGTGTACAGGATTGCAACCTTTTCTACTAGTGTAATGCTAGTATTGGCTTCCTTGCTTATTTGGAGCGTCTCAGCAAGGCTCAAGACCCCCCATCATTTGGGCTGGAAATCCAGCATTGCAGAGCTAACTTGAGAATCAGCTTCCAGCAATTTGTGCAAGGCTTTTCAAGAACATTGAGGCTGTTTACCTTACATTGACTTAATTATATCGGCTTCCTACTCAACCATGCGATGCAGCTGCGGGCAGAGAAATGGTCCTCCGAACCGCAGCATTCCAAACAACAGGCAGGATTCTCCGTGGCATATACAACTTGTTTGCTTGGTTCCACGAAGCTGAAAAAAAACCTGTTGTGTACATGGAGCAATTCTGTGGGATATGTGGCAATTCCGCCAGCCTTGTGGTTGTTTTATCAGTGAGTGTTTGGCTGACTTCCTCTAACCTGGAATGTCGATGTACAGACCCGGATCTCCCTGTTCTGCTTTCAACTTGAACCGAACGTGGATGCCAATTTTTCAAAGGACTTATTCCAGGAGTTATGAGTAAACATGTAGCCCACAAAATTAAAAACAATGGATGCGTAAAGTTGGAAGAAGTCCCTGGGCTCAAACTGTCCCAATGAAATAGACACAGAGCCCCTACTATGGGGGAAACAAATTCAGAGAAAGACATTCAACAATTCCCTTTAGGCATCCTGTTCCGCTGCCTTGCAGTTCTTAGAACCAGGGGGCTGGCTTGGACAACGTTTACCTGTCCAAACACCCCCAGATAGAACATGCATATCCTGGCCCCTCCTTCCTGTCCCAGGGAGTTGGGAGCATTGATCTCTATCTGTGTGGAAGGGGTTCGCCAAGAGATCAGAGGTCATAACAGGAAGAAAAATGAAAAATGCTCTGAACTTTTGCCACCTAGGAGGGGAGGGGCAGAAGTGTATGTGCCATCAGTATGCACACTTTTCAGTTGCAGTCCTACGTGGGGGGGGCAATACGCTAGGTTTTGCATGAGCCTGAGCTCCGGTGTAAAGCGCCCCCTCCCCTCGTCTTCAGAGCCACTTGCAGCTCGGAGAGCAAAACTTCTGAGGCAGGTCTCCAAGCCATGAATGGTTCTGGCGGAGAGGCTGCTTTACACAGGAGCTCAGGCTCATGCAAAACGTAGAGTACAATCCTTGGGAGTAGACCCATCTGCACCTTGGTGGATTACCAAAGGTAAGGAAACAAATGTTACCCAGAGGAGACCTTCAGGACTGCCTCCCGACCTGCAAAGTGCAGCGTAAGCCTTTGGGGGGGGGCTGCATTGGCAGGGGGGAAGCATATGGCGGGGCTAGAGATTTACTTTTTAAATGAAAGTGACAAGGTCAAGAGGCAACCTGAAATATCCCTGAAGGTGGCCAGATGACCACCTTTGGCTATTCGCTTGCCCCTCAAACAGAATGACAGCGCAATCCTACCTGCAAGAGACGAAGCACCGACGTGGGGGCGCAGATCGCAACTCCCATGATGGCACCGACTGCGAGCCGCTCCTGCGTCGGGCGAAGGCGGCTGGTGCAGGAGAAGCTCCGTGCCAAAGTGGCACAGGGATTGGGCAAGGGAAGGAGAGGGTGGGTGGGTGGAAGGCGGGACATGGGCAGGCTTGGGAGGTGGCCATACAGCCATATCCTAAGCCCGTTTCGGAGGCTGCGCAGCCCCAATTCGGGCCACGCGGTCTCCTCGGATCTGCGCCCACTCTTTAACAGGTGCAGGTGCAGATCCGAGGAACGCATAGGGGAAACTGGAGCCTCCCCTACGGTAAAGGAGCACATGCCCCTTTGCTGCGGGAGGCTCCAGCCTCCCCCCACCCAGCGTCAGATATGGCACTGGCCGGTCAGCCTTGCCATTCCGGCGCTGGGTAGGATTGCACCCTCAGAGCACAATCCTATACTATGCCAGCCTAGTAAGGCCGACATGGCAGGACTGTATCCTAAAGCCCATTAGGAGGCAGCAGAAGCAACATCCAGGACAAGGGTTTTCCCCTTGCACCCGCGTAAGCCCTGGTCACCCCTATGGGCCTGCTCGGATCTGTTGTTTTGCAGGCGCAGAGGAACATGGACAGGAGCGGCTCAAATTGGGGCCACCCTAGCTGAGGATGGGCATTAGGATATGGCACTACGGCCGTCCTGTGTCACAACCGTGTGACATAATTTTTCCTGTGTCACATAATTTCACATAATCCTGTGTCACATAATTTTTACCCAGCGGGTAGTTAATCTGTGGAACTCTTTGCCACAGGAGGTGGTGATGGCATCTGGTCTTGATGCCTTTAAGAGGGGATTGGACAGATTTCTGGAGGAAAGGTCCATTGTGGGCTATAGGCAATGATGGATTGTGCAACCTCCTTACAAAGGTGGAGGGCTACTGTTACCGGGTGCAAGGGAGTGGCAACAGGATGCAAGCATCTTGTTGTCTCATGCCTCCCTGGGGCACCTGGTGGGCCGCTGTGAGATACAGGAAGCTGGACTAGATGGGCCTTTGGCCTGATCCAGCAGGGCTCTTCTTATGTTCTTATGTTAACCGCTGTCTCCACCCACTGCACCACCCAGTTATGCCCCCGGAATGCCTTTGGAATGCCCTCGTGGAGGCCCTGCGCCGACCGAGCGATGCTGATGCTTGACTGGCGCATGCCCGGCACTGCCGCTGGTACTGCTGCTTGCGCCAGTCCAGCACCACAGCACCGACGCGGACGCGCTTGATGGCGCATTTGCGACAGCGTCCGGCCGGCGCAAGAACTTAGCGCTGGCACAAGGGGGTATAGGATTGGGCTGTGAAATGCTTACAATTTACAAGTAAAGTTCATTTTTCTGAATGCTGAAACGGTATAAGGTCTCACTGGCTTGATTTGACTTGATCCAGGGCCCAATCCTGAGGCCACCAGGGCCCACAGTATGCGTGTTGCACAGCTGCTGTCACTGTGTCGCAAAGGTGCCATAAGGCATGTCCATAAGGTCTTATCACCCAGTGCCGGAACCCATCGCCCGGAAGCAGGAACACAGCGATGTCCTCTTAAGAGTGGCTGTAAGATGGCTGCTTGCGTTGCGCTGATTCGAGGCGGGAAGGGAGGGCATGCTGGGACCAGCAATGTTCTTGATTGCTGGATCCAAATCGCCATGTCGGACTGCACAGCCCAACGAGGAGGCCCTCTTGCCTACACCAGCAAAATAGCTGGCGCAGATGCCAGGAGACCCATTACAAGTCCTATGGCCTTACCATGGGTTGTGGTTGTTCAGTCGCTAAGTCGTGTCCGACTCTTCGCGACCCCATGGACCACAGCACGCCAGGCCTCCCTGTCCTCCACTAGCTTCCGGAGTTCGCCCAATTTCATGTTCATTGCTTCGGTGACACTATCTAACCATCTCATCCTCTGCCGCCCCCTTCTCCTTTTGCCTTCCATCTTTCCCAGCATGAGGGTCTTTTCTAAAGAGTCCTCTCTTCTCAGGAGGTGGCCAAAGTACTTGAGCCTCAGCTTCAGGATTTGTCCTTCCAGGGAGCCATCAGGCTTGACTTCCTGTAGGATTGACCAATTGGATCTCCTTGCAGTCCAGGGGACTCTCAAGACTCTTCTCCAACACCATAATTCAAAAGCATCTATTCTTCAGCGCTCTGCCTTTCTTATGGTCCAGCTCTCACAGCCATACATGGCTACTGGGAAAACCATCGCTTTGACTATGCGAACCTTTGTTGGCAGGGTGATGTCTTACCATGGGGGAAGGGGACAAATGTCCCCTTCCTCCAAGGAGCCCCCAGCAGCTGCCTGCCTGCCACTGGCTGCAGAGGTAGCTGTCTGTCTGCCTCTGTGCCCACAGTTGCCAGGCAGCTCAGGATTGGACTGCCAAACTGGAAGTTTTGCTGGGGGTGGGAATCAGCTCTTGTCTGTTTGCTTTTGCTGCAGAACACTCAAAGGCTGAAGCAAAGAGGAATGAAGGAAACCCAAGTCAGGCAGCACACACAAAACAGCAACTGCTGCAGAGCAAGTCATCAATGGGGAGCTTCTATTTCCCTGCAGCGCTAGTGGCCCTGGCGTAAACTGCCGACAAAACCAGGAAAATCCAAGACCAATTTGGCCCCCGGCCAAGGTCTCCCACTGCAGAAGTGGAAACAAAAAGATCCACTCTGAATTGCTCTAGCAACTGCCAAACAGGAGGTTGCTCTACTACTATTAAAGACAATTCCCGCTTGCAGTTTGCAATGAACTTGCTGTCTGCAGACCCCCACCGTCCAATGAATCAACAAAGGGGCTTTTGTCAACTAGTGTTTTTTTAAAAGACTCCTCATCAAATGGCACCCATTACGCCCGGTTATACTCATTCACTGGAAGCAGCGCAAGCTTGCTCACTTTGCATGTGGTGTCATAAATCAGCCCTCTGCAGGGTTTTAACGCTCTGCCTTTTCGAGGAATAGACTGGCAAGAGCTGGGCCGTCTGCCACAGGTTCCGGTGCTCAAGCTAAGGTCTGTTTATCTTGGCAAGATGCAGCCTCCAAGATGCTGGAGATTCACAGTCAAAGCCAAGGCTTGAGATTACAGGAACTGAGGAAGGAAGCCAGCTTGCACTGCCTGTTGCCCCTGCCTTTGCTGATGCCATCGGGGGTATCAAAGCAGTTTTTGTTAATTCAGGCCTGCCCTGCAAAATCAATCATCTTACTCTAGGCAAAGAATCCTAGAATGTTTTAGGCTGGAGGCAGAAAATTGGAATTTGTTGTTTGTAATTGGAACCACTGCTCAGGGGTGATACACCTTCAGTTCAGATAAACAGGTCACATAGGATTTGTACTGCCCTAAAAGCCTACCAAACCTGTTTGATCAGAGGCAACACTGAATCATAAGAACATGGGTGAGGCAACAATTGCTCTTTCTCTCATAAAACTGGAAATTCACCGAATGAACTGGATTCACCGTTAATTTCAGGACAGACAGAATAATATATGTCTTTACACAATGCATAATTCATTTATGGAATTTAGGGAAGCTGCAATAGCCATTAGTTGAAATTGTGTTGTGGAGTTTAGACTGATCACGAAGCCGATGTCTATCAATAGTTATTAGCCATGATGAATAGATGGAACTTCTAAGTTGTTGGAGGCAGTATGTAAGAGGCAGTATGTTGGAGAGCAACATTGATTGAGGGAATTTGCCTTCATATCCTGCTTAGAGGTTTTATAGGCATCTGATTGGACCCTGTGTGTGGGGGGGGGGGTAGGATCTTGGACCTTTTGTCTGATGACCCAGCAATGACCCAGAAGTCTGATGTCTTCTGTTCATTCAACCCAATGGGATAATGAACAAATGGAGGTAGATTCTGTGCAAACATTCTCTGGAGTGTGAGACCTGCTGCCTGCCCGCTCGATCCTTGCCCAGCATGGCTAATTAGAGCTGCCCGGGAAGGGCTGGCCGAGTGGACGGGGAGGGTGGTGAATTCATCTCTGAGGGAGGGGGTGCTGCCGCCTGCTTTGAAGCAGGCGATAGTTTGCCCCCTCCTGAAGAAACCCTCCCTGGATCCCACTAATCTAAACAACGTTCGGCCAGTCTCGAATATCCCATTTCTGGGCAAGGTGATTGAGCAGGTGGTGGCGTCCCAGCTGCAGAGGACCCATTCCAATCTGGACCCATTCCAATCTGGCTTCAGGCCGGGGTTCGGGACGGAGACTGCCTTGGTCGCCTTGGTGGATGACCTACGCCGAGGAATGGACAGGGGGAGTGCGTCCCTGTTAGTCCTGCTGGACCTCTCAGCGGCCTTCGACACCATCGACCATGGTGTCCTTCTGGGTCGGCTGGCTGGGTTGGGGCTTGGAGGCACTGTTCTGCAGTGGTTCCACTCCTTCCTGGCTGACAGATCCCAGAAGGTGGTGCTGGGGGATGCTTGTTCGGCCCCCCGACCTCTTAAGTTTGGGGTGCCACAAGGGTCTATCTTATCCCCCATGCTATTTAACATCTACATGAAGCCGCTGGGAGAAGTCATCCGGGGGTTTGGGGTGGGGTGCCATCAATATGCTGATGACACCCAACTTTATCTCTCCTTTCCCCCTGATTCTGAGGAGGCAGTTGAGGTCCTGGATCGTTGTTTGGAGGCAGTTGGGGGCTGGATGTGGGCGAACAAGCTGAAATTAAATCCAGATAAGACAGAGGTGCTTTTGGTCCGGAAATCCACAGCTCGGGTATTGGACTATCGCCCTGCTCTGAATGGGGTTGCACTCCCTCTGAAGGAGCAGGTCCGCAGCTTGGGGGTTCTCCTGGATCCACAGCTACACCTGGAGTCCCAGGTGGCAGCAGTGGCCAGGGGAGCCTTTGCTCAGCTTCGGCTGATCCGCCAGCTGCGACCGTACCTGAGCTGTGCGGACCTGGCCACTGTGACCCATGCCCTAGTGACATCCAGATTAGATTATTGCAATGCGCTCTAGGTGGGGCTGCCTTTGAAGACGGTCCGGAAATTACAACTAGTACAGAACGCGGCTGCTCGGGTGGTTGCTGGGGCACATCGGTTTGACTCTGTCGAGCCGTTGCTTTGGCGACTACACTGGCTGCCGGTTCTGTTCCGGGCCAAATTCAAAGTGCTGGTTTTGACCTTTAAAGCCCTTTACGGCTCAGGCCCAGGGTATTTGAGGGACCGCCTCCTCCCATATAATCCAACCCGTACTCTGAGGTCATCTGGGGGGGGGCCCTTTTGACTGTGCCGCCACCAGGAGAGGTGAGAGGGGTGGCAGCCAGTAGGAGAGCCTTCTCGGCGATGGCACCCCAACTTTGGAATACCCTCCCCTTAGAGTTAAGAACTGCTCCCTCTTTGGCGGTATTTTGGCAGGGGCTGAAGACCTTTTTGTTTCAGCAGGCTTTTAGTTGCTGACAGGCTGGCTGGCTTTTTTGCATCCTTTTTATATCTTTGTACATTTTATGATCCATGGATTGGCTTGTTGTATGTTTTATTTTTAATATTGTTTTTAATTATTGTCTTTTAATTGATGGAATTATTTTATTGTGTTTTAATTTTGTAATGCCGCCTTGAGTGCCTTCGGGCAGAAAGGCGGGGTAGAAATTTAATAAATAATAATAATAATAATAAATAATGCCCAATAAATATAAGAACATAAGAAGAGCCCTGCTGGATCAGGCCAAAGGTCCATCTAGTCCAGCTTCCTGTATCTCACAGTGACCCACCAGCAGGGGCGGACCTTGTGAAAATGGCGCCTGGGGCACCCAATAGAAGTGTGCCCCCACGGGAGCCCAGGTCTACCCACCAGAAGCAGCAATGCCATCATTGCAATGCTTCCAATTTGCCTATATAATGGGGCGGCAGGCACATGCTAATCTCCCATGCAAATTGGAAGCATTGCATGATGGTCTCTGCTCACATGTGGCTTTTTCAGACACTGACTCAGATTTTTGAAAGTGGAGACACAGTGATTTCAAACTGAAGTCAGCAAACGTTAAGAACCAACTACAAAAAAAAACTAAGGCTAAGCTCACCTTGACCTTAAAAGTTATGCCTTGGCACTGGCTGCCATGGCACTGGAACAATTCTTTGAATAGGTGGGGGAAGGTTTGCACTATGGATGCCTTCCTGACCTGTGGAGTACTGGTCTACCAGTGGCTGGTCCTGATGGGTAGATCTGGGCTCTGCTGTTGTTTCTAAAGCCGCTTCCCTATAGGGAGCCCAGGTCTACCTGCGGCTGTTTCTAATGGGTAGATCTGGGCTCTGCAGGGCCCTGGTCTACCTGTGGCTATTCCTAATGGAAAGATCTGGGCTCTGGAGCCTGGGTCTACCCGTGCAATGTTCTAGGAGCCACTGGTGCCCCCCTAGACAGCCCCAAGATGGCACCCAGGGCTTGTGCCCCCCTGCCCCCCCTAGGTCTGCCACTGCCCACCAGATGCCTCAGGGGGCACACAAGATAACAGGCTGCCTGCATTCTATGGCCACTCCCCTGCATCTGGCATTCTGAGGTAAACACACTGGTGGCTAGTCAAGGTTCAATTTGATAGCCACCAGAACCAAACGCTCCTCTTCAAACATATACTCATAGGAACATAGGAACAGTCCCACTGGATCAGGCCAAAGGCCCATCTAGTCCAGCTTCCTGTATCTCACAGTAGCCCACCAGATGCCTTAGGAAGCACACAAGACAACAGGCTGTCTGCATCCTATTGCTACTCCCTTGCACCTGGCATGAGTGACCTCACTGTTACCTTCTGCTACCATGATCACTCCGCACATGTTCACTATCCCATCTGGTTGTGTGAACAAGGCTGGTGTGGACACCATGGGAAGCCTACCTCAAACCACTGTTATGTGGCCTTGCTCAAGAACGACTGCCCCTCTCCAGAAACTCTGCAACATGGAACCAGCGCGGAGGGTGCAATTCACATGACTTCTGTACATTGAGACAACAACACACACACACACACACACCCAGTAAGAATAGCCATTTGTCCTTCTTTTCCCTTGGACTCTTCCTAGAGTTGTGAATGATGGCCCTGAAGCCAGAACTCATTACTTTTCAGCAAAATTCCAGTTCATTTTAATCTGATAAAATGAACTCCCATTTTGCATTTTTGTTTTTAAATTAAAGGCACCACCTGAAAAGGCAAAGTGCCATAAGCTGCCTAAATACTGCCTAAACCTTGGGCAGAAGGTTTAGTCGAGAGGGTTAAAGCCTCCGTTTGCCCGAAGATAAGAACTGAAGGTCAACAACACCGGAAGTCTCCGTGAGCGGCAGACCTTGAGAACTGCGACTGATAAGAGCTGCCTCCAGCTGCCTGTGAGAGAGGAGTTGTGCTGGGCCAGCTGTTTCTTTGGTGGGAGCAGAGAAGCTGTTTATCAGCCAGCAGGAAGGCAAGCGTGTGGCCAGAAAGAAGGACTAAACCACAAAAGTTCCATCTGTATGTTGTTTGTAGTTCTTGAAAGATAGAACTTCTCTGTAATTTGTAAAAACCCCTTGCAGGGTTTAGAGATAAAGTCTGCCCATGTAAACCGCCTTGAATTAAAGCCAGAGGAGCAATCTAATGGTCAAAGAAAGGCGGTATATAAATACTTTACATTATACTTGCATTATTAAATACAGGAAAACTAGAAAGAATAATAACCAGAACCCTATATGAACCATAAAGTTTTGGGGGGCTTTTCCACAGTATATTATTAGTAAGGCTCTCTCTCTCTCTCTCTCTCTCTCTCTCTCTCTCTCTCTCTCTCTCTGCGTATTCTCCTTTGCTATCTTCCTGATAGTTTGTGCCTGAGCTAACAAACCTCCCCAGCAATATAATCAGCAGCTGATGTTGGGAGGTCATGTTTCATTTTATAAATAAGCAACAGAAGCATTTGTTGGAATTGCTCATACAAGCTTTCTCCAAGATCTCTTTGGCCATGTGCATCCAGTCAAAAGACAAAGCACTCAAATGAGAAAAAAATGCTTTCAGAGACTAATGCCTCTAAACAACAATCATTCTGACAATTCCCATTCATAAGGTATCTTCAAAAAGCAACAGACAAAAGAGAGACATTGCACCTCAGAAAGCAGAAGCGTCTCTGATAGGTTCACTTGGAGCCTATTCATACCTACAGCAGTGTTTCTCAAACTGTGGGTCAGGACCCACTTGGTGGGTCACGACCTGATGTCAAGTGAGTTGCAGAAACTGGGAGCAGCTATCTTGGAAGCTGCAGATCCTGCTCCTGCTATATTCCTTTTGGGAGCATTAACAGTTTGAATTTTCAAGTTTTTCAAAATTTTGTTTTTAGCGCAGTGCTTTTCCATAATATTTTGTCCAAATCTGGCTTTCCGTCAGGGGTGCTTCATGGTTGTGCAATTGCTGAGAATGCCAGTTTGCATTCCAGGAGCATCATTTGATTGTGTCACAATGACGGCACTTCCTGCTTGATGATATCACTTCTGGCTATGACATCACTTCCAGGTTAATGACATCACTTCTGGTGGGTCCCAAAACAAATGCCATTCTAATAAGCGGATCCCAGTCTAAAATATTTGAGAACCATTGACCTACAGTAAAAAGAAAATCTGTTGCTGAAGAGCAGCCAGAGCCTTCATCAGATCTCATTATGATAGTTCTTGTCCTGAACGAGGGAGAGACCACCATGTCTCTGGGCCCATACCGAGCTCACGCTGTTCTTGTTGGCTATTTCAATAAATGGGGAGGAGAGATAACAGAGATCTTTAACTAGCGATTGCTTATAAACACAACTCTGAAAAAGCCTGTTTAAATATTACAGCCTTTCCAATTAACCTCATCCTGAATCTATATTAAAAATGTTATTTGTGTGGGGAGGAGGATCGAAGTGGAGACTGTGTGAGTTGGATTCAAACACCTGGTTCTCTGTGCCACTACCACCACTTGCCAAAAGAGGGCGCTTGCAAAACTGCGCTCTGCTGCAACTGTAGCAATTCCAGTGAAGATGGCCAGAAGGTGATACTGACACTACTAGCTCAGTTGGGGCTATACGACAACAGGGGCCAAGGAGGTTCCATGTGACTCTGAGCGCAATCCTATACCCCCATTGTGCCGGTGCTACGCTCTTGCACTGGCCAAATGTTGTCGCAAACGTGCCGTCAAGCGCATCACCGTTGGCAGTATGATGCTGGACCGGCGCAAGCAGCAGCGCCAATGCTCAGGTGCCTCCGCGACCTCCAGCAGCGCTGGCTTTGTGCCGGTCGAGCATCGGCAGCACGCGGGCAACACTGGGCCTCGCCAAGAGTGTTCCAGAGGTGTGTCGGGGCGTAACTGAGCGGCGCAGTGGGCGGAGATGGGGGTTGTGATGCAGGACGGCCGTAGTGCCAAATCCTAAACCCCATCCCCAGCCTCGGTGGCCCCAATTCAGGCCACTCCTGCGGATGTGCGCCTGCAAAACAGCCGGCGTAGATCCAAACAGCCCCATAGGGATGACTGGGGCTTATGCAGGTGTAAGGGGGAAATCTCCCCTTGGCCTGCACTGTGCTGCTGCTGCCTCCTAACGGGCTTTAGGATACAGCCCTGTTAGGTCGGCCTTACTATGTCACCCTTACTTAGGATCGGGTTGCCCATAAAGATGCCATCTATCAAAATACATGTGTCCACATAATCAAAAGTCAATGGACCATCTGAAATCCCTCTTTTCTAAAAGAACTCATGCTGTTGACATTAAGTTATATGTAAGTGGGAAGAGTAGTATTTGACTAATATGGTTTGCTCTGGAAGGCTTTGAAGTTGATGCATTTTTTTGCTTTTGGTTTTCATTACTAACATCCTGCTGTGCTGTAAGATCAAATGCAATCCATGTGACCATCGTTTGCCACTTTATCCTCTGGCCATGCAGCATTTCAAGCTGTGAATATGCAGATGGTGGGGTAGAAACAAGCAGACTTTTTTTTTTTTGTTGTGCTGATATGCAGAAAGCCATGACAGTTTTGCAGTGGGCTGAGTGCGTACCCATTGTCAATTTCTGGGTGCAACAAGAGGAGGAAGAATGGAAAGATCTCCATGACTGGATGCAGTAATCTTGCATGGCCGGATAAAGTACAGGTGATCCCATGAATTGTAGGGCTCCCAACATAAATTCGACCAAGAAATGAAAAGATTTCTGAGCATGCATTTATTCCCGGGGTTGATCATCACGGTTACAAAAACAAGGAATAGTTTTTTTGTCAGCATCTGCATCTGAAAATCTCCTTATCAAGATTTTGGAGTTCTATGGATTCGCACACTCATGGCTCTTTGAAGGTGGCAATGATAAGGAATTCTGCATTGCCTCTAAATTGGGGATCAGGTCAGCGTCTGATATTTCCCCCAAGTCAAAATGAATTTCTCATCTGATATTCGATAGGAGCTGGAAACAACTGAGGTGCCTCTTTCAATTAAGTGACAATCCCTGTCCTCAATCACAATTCATGGCATGTGTTGATGATGCCCGCTTGGAGTAGAGCTATGAGAAGGTCAAATGAGCATTGTTTTTCGAGGCTCCATGGGTTAATGTGGAGAGATGGTTACATGGCTCAAATATAAAATGAGGCTTTCACCAGTGCATCTGTTGATCTCCCCCTTGGACTGGGGACACCACAGGTATAAGGGAGAGGAAGAAGGGATGGGAGAAGGGGTGGAGCAACTTTTGAGCTGGAGAAGCAAGTGGAAGGGGCGGGCCAATCCAAAGAGATAGGTGTATATAAACCGTGGTGCTGGCCAATGAGAAAGCACACAGGTGACACTCCAAGGTGGGTGGCCGCCAATGACCCTTGCAAGGAGCTCTGGCCAGGGAGGAGGACTAAGGATGCTGCAATCCCCTCCCTCCGGCCATGTCTGAGGCCCTTAAAGTGCAAGCTCACGCCCTGTTGTACAGTACAGCGTCTGGCCACAGGTTTGAATTTCCCTGGTGGGCAGCTTGCAATCAAAAGTTCAGCTTTCACGACAGGCAGAAAGCTGAACCTGTCACCCTCTGCATGCAAAATAAGTACTCCCACTGAGCAAAAGGACCCCCCTTGTGAAAATGGATAAAATATGGAGACTGTACTAGATACTAGAAACAAAGCATCAAAATGAAGAAAGAAAGAAAAACACTAGTCCTTGTAAATCAAGCCCCCAGACTGGGGGATTTCTCCCAGAAAGTTTCCCTTTCTTGAACCTGGGTCCTGTTTTTAATCTGAATAAATGACTGAGACAGATGGAAAACGACACTCTGGGCAGGATGGCTGATTGCACAAAAAAGACGCAGGCTCCGCTCTGCAACTGACCTGACGCAAATACAATTTGACTTGGAAGAACCAGTTGGTTGAACGCTGACACATGAAAAGGAGAAAACGAATGAATGTAAATGAAAGCAGAACAATCTCTCCCACCCTCCCACCCACCCCCAAAAAAGGAGAAAAATAATACACTTTTCTCAAAAGCATCTTTGTAATACGGGGACCTGTTTTGTATTATATCTAGTATTTACTGACAACATTAAAACAAGCAAGAACCATAGCATGTCCTTAATAAATCTGGAACACATCAAGTTGAGGTCACCAGCATCTGTCCATCCTGCTGTTCATCTTCCCTTCCTTAATCTTCAATAACCAACTTGCCAGTTGATGGAACACGATGCGGATCATTCTAATTGAGGTCTTCTATTGTTCGATGTCTTTATGGCCTTCAACTGCTAATATTCCCACACACATACTTCACAAGGGATCAACCTGATGTTAGTGGCATGGAAATCACTGAAATCACTGCTTCCTCATACTCTTCAGAAGCTACCCTTCTGCGCGATTGTGCTGCACCATGCGGTTCATGGTGCATGAAGAGCACTATGGTGCATGGTGCATCATTGTGAATGTATCTGCAATAGGGTTCCACCTATGTGGAGTTTCCAGAGCCTATCAAACCACTAAAGCAGCTATTTTCAACCAGTGGCCATGGCACATTGGTGTGCCACATAAGCTCCACAGGAATTTGGAGCACAGCAGTTGAACATCCCTGAAAAACTCTTCTGGGTCCCACAGCTCTGTTTTTAGAGCAACTGTCTGTAGTAACAAATTGTCTGTCCCTCTTCCTCTGATGGCCAGTTGCAGCCCTGGGCCATGCGCCGCCTGGGGCCAGGTCCACAGACTGCCCCCCCCCCAAGACGGCCACCTCTCACTCCCTTGTAGCCTCCAGAGCTTGTGCCATGTCCACAAGCTTTCTGATGCTTTCAGAAGGCCTTTAGATATTACTTCTGGTTTTCGCCAGATTGTTTAAAGACCTTCTGAATGCTTCAGCATGCTTTCGGAGGGCCAATAGATAATAATAATAATAATAATAATAATAATAATAATAATAATAATAATAATAATA